>JACYXH010000216.1:1932500-2245000 GCA_026745465.1 Lota lota | reverse complement strand
CTCGCGCGCTCGTCTCTGCTATTATCGCTCGTCTCTGGCATTATCGCTCGTCTCCCCAGCGGCCCAAAACTCATCCGGCTGCTTCCATCCCGTTTTCTTGCTACGGTTCTGCACTTTCCCCCCCAAATCCTGTTCTCTTCTCCTCACTCTTTCCTCTCCACGTTTCAAATCTCTTTCTCTCTCTCTCTAAATCCCTCTCCTTAGAATCATCTGGAAGTGAACCAGGGTGCGCTGATGGTGCTCTCTCTCTCTCTCTCTCTCTCTCTCTCTCTCTCTCTCTCTCTCTCTCTCTCTCTCTCTCTCTCTCTCTCTCTCTCTCTCTCTCTCTCTCTCTCTCTCTCTCTCTCTCTCTCTCTCTCTCTCTCTCTCTCTCTCTCTCTCTCTCTCTCTCTCTCTCTCTCTCTCTCTCTCTCTCTCGGTGGACAGATATACATAATATCCTCTTAACAGTCAGCGCACCCCAGGGACACCGGGCGCATTCCAATTCCCTCTCTGCTAAATCTACGCGTGGCCCGCCGCCTGTCTCAGTAATTAGAAGAGGAGTGAGGAAGAAAGCACAAGAGGCGATGAAGATGAAGGAGATTAAGAATCGAAGACTGTTCTCCATGGTTATCCCCCATCCCCCTCCAACAATACAATAATGTTCTGTTACTTTGCTCACACTGAGCCTAGCGAATACAGTCCCCATGCCCTACAAACACACGCATGCAAACACACACACACACACACGCACGCACACACCTCAATCCAGCTGTGATGAGTCCTGCAGTACCCACGGTTCCTATGACAGCTGTAGTCAAATGGGTTTGCCAGTGTCCCCCAGCTACACACACACACACACACACACACACACACACACACACACAAATAAACAACCATGCACAATTTTCAACCAGGCTCCTTTACCTCATCATGGTACCTCTCCCTCTCTCTGCTGTCTACTCCCGGGGATAAAGAGAGACGTTCCTCGTCTAATGAATGCACACGACGGTTGTATAAAAAGGGATAATGAGGCTGTGATCACGGTGGCGTGAAGAGAGAGGGTGTGCCACCGTGGGGCGGTGAGGGGGTGCGTGGCGGACGCCACACTTCCAGTTATTATGCTGTCATGATGGATGACGGCGAAGGCTTTCCCTTTTGTTTACAATACATTTGCGGAATACCCACCCTTCCTAACCGCGCGTCACTTTTAGAGGCCGGTGCGTTTAAGTTTACAGTCGTGGTTATTACAACGCATTACATCCAGACGTATGTGTATGATGCAATGACCTACACACGCATACTGCACATGAATCCGGGGGCGTTTCTTCAAGCTTTCTAATTAAGCAGGTTAAGCACTGGTGCGAGAAGCACCATTTGCATTAGGTGATACTGGCCTCTGAAGTGCAATACAAAACCTTTACGTCTCACCAAAGGATAATATGCCTGTTAGAGCAAAAGTATATTACTAAATGACTTTAATTCAATCCACACACTGGACAATCACCACTGATCAACACATTCAACAAAAGGAGCTTCCAAACGGCGCCCAAGCGTAAGAAAGCAATATAAACGAGAATACTGTCCACCCTTCATTCAGACCATGCACTGGTCAACCACCCCAACGAAACAAAAACACAGCACTCCCAGCGATTCCTCTGTGGACAGCTCAACAACATACAACTCCCCCCGCAAGGTGCCAGACGGTCGGCACGTTTTTATTTGCCCTTCTAGGCTCAACAACAGCTCCCTACAACTTATTGCAGCTCTCTTCAGCGCAGCTCTCGGAGGATGAATGGGACCGCGCACGCTGGCAGTCTCCGAGCCTCACCGCTCATTACCCACAACAGCATCTGCTGGTGGGCAGGCGGCTCGCTGTCCATTGCGCGCCCAACTACTTTTCCATCTTCTGAGGATCAATCGCTCGCTCACACGTTGTCCGTGGCTCATTTCAAAAGCGATTCCCACAGTAGTGGCAGTAGTTGGCTATCCACACAGCACTGGGTCACACATCACATAAGCAGCAGCACACCAACAAATGAAGAACACACAACGACAAATATTGCATAACTTCATCGTTCGGACTGCGTGTATTCCTCCGGTGAACACAAGCCGTCCCCTTCTATTCCTTAAAGCCACCACCACCCCCCCCCCCCCCCCCCCCCCCCCCCCCCATCTCCCACCTCCGCCTCTCCCACCTCCGCCTCCCCTCCCCTCCCCTCCCCTCCCCTGCGCTCACCTGTGCGATCTCATACAGCAGCTTGTAGTGGTCCTCGCGCTTCCGTAAAGTGCACAGATTGCAGCCCATTCTTGTCGTCGCGGGGTAACGCCGCGCGCCGGGTCGTCCCCGCTGTACCTGCGGAACGGTCACGGGGGGGTCACCCTCCACGCCGACGCGGCGTCGCTTCTCATCAGTTACTCCTCAGGAGGTGGGGGGGGGGGCGGGAGGCATCGATCCCTGCTCGCACGCGCTCAGACACCGGCCGCCGCCACCATCACCGCCGCCACCACCGCCGCCACCACCACCACCACCACCACCCCCAGCACCAGCCTCAGCACCGTCTCTCGCTACGCAGTCCCCCACTGGTGCCTACCCCACAAACCCTGTGCTACGTGTGCATGCATACATACAGGTGCAAGGCAAGCACAAGCAGGCAGGCTGGCTGGCTGGCTGGTTGGTTGGTCGGCTGGCTGGCTGTCCAAACAAATAAACGATCCCCCCCCCCCCCCCCCTTGAAGGAAAAAACTAAAAACAACAAAAACAAAGAGGTTCTGCTGTCAGTGTCGGCGAGTCGGCTTCAGGCTGTTGGAGTGGAAACACAGGCGGCAGTTGTAGCAGCTTCCAGCGTCAGTGGGAGAGTGCTGTTCTTTTCTCCTGGTCCTCTCTCTCCCTCTCTCTCATAGCTCAGACACACACACACTGGCACACGCGCACAGAGTTGTGGCTGGCCATGACACTCCCCCCTCCCTCTTTCTCTCTCTCTCCTTCTCTCGCTCTCTCTCTCTCTCTCTCTCTCTCTCTCTCTCTCTCTCTCTCTCTCTCTCTCTCTCTCTCTCTCTCTCTCTCTCTCTCTCTCTCTCTCTCTCTCTCTCTCTCTCTCTCTCTCTCTCTCTCTCTCTCTCTCTCTCTCTCTCTCTCTCTCTCTCTCTCTCTCTTTCATTCCACGCGCTTGGTGCACGCGACTACGTTGAGGCGGACACGAGCTCCTGAATTATGTTGCCAGGGAGGGAGAGAAGCCAGTTGGGGGGTGGAGAGAGGGGGAGGCGGAATATTCATGAGGTGAAGCGACAGAGCGGGAGGAGGGAGAGAGAGAGAGACAGAGAATAAGAGGGAGAGAGAAAGAGAGACAGACAGAGGCAGAGGAAGAGAGAAAGATTAAGAGCGAGAGGGAAATAGATGGAGAGGGGGAGAGAGAGAGAAAGAGAGACAGACAGAGACAGAGGGAGAGGGAGAGAGAGAGAGAGAGAGAGAGAGAGAGAGAGAAAGAGTGAGCGAGAGGGGGGAGGAGCCTGTGAGAGAAAACGTGCTGGTCCGTTAAGACCTCGATGCAGTTGTACAAAGAGCCGCTTTGTGTAGGCAGCGAGTTCGGAGAGACTGGGGAGCGTGTCTGACCACACACACCACACAGCCCACGCAGTCCAAGCGCCCGCTTGCTTTTACTAGTTAGTCTATTCAGCAGACGCTTGTATCCACAGGGAATTACAGGGATGGGGGGTTAGGCTTCTTGCACAAGGAGACCTAGATGTAGACTGGCGAAGATCGGGGTTTGAACCCGGAACCTTTCGGCTGGGGGTCAAACACACTGACCACTGGATTCACCTGCCCCCAGAATAGCTGTTGATGCTAATTGCTCTGAGATATAATGTCGGTGGGACTTTCTGTATGAATAGCATTGATTGACAGTGACACTAAAGTGAAACACTTAAAAGGTAATGTACTGTATATATATATATATGTATATATATATATATATATATATATATTATATACACGTGTCTTTTCCAAGTATGAAATAAAGTGTTTAGCACATCATATTTAAAACTGGATAGTGCTAAAGTCCTCCAGACATTGCAGATGTTCATAACATAACAAAGCCATTGAATGTGTCGTGAGGGGGGGCATTATAGTTGCAATCATCAAATCAAGAGTCTCCTCTGCTGCTGTGTTCTCTCCAACAGAGCTCGTTACGAGACGGTAGTCAGGGATGCCCATTATGCAACAGGAAGGCCCCGCTAACGAGCACTAATTGTTAACGATGAACAGCAGGGTATATTTGTGTGTGTGTGTGTGGGGGGGGGGGGGGGGGGGGGGGGGGGGGAAGAAGAAGAAGAGAGCAAAGAGTAGATAAAGCATCATCAGCCGGCTACCAGGCTTCCCTCCCCTGGAGAATCCCATAATCTGATCTTCTGGGCCTTTCATATTCACTACACAGTGCCCGGAGGAGCTTCCAAACAGCTTCCTATACGGTAGGAGGATGGCAACATGACAGTGAATACAGTCCCCTTTTTTACCAGCCTCTCTCTCTCTCTCTCTCTCTCTCTTTACAGCAAACTCAACTGGCTCCCCCATCTCCCCACCTCACTTCCATTTCCACTTGGTCTGAAGTTTTGAGGAGCTTCTGTGTGTGTGTATTTGTGAGTGTGTACGTGTGTGTGTGTGTGTGGGGGGGGGGGGGGGGGGGGGTTACCCCATTGCCCTGCAAAATATAAGTCATGAAAGGCTGTTCACTAAAGTGTCAATTTGACATCAAAGAGTTTCGCTGTGACACTGAAGTAAAGGACCTGAAATTACATTTTATATGTGTGTGTGTGTGTATGTGAGAGTGAGAGAGAGTCAGAGTGAGCGCGTGAGAGAGGGTGTGTATATGTGTGTATGTGTGTGTGTGTGTGTGTGCTTGTTTGTGTACGTGTGTCCATGCATGGTGGGGGGTAGAGGCAGGTGGTCTTCACTGATATAGTGGACTATATAAAATGCGGCCAATCTTTTTGTTTGCCGTCAGCACCGTTGCACCACCCGCAACCATCTACCAAGCCACAGGGTCAAAGACCAGAGACACACACCAGCCCTGTGCTATCCCACTGATCACAATGTGCTTACAGCAGCAAACAAACCCCGTGTCGGATCAGCGGATCAGGTGGATCCCTGCTGGAGGGACGAAACCGGGACAGGCCGGGACAAAATTCCCTCACTGACCGAGGGGAAGGGTGGGAGGGGGGGGGGAGGGGGCGGGGGGAACAAGAGCTGCCGCCCGGCGTTCCGGGCGGTTCCGAGGAAGACACGATGCGGCCGGTGACCCCGAAAGGTTAAGATGGTCATCGGTCATCCTAATGGTTTCCTCCGTCACCGTCGGCGGAGCGAGACTGATACAGTGGCCTCCACCAGCGGTCAGGCAGCACATCTAAATGAGACGTGGAGACATGAGCGATGTGCATCGAAGAGTGCATTAGCGCTGATTCAAGCTACTTGGTACAGCTCTCTTTTATGGCCATGGTTCTTACCTTCTGACGGGTTGAATTTACCTGAGGCTGCGTTTCCCTGCTGACCCCCAGCCCAGGGCCAGGCCTGGCACACATTATAACCAACACTTGGTTGGAGATCATTTACAGCGCTGACAACGGGTGGGGTTGAACAGTATACGCATCATACAAAGACTTCACTATGGACTATGAGAACAAAGAAATATTAGCTCACGCGACGGTAAGGCTTTGACGTTAAAAGGGAGACATATGTAAATAAAAATAAATACATATTTTATCTTCCCCCACAACCTGTGAGAGGAGATTCTGTTTCTCCAGAGTGTACTTTTGCGTCCCCTCCACTGTCCTTCCCAAACGCCCGCGTGTCGTTTATCATCCGGCTGCCCTTTCCCTGCCCGAGTAGAAAAGGGGGACGTCCTTAATCGTGTTCAGACTTTCAGTTAATAGTCCTCCGAAGGAGGCGCATCGAAAGAACATTTGTTCTAACTACGAGCGGACTATTTTGAGGTTTCTTCAATTGCATTTCTGACAGACAGTTACTTGAGTTTAGCGTACTTCTGGAAGCATAACCTCCAGCCAAGTGTGTAATTCAGGATCACGGCAAGGTCGTCCTCTCTCCTGCCCGCTCCCATTCCCCATTAATACGGCATACAGGCACACATTGACCTGCTCAGAATGACACACATGCACGCAAATCCACGCACACATGCCCATACACACACAGACCCACATGCACACACATTGACCTGCTCAGAATGACACACATGCACGCACACATGCCCATACACACAGACACACAAATTGACCTGCTTAGAATGACAGACATGCATGCAAACACACGCACACACACACATTGACCGGCTCTCCTTACTCCACTTTTTTCTATGTTGCCATACACACACACACACACGCTCACACACACACACATACACACACACACACAAGCCATCACCGTCAAAACAGATTGGACCATAGCCAATGTGTAAAATGAAATTACAATAGCTGAACAAACCGCATTCCTATCGATTTCTTGTCCCAGGATAAATACCTTTGGCCTTCACTCACTGCAAGAGAAAATAAGTTGCAGCAATTCAATATTCCATATCTGATTTAACAAGTTTTCATGTGTTGCATTTTAATGTGTTACGAACAAAGCCTTAGAGAAGACCTGGTGCTGGGCCTGAATGCAGCCCTTTTGTGAGGCATTAGCTAATGACATCTGCTGGCGTCTCTGAGCCGGAAAGTGCTAGACAGAGATTGATACCAAGCTGTATTGATACCATTATAATCAATACTATTAGTGCCATTACCGAGGAGACAGAGAAAATGATATACACACATGCCATCCTCGTTTTATTGTTTAGCCATCCTTGTTTTGGTTAGTGTTTTTTCAGAGAAAGGGGAACTCACTCTGTAATCCGTTTGAATACCAGAATATTCCTATGGAGATTGTTAAAATCCATGTTTTTTATATTATTATGTTGTATGTGTGTTTTGCTGTATTCTCAACAATCAAAATGCCAATGTAATGTCATGAAAAATACAATGATATAATACAATATAATAAATGTCCAGTCCACTGGCTTGTTTATCTTGACCTGTCAAGTAAATCTTAACAAATCTAACAATTCAGCCTTTTCTGCCTCAGCAATCGAGCAATGTTTGGGAATTCAACCCTTTCTCCACATTCACCTAGTAAACAGCTAGAGGTGAAACTCTGGGGAATTGCACACCGTGGTCCTTTCAATTAGATTGCTGTCGCTTGGCTATGGAATTTTTCCATTTGGCTGTGTAACAGCAAAGTAGGATTGCGCGACGATTTCCAAATCACTACTTTCATTGTTCACATATCCCCCCCTTTTTTTTTTAATATAAAATCATCATCAGAAGTTATTTAGTCATATCAACATACACAAAGACTGATCCATCTACTACCATAGGCTACCAAATGATAGCGTGTGTCTTGATGCACAGCCGACTGATATTGTGTTAAATCGCTCAGCGTGATGAAAAACCATTCCACGATTCGCCCAGAGCTGAAGCTTGAGAGGGCCCCGGCGAGGAAATTGGCGGAAAGGTGAGATGGTCTCCCCGTCTTGTGGCCGCAACGTTTTGGTTACCATGACAACAAACAAGGAAGCAACATCGCGGACGACACTTCACGTAGAGTCGTCCCGTTTCGTATTTCATTTACTTGTTGTTTTGTGCAGTGGAAACGCCCGTTGTGAATATCAAGCATCCCCCCGGTCCGTTCCCCTGCACAAACAGGGTTGGGGGGGGGGGGGGGGGGGGGGGGGGGGGCTCCAACATATCTGATGGGCAGCCAATTCTCTTTGGTCTCGGGCTTTGAAGATTAAAATGCCATGCATGTGAAAGGCGAAGCCACGGGGATCAGAGAGTGGATTTACGGTGCGACATTGCGTTGGATCCGATCACCTATCCGTGCTTCAGCGGAGCCTCCCGGGTGTTGACATGACCTGATTTTGAAATAATTACATGGAAAATAATGAATGAATGGTCACGGGCTTCCTCTGCTTATTATGACAAGCCCTGATGGTGGCATGTCCAACGAGCCATCACGCACGCACGCCTGAACGTGCACATATGCGCACATTACCATGCACAAACCCCCCCCCCCACACACACACACACACACCCACTCATGAAGTGTGCCCAAACACATGCACTCGCGCACACATGCGGACACATGCACGGACATGCACGCGCGCGCACACACGCACGCATAGACACACACACATTCCAAAACAGATGCACACACAGGGAAGTGTTTGAAGCCCCATGTGTCCAGATTGTGGATTGCCATAATCAAAACATGTTTCTCAATAGCAATAAATAATTGAAGGGCATGAATGATTAATTTGTGTGGGAACATGGCCATGGATATAAATAGAACATATCCTACATAGTAATCTGGTTTAACGTTGCTTTTCAAGGATTCAACATAATGGCCATTTCATTTGTATCCAACATACGAATTGGTTTAACCTCTACTTTCTGCCCACACACAGCCTGCAAGCATTTCTATTCAAATCTGGAAAAGTCTAATGGATAATTACACACCACAAAGCCCTTTCAGCCTCTCACTAGCATTAAATGTTAAACACTAGCTCTGCATCGACATCCGGTCCCATTTCCCATATTAAAACCCCATTCCAGTGTGGACGAACCGTTTTGACGCATCACCGACACTTCTCCGATCATTAAACACACCGATTCCCCGGCCGGGTTCTGGCGAAACACCCGCGAGAGCGTGTGCTGGAATGGTCGACCCGATCCTTGACAGGCCTGCTCTTCAGAGCCGCTTCGGCATTTTCAGCGTGAGGCGCTCATCAACTCAATACGTTTGTGGCAAAACCCCTTAACCGGGCTCTCTCCAATGAGCCTTGTCAATGGTTATGAGTTCCACAGGTGAGAGGACCCCGTTTCATCTCTGAACGGGGATGCTGGGGAGATATGAACGGCCCCCGCGCTTCACATGTCATACATGCGGTATGTAACAAATGACTGCTGTCCGCACATATCACAAAGATAGATATTCTCAGAGTTCTCTCACTCACTCCCACGGTGTGTGAGCTATGATAGGGCTGTGCAGGGGCTGGATGCAAATATTCAAAGCAAAAATCGGAGGAAATAAACAAGCACACGCACACACACACACACACACACACACACACACACACACACATATATATATATACAAACGCTCAAGGATCAAAGCGATGGAGCTATCTGCGTGGGATGAAGGAGAATATTGAGGGAAACGGGGGTATTGAAAAAATCGGCCTGTCAACTCGGATGACATGACCCAACATAACAAATCAACAAGCACTTTTGTAGCAATTCATTACAAATGTTTGAGTGGGTGCATCCTTTTTCATCTCGACCCAGCCATGACTTAACACTTAATATTACAATAGACACACTAATATAGACATAGCATGAACCAGAAAGCACCCAGCTATTCATAAATACGTATAACTGGCTGATTCTAGTATACATTTTTCTCCGCTAGCAACAGCTGCTGCTCATCTCATCAGGGAATATTAAAGTATTATATCATCTCCGCAATGAAACCTAATCCAGACAACATTCTGACATTAATGATGATCCATATGCTTCTCTTTTACATCGCATTTCAATCGAGTCTAAGATGCCAAGGAAATTGACGGTTTTTATTACGAATGATTACATACTACTCCATTAAGGTAATAATCAAAAACCTGCTGTGTAATACTGATGGGCAAAGATTCAAAGACCAAGTTCTAATCATTAGCTATAATACTCAAGGGATAAAACTGAGAATGTTCCTCACACCGCTTCTCTTTCTTTCTTCCACAGATGAATATGTAGTGTGTACCATACCATACTCTCCTTATAACTATCTTTAGTCTAAAAGGTATTGGCTGTCCATAATAACATGATGCATCAGGATGCAGGTGCTGCAGCACCTTAAGACACGGTACTTGCATGACACAGCAAGTGACTGAACACACGCACAAGTGTGTAGAACCAACAGAGCTGCTTGGGTTTTCCGTCTGTCCTCCCTGTAAAGGTTGCTTTTCTTCATGTACATGCACTTGTTATTTGCTAGATAAGCAATTTGTTATAACACACATTTAGCACAAGCCAGGACATACCCTTCCACAGCAGTGCAGCTATGGCACAGGTTTGAGTTTTGTACGATAGCAGTGTAGCTACAGTAGTATACAAGAAACAAATACGATAACTTCTTCTTAATCTGTTGTTGCCCGGTTGGATGTTGCTCATCCAACCGATGAAGTGGGTCTGGTTTAGACGCTGAGATGCTGTATTTAAGACTGAATAAAGCTCCTTGTATGTACACCATGCATGCTGTGTTCTCACTGATTACCTTCCGAGGTCTGGAAAACACTTGAGTAGGATTCGAGGGCAGAAGAGTCTCGGTTCTCTGCTGATGTAAGACGGATGGTACACACGGTGGGGTCTACAGGTTTTCATTGCCTGTTGCCTGAGAAGTGAATTGATGATGTCTGTGGTCAGACATTCGTCCTTTGCTGTTGTGTTGTTGTTCTTGTTATTTTTCATACAGAACCAGACAATAAGAACTCTGATCCCCTAAAGAACCCCAAAGTGATAACCTAACCGAGAGTAAATATGAAGCAGTGGCAAAGCCCGCTCAAATGTTGGAGTAGTACTTACTACACACAAGTTATCCTGAATCTTGTGGAAAAGAGGAAATACAATTTACACCACCAGGGGCAAGAACAAGGGTCTTTGCAACATTATGTTTAAAGGTCAGACACGACAAATAAGCTTGTCTTGTCAGACTGGTGGCTGCAGTGACCCTGGGTTAGCGCAATAACCATAGAGCTTGTGGTGATGGCCCCCTGATAAAAACGAATCATTCACATCTCAGGAGGCCTTTATGTTCCTGGAGGGAACAGAAGATGAAGGGAAGATGTCTGGAGGCCTTTAAAAAAAAAAAACAGACATACAGACAAACAAACACTGTAGTGTTTTTTTTTTTGCAGTTTTGGCCAGAGCATTCACTGTTACTCACCAACATAACATGCTGACAGACATACGTGATCATATCTAGAACAAACTTTTCATCTGTAATTGTTTATCATGTGCTGTGTTATCTCTGTGACATAGCGTGATTTGTGCAGAATTATCAAACCTGATTTATGATCTCTATGGAACGAAGTGGCGCTACACACATACCAAATACCAAAGGGTTTTGATTACCAATGCCACTTTTCACTGCAGAAACCGTGACTAAGGGGTTGGATTCCCAGCTGAAAGGTTCTAGGTTTGAGCTCAAATGGCTGGGGCTGAATTTGCAGTCGCGGTGATGTGCCATTCATGCAGTGCGCGGACAGTCCACGCAGGGCCATGGCATTTATAGTCGCCGTTTCGTCGTAACACTGCTGTGGACGGGCGGTTCGCGCACTCTGCTTGCGGAGCTTCAAAATGTTCGAGGTGCACGACATATACATATATATAAATATAAAATATAAATATAAACCGTGCGCAAGGGCCGTGTTAATGGCATTTTTAGTTTGTGCCGTCTCGCGCAGTTCACACACGGCGACTACAAATAAGGTTTAACTATAGGCATCCCTAAGCAAGATGCCTAACCCCAACCTGCTCATTAATATTATTAATGAGTATATAATGAATAATGAATGAATAATAATGAATATTAAGGGCATCTTATAAAACAAAACATAACAGAACCCGCTTTGGATAAAAGCATCTCCTAAGTGAGTGACCAGTAAAATAGTACATCAAATATGAAAATCATACTCTATCACTAACATAGCACAGTTACTTATGGCATTCAGTCTCGCTACACCAGATGACCTCCTTCTAACTGATCCCAGTTGTAGCACTTGAGAAGCTCAACGTGGGAACATCAGTAGAGAGCGTTGCACACCAGACTCGGTCATCAATTCCACACTCTTTTCTCTGCTGAGTCCTTGTCAATACACAGTCGATACTCCTCTGATTGTGGCAAGGAGAGTTTTGTTCTTCCTGAAGAGAGAGAACGCAGATCTATAGACACTATCAGCAGAGAGGGTAACAGGGTGAGTCTCTCCCTTGTACCATTGTACTCTATGAAAGGGACCAGGCATTTTATGCTGATTTAGAAAACTTGACATTCAGAAATATGTCCGCTACTGCACAAGGACCATTCCAATGCCCATGACAACACCCACCAATGTAATCACCAGAGACTCACACATACATTACACACAGCATGGCTGCTGACACTCGTAGATGATGGATGATGAATTCTGAATAACTTTATGAATCCTACAATTTATTAAGGCAACCCCAAAACATATAACTCACCAAGCCAAGGGTGCATAGCAGTAGGTTGGTATGGGTTCATGTTGTGTTTCAGTGGAAAAAGTAATTATATAAATCCTAATCTCGGATCCAGAAGTTTGACAATGCTATAGCCGAACTTCTGGGGGGAGACTGCACAGCGCTTGGGCAGGAAACCAGCAAGTGTGAGGAGTGGGGTTACGCAGGGTTTCCTGTTTTGTTACGTAAATATACGTCTGTGGTTTCACATCTGGGTTTTTGCCCAGTGGTAGTAGTTTGTTTCGTTTCATTTTTGAAAAAAAAAAGAAACTCGAAGCCATGACAGCATAATCTACAGACATTTAACCTTTTGACGTTTTCTTTGTAGTCCCTTCCAATCGATTGGCAAGCCATATCACGTTTGCTATAGTTTTGCCCTTCAGGCTTTGCAGTACAGAAAAACACAAGCCTACAGATCCCCGCCCCCAGGAAGATGATTGGTTGAAACAAATTAGAAAGTGAAATTCCCTGTTCACACAGATTTGAGCTCCTCTGAGATCAGACTTTAGATGTTCATTTAAAGTCTGATTTGTGAGACTATATAAGCCCGGACTCTGCAACATTAGAATTTAATTGAAATTATACAATGACCTTCACCGAGCAAAATAGTTTTAAGGCTTTTAACCTTGGTCTCCTGAACCTCCTACAGCCAACATAGAATAGTGCAATGCACACAATAATGGAAAGAATTCAATGATAATTTGAGGCTAGGGCAACCTTTTCTGATTTGTCATCTACATTCAGAGTTTGGCATTTAAAAGAAATGACACCAGTTTCAGGGCAATTTGAATTGGACTGCAATAAAAAAGGACCTGTCTTCTGATGTCAACGTAGGTAAATCCAAATCGTACAATGAAGATAAAATAAAGGAGAAAGGAAATAAAATAAAAAATACCCACATAAAAATGTCCCTTTCACAGCATTGCAGCTTTCTGACCTCCACTGACCTTCTCGGTCTGCTTGTGCCGTGATCGGCTACTACTACTACGTGATTGTGTTTTTTGTACAATGTTGTAGGAGCACAATCATTTCCCGCTTTATTTATTTTTTCTCCTTCATTCCTTCAGTTCCCAGCCATGCGTGGCCGGTTGCAAAGTCTGTGCTGCTGTGCCTGAGGATAAGCTCACAAACCTTCACCTAAACGGCCGCGCTCTGCAGCGACAACAGCTAACCGGCCCTCCCCTCTGTAATATGAACTGTACCGCCGGTGGGTGGCTGGATTGTTTTAGTGGGTTTGTTTCTTCCAGCTTCACACAGATTAGGTGTGGAATTATGATTTTGCCCACGGGACACGAATCACATTTTCCTCTATACTGCTGATAAGAGCAAGCGGATGACAGAAATGGGAAAAGAAAAGGGAGGGAGAGAGGGGAGAGGGGAGAGAGGGAGAGGCGAGTAATTCCACATGTGCCACATACTGGTGTGCTGGCACTCACCCATTTGGGATATGGGTTCCAATAAAGTCTGATGGGTAGAGTTTCAATATTGGGTTCAACAAAACAAAGAGCACCATGTCCTGTAAGCACGACGGTGTGCACCATGATTGGTTGGGTTGGGTATCGGCAGGAATCTAGCGATACGATACAGCTCAGGATACAAGGGTCACCATTTCAATATACACTTAACCTTCGCTTTAACCCAAATGGATATAATGTGACCTCCAATACAACGCAGTGCTTGCTTGGACCCCAACTTTGCGGCACGATATAAAGAGACGCAGGACGTTGATCCAGTTGAAATTTAGTTGATTTTGCTAAGAGTAAACGCAGCAGCAGTCTGAAACAGCGGAGCGTAACGGGTTTTTTTGTTTGCTAGGTTGACAATATAAGGACACAATGGTCAAGTCCGTTTTTTTTATGTCCACGCTTATTTTGTTGAGTTGTGTCGTGGTTCCCATAATAACATCGCGCTGCGTGAATGTGGCTGTTTCTGCATACAGTGCAATTAAAACGAAAGAAATATGCAGATTTTTTTGTTTGGCAAAACAATGTGAAATAATTAGCGATCTCGGGAATAACGCAGGTCAGTCACTTAGGGACCCCGATGACCGCGTTATGGCGAAGGTGAAGCATAAATTGCGATTATTTCGTAATGTGATGAACTGCGACATTTTTTATTGTTCAATACGATTTTTTCTAAACTGTATAAAAAGAACCTTAATGTTCTAATGACTGATAGACCTACTCACGATCACAACACTGTTAAAGCAGAGAAGGAGGACAATGATAGGACAACTAGGTCATACAACCACAAACCATGTGTAAACTATTCAAATGGGTACAATATGCGTCGTGAATCTATATAATATTGACGGGGGGGGGGGGATATTTTCTATATTTAGTCAGTGAATCTATATAATATAGGGAAAAATTTAATTGTGTGTGTTGGGTGTTTGGTGAGGGCCTTGTTTGGGGTCTTAATGATTCCTTGATTCATAACACATGCGGCTACTTTAAGAGCACTTTAATGAGCGCCACACACCTGGATAATGAGGCAGTGTGGTTCTTAGCATAGCGGTTGAAAAATGAGGAATCAAAGAAGTGTGGTGAAAATCCACGGGTCTGAGATACACAATCACATCGCTGGCCAACACAACCGTGCAGAATCTCAGAGGTCATTGTTGAGAAAGGTGGGGCTTTGGGTGTATGCAAATGCCGTCCATGTGAAAGAAGCACCAATGTGCGAAATGATGGCCAACGGTTTGGAAGAAAGTGATTGTTGTGTCTCCAGAGTATCAGATGGGCAACACATTGATCAAACATACCTGTCTCTCAAAAGACAAAAAACAAAAAGCATATCCACAGAACAACAGAGGAAAAACAATTTCACAAGCCATTGAGACATTCGGTTGCAAAGACTTCAAACAGCGTTTCCTTCTGAACTTGGTCGAATGTGCGTTTGATCATTGTTCAAAGAATCTTAAAATCTGTACAAAAACTATAATCTGACAACATTTATTCTCTGCATAGAAAAACTGAACCGACTTCAAAAAGCGCAACATCAGACTAAGAGTTCCTGTTATGTGCGTGGACACATCTGTTTTATCGTCGACTTGAGCCTACGTTTGTGTCTGTGTGTCTATCCAGGGGGTCATCCCCTGATGTGCACTCCTTCACACGGAACACGGAAGCAATTCATCAACACATCGGCAGCCCCTCCCTGCCTCCATCTGTCACTCCCGCGTGCTGGACTGCTGGGGTTTGGCCATTGATTTTCCAGTTATTATCAACAGCAAATTATTGAATGCCAGAAGATTAAGTGTATGGGGTCCTCAAGCCTTCGTTCGAATGCCTGCTGGCACTGCCATGGCAATGTGGTTGCGGTTTTTCTCACGTAGAGCATCTGAAACGACGCTTTTGCCTGCGGGGGGGGTTAGTCTCTGAAATGAGAACTGGTTTCAGCTAAAGTCATCGCCAGGTAGCCAGGTGCACGCGACGCCAGATGACCAAACTCATCATTACATAAGATCATTACTTAGACGGCCTAACAGATGATGGATACCATTATTGTATGGCGTTTGGTGGGCACTTTTATTTATATAATACTCTGTACACATTCAGTCAGCCTGGTCCTAGTTGGAATCATAACCCCACCCCTCGCTAAGTTAACGCCATTTTTCTCCCAAAGGACAACCGCAAATAATTGTAGCTTGTAGCCTCAAGAAATAATATGAACAGTAACTGGAATACGGGTCCTTAAATTCATCGCTGCTGAGGAAATCTGTTGCATTAACTTATGAGGTCATATTTCTTCCAAGCCGCCATCTATTAAAAATATATATGGTGGTGCCTTGGGTTTTATTGATCTCTCAATATATATAGTTGATGGATCCTAGATAGCTGGAGGACACACATGGCTCTCCTCACTGCTCATGTTGGACAGCCATCTTCTGCTCTGTGACCCCTGGACTAGAACATCACCGGTCCTCATATGATGGAGTTCCCCCCCCCCCCCCCCCCCCCCCCCCCGCCCCACATACACACACAACATATGTTCCATTGTTAATCAAAAAGTTGTTTAATTGAAACTAGAGAGAGTGACCGGCTCCATGCAGCCTCGCAGCCACATGCTGAGTGATCCACGGCAGCCAATCTCTAGAATGGATGGATTTCAGGTCTGGACACGATTCCTATGGAGAATCTGAAGACCCCATGGGAACGCTTCCCTGTTCCCACTGCACATCGTATCACACCAAACAGGTGGGGGTGGCGGAATTAACAAATCAGATAGCGGTTATGAGAGAGCAGGCAACACACCCGTCGATGAGCACCATGCAATCACAACCCAACCCGACTCCCCGTAACTTGGCTCACAGAGACATCCTCTAAGATTTAATGTAGAGGAGGGCTGCCTGCTTGCTTGCTTCCTGTATGAGACCTTTTGGACTGTCCCAATGTACCGTTACACAGCATGGCACATAGAAACGACCAAATTAAAATGATCCATGGAAACGTTCCTGTTGAAACTTAACTGCTTGTAATTTTATGCAGTGCTATGAGTGAAAAGGTTATTCAGATGATGAACGTCTGTTTACAAGTGGATCACAGCATTGTCCCTGCATTACATTACATGCTACATACATCAAGGATTAGCTGCTATGAATAGCAGATGATTGTTTGTTTGCTGTTTGCATTAGAGTATCTCTGAGAGCCAATCACCTCTGAGGCAAGGTAGAGAAGGTCTCTCATACAACATCAATGTCAATGTTTGAAATGCATTGTCAAAAATACAGATCATTGGATTTCAAATGTGCAATGTCTTAAGGACACACAATATACTACATATGAAAGCCCCTTTCCTTGTGCAGTTTTACATTTACGTTTTTTCGTTAACATTTATGTTTGGTGGAAAAATTACATATTTTAATTATAAATAAATAGATGAATAGTGCAGAATACATAACTATTGAAAGATCTAGTTCAAATTGTTTCAAAAGATGATCCCAGTATAAATAAATAAAAAAGAACTGCTCATGTGTCTCATTACGCTGTCTTAAAACCATGCTCTATTGTCAAAAAATGATAGAACCGCACTAGGGAGCACTCTAGATTAACAATGTGCACGGAAGCCAAAAGTTAATGCAATTAATGAAACCATGTTATTTCTTTGAATAAACTCAAACAGTTTCAACTCTAGAGGGGAAAAGTGTGTGAAAACAATGTGGGGACTTGAATCTAAAAAACAAAGAAAAACGAATGACAAAGGTTGTATGCTATATAAATCCCATGATAATACAGTGGCATTCTTGCCCTTTATCACCATAGTCCCTTGCTGACATCATAAAACCGCTCCTAGCTAATACTGTGTGTTTAATTCCTTATTGAGGAGCTCACCTCTGGCCGGCCCTGCCAAACGCTTCCCGAAGGAGATTTATAGCCATTCACTTTGTAGACTAATTGCTCAGCCTCGGAACAAAGAAAGTGAGCCTTTGTTGACACAGGGAGCTGGTTCACAAACAGTGTTACACTACAAACTAGGACCAGGTCAAGAGATAGGTCAAACTGAATAACATAAGAGCTGTACTGCAGTCTACTGTTTGGAGAATCCATTTCTTTTTTTTCTGCTGACCATATTTCAGTACATAAATCAAGTCCAATAAAAGGCAGATGTTTGATAGTGGAGAGACATGCATTGTATCTCCTCTTTTGATACGGATCAAATCTTGTTATCTTGTCACTTGGAATCATATTCATGATTTATCTTTTAACTGGCTCTACACCCACGTTTGTGTGGAGCACAATTGGATGTCTCCTTGCACAGACCAAACCTCGTTTAGGATGGCATGAATTGGACTGATGTTGGCCAGCCTTATCCCCTTTCACCCCAAACCTCTACTCCCTGGCGCCACAACATTCATACTACTACAACTACATCAAATAGACCTTCGCTGGACTATTGTAGACTAGGAAGACACACTTCCTAATCGGCATAAACTACTGACCTACCAAATACAGCAACAAGCCATGCAATAAATAGAACTGTGTGTGTGACTATCCACCTGGACCAGCGCTGCGGACTTAATGGTCGTTGGACCTACTAGTTGCGGCGGTCTTATTGAACCTTTGTGTGGCCTTTGTGGCCCTAGCTGCTATTCCTTGTGGTCTATTGATCTATTCAGATTGATCAGAAATTGAGTCGTTTGTAAACGTATTATGTCATTACGTCATTATGTAATAGCATTTTAGGACTCACACTGCTTTTTCATTCAAGCTCTGGCCTCATTTTCACTAAACTAAACTCATGGTTAATTGGCTGTTGAGTTGCATGTTTTGCTGAATGTGGGGCCTAAATTGTACCTGGAGTGGTTGCAGCAGGTAGATTATAGCCGTATATATATCGATAGTAGCTTTGTGTATACATAGAGTACATTACAAATACTTGGCATTCCTAGCCATCCTTATGGTTTATCAACCCATGTTACCCTTAGCAATGTGTCTTTTTTTCCCACTGGTAGTTTTTCTTCGTCCATGTAAAGATTGAGGCTAAGGGAGTTAGTGCTGTGTGTCTCTAGAGCCATTTTAGGATATTTTTTGAGTAATTTAAAGCTGTACACAAACTTGGCACTTGAACGTTATCACGACTGATTCATCCAAAAAAACGACCACATTCACATTGTCAAAGGGAGTCACGTATTGCTATTGATCTTAGCGAAGAGCTAACACAGACCCAGTTCACTCCTCCCCTCTGTTTTTCCGCTAAAGCTGGCACATACTGAATCCGAGTGACAGTTAGGTACAGTTCTGGCTTGGGTCAGGCCTTTTCCTGTAACAAATCATAATGGCAATCTATTAAGGTGCTGCCAACCACTCCCAGCCCAACACCAGTGTTAACACTCCATCTTTATTAGCCATCAGCTGACACCAGATCACTCAGTAGCTCCCTTGACTTGATCACTGCAGCTGACCCCCTTTCCATTAATTTAATTAGCCACAATGTACTAATCACACAGGGCACTTTCCCAGAGCTGCACACCCTCCATCATGGAGCATGGACTAAGCCATGTTAGCAGGGCTTCTCTGCCGATTAGGCCTGAGAGTTTAAAAATAGAGATTCGGAATAGGTCAAATTGGAGTCAAGAGCCGTAAAGATATGGAACGCTATGGCCAGCGTGCGTGCTGGGTGGGTATGAGAGGACCATGCCAGCCCAACGGCAATATAATTAAATTGTACAGTTGAAGATTTTTTTTGTGGCAGCGAATAGGGAGTAGTAAAAGTTTAAATGAGGTACGTTGCAAAGTTTAAGGCAACCTACAATGAGTGTGTAGTGTTGGAAACTATTTCGGGTTTTACTAACTATACAAGGGAGAGAGAAAATCTAGAGCCCAAATGATGGCGTAAAGCCAACTTTGAATACAACGTGTCCAATTATGCGAGCAAAGCATAACCTTTGCTTCGCAAAATTTACGATTATTTTCTTCCTGTTCCCAAATATTTCCCCCAACAGTTCAGTTTACCTGTAGGCATCAACGAGCAAGGTGCCTTACTCTTGCCTAAATAATGTATCTCAAATTCACTGTCAGTTGCTTAGAGTGGGGGGCGGGGGGGGGGGAAGCATCTGCTAAATGACGAAATACAACAGTTGTTGATTGGAAGCATAACTCATCTTACGCTCTCATCTTCTCCGATCCTGATCTCCACATTAGAGAATGATCCCTTTGTGTTGCCCGCATGCGTCCACAGCCGAGTGGGTATGAAACATTAGCCAGAGGAGGAGGGACCCGGTGCAGCTGCTCACACCAGTAGCAGGCATCAATAACCAGGACTCCAGACCTGTGTTTTGTAATTGTGTTGGAAGGGTCACCATAGGGTCAGAGAGAGCATTCCCCTGGCTTGTCTAATGAAGGGAACACAGCTTCGCCCCTGCGCACCTACACTCTCCACAGCCATCTCCAATTCCAGGCCCCATTGACCATGTCAATCATGCCATCAATGAATTATGTGTGGCTCACGAAAAAACACAGCCAGAGGGTGTGTATGAGACATGAACACAGCAAAATACACCATGCACACTGAATTCATCCATTTAACCGAAGTAATGTAATACCCTATTTTCTGAGTGCAGGCTGAAGTTATCCATCCTAAAGCCAAAAGAAATGCTTTCTGCCATGATGTATGACAACAGCGAACGGTGGTCAGATGGGTTTGATTACGTACAGTGGCTGGAATGGTAGCCTAGGGTCAGTGATGAGGTCATTTTCCAATCTGCTTAAAACTGCTTATTGGTACACGCAATGCTTGGCCAGAGAACCTGCCACTAAACTCCAGCGGAGTGATGCGTTATGGATCATCCATCGCCATCAGCCAGCATCAAGGAAGGGCACACCTGCCACTTCATTCAGAAGCACAAGTGTGAGTGAAGCCCCCTTCAAAATCGAGAAAAAATGTCACCTTTTGGTTAAAATGCGACAGTTGTAGGCAGTAGTATTTCAGCCCAAATAAAGTTGATATCAGTATGCTGTTGAAGAAATACTACCTAGTGAAACACTTGGAATAAAAGAGAATACAATTCACTTTACGAGTGAAAAAATTACCGCCCTGATACATTTTTTATTTGCTTCTGGATGGAGAACTGATAATTCAAAATTGAATGAAAACTAAATTGCTTGGTCCTTGTTGCATTCAATTACAGCTAGTAAGTTACATGATCATGTTGGTGAATCCTAATTGTCCAACACTGCCTGTGTGTACCATTATGAACTATTGGTCCATGCCAACAATGCATAATGAATCATGTGCTTTTTTCGGCCATGTCGGGGGCCAGTTGGCTGTCATACCAGACAAAGCATTGGGGTTTTAAATTGCCCTCCCATCAAGTCAAGAAAGGCAGAGGGGAGAGAAATGGCTGGCTGTTTGGCTTCAGGAAATTTGGCAGCTGAGACAATTATGCAAAGAAGCTTCTAAGGGGTAGAGTGATTTGTTATACTTATCCCAATATTTTATTTAGTTAAAACTCATTGATACTTCTAAATTTACATGGACCCTATTTTCCGATAATTGGGGTCCAAGTGACTAATGCGTACCAAGATCTTTTAATTGGTCCAGTATTGAGCGAAGGCACTTTAACCATTGCAGCTGCAAAACGGGCCACAATGTAACCCTATGGGGTAATAGCATCCAATCAAAGTGAATCCCCTAAAAGTGCTTGTTTTGTGACTGACAACGTTATGGAAAGGATCCCTATAGAGAAATACATCTTCATTCTTTACCTTTCGCTTGATGGTCTGTTGGTTTTTGTGTCTATTTTATATTGCTGTTTCTTGAGCTTCAGTACTTGCGGTTTACTTTTCATGTTTCTGTGATAATATGCTCCAAAGCATATGTCACTTAGTTTGAAATTTTGATAAATGGTAAGGGAGGAATAGAGAAAGAAAATATATAAAAGATGGCGGGAGCAGAATACCATCATGATCATCTGATGGTCCTTGGAGATCTAGAGGAAGAAAAAGTCATAAAGTACAATCTGCTGTGGAGTGTAATGGCTGACATGTCTGGAACCAGACCAGGCAGTCAGCGTTGTGTAAAAATAGCTTGTCTAATGATGAAGAGGGACAGTTCTCTCAATCGGGGATGGAGGCACTACTCAAGAAGAGCAGTTCCTCATCGTCTGCCCTCTAAAGCCACGACACAGACAGACAGACAGGCAGGCAGAAAGACAGAGAGACAGACAGGCAAGCAGACAGACGGATAGACACGCAGGAAACAGACAAATGCAGTCATACACTGGTTTCGATGATGTGATTTCTCAAAACAGATTGGAATTTCTTTACTGTGCCTTATAAAGATGGATTGCTCTGTCAATATCCTATGGCTTGCTATTAGTAAATAGTGAACAATACCGCTTTCCATTCCCATGCAGGCAAAAATGGTGTAAAATGCCTTTGTGGGAATCTGCCGTTGCTGTTTCCATTATCCATTTAACAACCTCTAAAGGGAGGATTTATTTATGTGAATTAGCTCCTGTATAACATGAGGGTACCATGGGTCATAAACTTTAAGTCAATACGGGATGGGGACATGGTGGTTAGTGGGAGAAAACACCTCGGTGACCCTCTCTCCTCCTCTGCTGGCCCAGCAGTGTCCAGGCCGGCCGGGCTTGGGGGGGGGGGGGGGGGGGGGGGGGGGGGAGCAGCAGCAGCTGTTCCATGCACAACTTTATCTTTCTTCTCCTCTCTGTTCCACAAGGGTCTCCCAACCCCTCCACCACCAGGTCCCACAATAGCCATTTGCTCATCATCCTATTATTTTCAATAGGCAACGGAGTATTTGGCTATTTCACACACGTGAGGGTGGAACTGGTGGAGGGTAGAGGCCAGCCAAGCAGCCTGTCAGTGTCCTCCACCACAGTCATCCATCACTTATTATCAGGCCCAGGCTAAGCCACCCCGCGCCCTGAGACCGCACTCTGCTGAGCCCCGACCTGCTACATCCATTAATTACTGTGCGTTGTAGCTGTGTGTGTGTGTGTGTGTGTGTGTGTGTGTGTGTGTGTGTGTGTGTGTGTGTGTGTGTGTGTGTGTGTGTGTGTGTGTGTGTGTGTGTGTACATTTCCAAGCATAAATCAACAATAAAAAGCAACACGGAACAAACAAATGAAAACTAACCTCTTGGGCCTTCTACTTATTTCTCATTGTTTAATGGCCTCAATACGTCATGAGCTTTTTTAAATGTTTTGTTTTCTATTGTTAATGCCTAACAAGCAATGGTATACTAGGAGCAACAAAACAAAAGACGGCAATGGAATTATCTCTGGATAGGGACCATATTTCTTAGAACCACCGGACATGAAGAGCAGGACACGTTACATAGAGGGGGTATTTATTCAAACTGGACCACTTATTCATACAAACATCGATGCACTCTAAGCAGCAGCAGAGGGCACAGCATCGTCCAAGGTGTCTGCTAAAGACATAAAACACAAACACCAATAACAAATAAAAAAACGTCATCCAATCATCCCTTTGCTGTACTTTTACGCTATACTTATTGCTAAGCATATGCTTCCCAGAAGCATAAACACATATTTCAAGGGAATAAAAAAGATTGGAAATAAATGTGTATATATAAAATATAATTTGTAAATATAAATAGATATATTATATATAAATATAATATATAAATATATATATATATACATATAATACATAAATATATATACATATATATTTTATTTATATTATAAATATGTACGCCGCACATCATAGCTCTGCATTTGTGTATTTATACTGTATACTGTGTCGCCAGAGACAATGGATCGCAGTATCTTCACCACACACTCCCCCTCCCCCTCCCCTCCCCTTTCCTTTAAGTGAAAGTTAGGGATGGGGCTGGAGGGAGGGCGTGGGTGAGTGGGGTATGGGTGCCGCCATGGAGGCGGCTGATTGGCTGGCTAGTTGGCGCAGGGGGGTCCCTGCCGACATGTTGCGATAGGTGTCATCTATCACCCAGGAATGGCCTGAGGGATCACAACACCAATCAGACCAGCGCCAGATGTTGGAGCCAAGGCACTGCACACATTTAGTCATGCATGCATGGGTACGCGCACACGCACACGCACGCGCACACACACACATTCACCTACAATTCCTAAAATCATTATTTACCAAACTGTGCACCATATGTGCACACAATGACACACAAGCAAATAAGCATTTGCTATTGCTCATTGCTTTTTCATAAATACAATGGCCACCTCATCATGATGAGAAAAACAGAACCACTCATAATGCAAAGGGATTATTTTTTACGCAGGAGAATGTTGCAAAAAGAATGCTGTAATGAATTGCATTGCAGTCATTTTGACCACCTTTACACCTTGTGTGTGTGTGTGTGGGGGGGGGGGGGGGGTGTAATGGAACAAAGAGACAAAGAGAACAATGAGATAAATGTCAGCTGTCGTCACACAGATAGTTGAAATGGGGGGGGTGGGTGGGTGGGGGGGGCTTCTAGTACTTCTGGGGGGCCTTGGTGGCCATGGCTCTTTGAACAATTACAGCAACAACTTCTGCAATGGCCCTCTTTTTCCTGGAGGGCCCCGGCGTTATGAGTCCGACTTGTCAAGGGCCTGGTCCCCTCTTGAGTTTCACTGAGTATGCACATGGCACTGAGCTTTGGTGGACCTCCGTTAATACAGCGAGGAAGACTTGCACCGTATGCAGCTCTCAAACACTTGAGATGTGCAAAAATGACATATTAAGAGTCGAGAACATATGAACAAAAATATGTTTGAATCTATGTGTGTATAACGTCATAAACGCTGTCATACAAACACAAACATATGTACACAAATCTCATAAAATCGGTGGTCTCCATTAGGATGACAATCATGTCAAAACAAAGATGGCCGACCACAACAAAGCCCATGTAATGAGTGGCATGGAAAGCACCCTCCCCCTTCCCCTGTAGTCACATGGAAAGTAGTTAAATGACCCCGCTTCCTCACGTACGACTCATTTACGTATCCACCTCTCTGACGCCGGCCCCAAACCCCAGCATGCCCACTGCTGCCGGTACGAGTGGTGGTCAACCCCGCTGCATTAAGGCGTGCTGATCGGCCACGTTATTTCTGCTGGACTACAGGTGAACCGTGTCCAGGGATGACATGACAAAGCACAGAGGAGGAGGAGAAGAAGAAGTAGTAATGGACCTCTTCATGCTCCATGTTCCCAGCATGACTGAGGGGTATGAAGGGCAATCCTATGGCTGCCTACGCACCCCCACCCGACACACACACACACACACACACGGACACCCCCACTCTCTCCTGGTCCGTAGGGATCCTTGGCGGCTGAGAAGGCTAATGTTGATGTATCAGATGGGCTGTGATGGCTGTTTTAGCACCACTGGGGATGCTATGCAGAGTCCTAGAATAACATGGTTGGACTTGCATGGCGATAACGCAGATGCTTTTATGAATTCAGAATTATGTGAATTCAGATCCATGTCATTAAGGAGCAGGGAGAGGCTGCATCCTGCAGGTAGAATGCAGACATTGAGGACTGTGAGTCCAAGAGTCCTGATAGCCATTATCCGTTTATTGTTAATCATAAACAGCACACACACACACACACACACACACACACACACACACACAGACATGACAGTCATGGCACTCTGTATTTTCAGACCACAAAATACATTCTTCATTTTCATCCCCAGCCGGTTGAACAATGCATGGGGATGTAATGACAAGACATAAAATACTCTATACGTTGGTTTTCTTTGACTATTCATTTAATACCATTAATAAACCTCTCATCGCTGAAGATGAACAAAGCATATCACCCCTCACAGAGAGAGAAGAAAAAAAAGACAGGGCTGGAGAAATGATTGCCATTGTGTGGCGACAAAATACATTTCAATTATGACAATGTGAAATTGGATTTCCTCGGAGCATTAGGGGTATTGGGAATCGGCGAACGGTATTCACGCTTCTGTTTGGTGTTATTTTCCTCCTTTATGGCTTTATTTTCCTCCTTTATGGCTCGTCTTGGATTCCGCCGTTTAGTTGCAGCTGTTATGAAGCGCCATGACCAGACTTCACCACAGCCTTATGAGATCAATAAGTCACAGCGCACAGATAGGATTTCTCTGGTAAAAGCCAAGCACACAACACGGGATTAATAAAGATGATTGCAGGCCGTGGCCACGCTGCGGCGTTTCCCCGCCACCCGGTGACCTTCCTGGGTGATTGGGTGCTCTTCGCATCTATATTGTGTCCATTTTCTCACATAGATCTGCCAATCAATAACGGCCAACGGTAGTGTATGAACACTGTAAGTAAAATGGTGGGGGGAAGGGGGGCAACACAGAATGTAAACAAATGGGAAAGGATTCTGTTAAAGTCTTTTTTTATTCAGGCAGCATGCACACACAGAGGTTCTGCGATTAAGACAATATGAGATGACCTAACGATGTAATTGTAAGACAAATAAGATACACAATATCAATTACAATCACGTTATATTTAAAAGGCCCTAATTGAATGTCCATTCAGAAGGTAGAGTCTGGATACATACTCTCTCCCTCTCTTTTTGCTCTCTCACTAAATATAAAATCCTTTTTGTGCATCTCATTTATTTTTGGTCACTGCGGTAAACACTCGCTGTGGCAACCGTATTGTAATATGCGCCACACTAGGCTCAGGCCAGGATATGTGAGCTTGTTATGGGGTCCCGTGGATGACGACCACGGCTCCTAATTTCCATACCACACTCAAGAGCACTTTGATTTGAATAATTCACTCTCCCCAGTTCACAACTCTAGCCTTTGGAGATGGAATTGGAGGTTGAGGGCCCACAGCATGAGAGAGGGGGGAGGGGGGGGGGGGTGGTGGCACTTGAGCACTGGGGATGGGAAACAGGACGGGTAAATGTGACACTCTGAAGAGCTGTTGACATCTACACTGCAAATATGAGGACAAGATGACAGCCCCTTGAAAAACGTTAGTTGTGGGGGGGGGGGGGGGGGGGTGAATTTGTGGAAGAAAGAAATTATAATGGGGAATATTTTAGTCGTCACTAAATACATTTGGCATACGTACGTTTAAACATTGGCAAACAATGGCCTTTTGAAAATACATTCGACTGAGAAGTTCAGGCAGGGAGAGATGTTGTATGTGCATGTGATGCGTGCGAGTGTGCGGCATCTGTATGCACACACACACACACACACACACACACACACACACACACACACACACACACACACACACACACACACACACACACACACACACACACACACACACACACACACACACACACACACACACAGCATCTTGTCACCTTGCGTCGTTGTCATTGAAAAATTCATAACATGTCTCCTCCATGGCAGCTCGCAGCGATAACACGCTTTATATACCCAAATATATTAAATATTCAATTTTATTTTCAGGTGTCAGTCACTGTCACTTGCCAGCTATTATTACACAAGCAAGGTGGAAATGAATGGCAAAGATTCCTTGTAGTATACCCACGAGAAAGAGATCCATACATGACCAAGGGTACAGATGCATTGACATTGTCAATGTATACAACCGATTTCAGCCAATTTACAGTCAATATTCTTTTGTTAAGGCTAGCGGCTTGTCAATTTGTATTAATAGAGTTAGCATGTCTTGTTGGCCAGAGAATACTCTGACAGCCCTGCCAACACCACACAACTAGAGATTGATCAGCCTTCTCTTATTTATTGACTAGGAATAGCAGTCGCAAAGGTTGGAGAGAGAAATCCAAGGCATTCGGTCAGAGACTTAATGGATATCCATTGCACTTTCACTCACAATCACAGCAAGTGCGCAAACATTATTCACCTCTGGAGTACAATCCGGTGAACCAATATTCTTATCAGCAAATACACAGGTAGTCACGCTCGCATTATGTTAACTAGGGCTTGGAGCTGTTAGATCCATTACTAATAGCAATTAAAAGTTAAACACTGTACCCCACAGAAGTTATTACAACATGGAGTTTTAATTGTTTTATTAAAGCAAGTTATCAGCCCAGCGAGGCCACACTTCTGCGTCCGCGCTGGGAATGCTAATCGGCTAAACAGCGCCTCCGGTCGTTTTTAATCCGAGCGATACGCCCCGCGTTGATTTGTGGTACGGAGAGATAACAACAGAGTGCATGCTCCCTTTCTCTTTCTATACACACTTTTATGTGGACATTAAATAATACGACATCCTCAGGCTAATTTCCCGGGCCCCTGTATGATTCACTCATTAAAACTTTTTTATGATTACTCAAACGTTGTAAAAAAGTGAATCTTACACGGGGAAAAGAAAAAAATCTAAATATTTAAAATATATATATTTGCTGTGACCTGCTGCGCGCATCTCATTTGATGGATATTTTAATAATTTCCTGACCTAGTAAGCGCTGGATTGCAATGAATTCTCGAAATAAATTAACAAAAATCACATATCACAAACGATGATCATTTTCAAACAAGCAGCACACCCCTCCCCCACCTCCAAAAAAAAACCACAATCCCCTATACTTTAACACAACGATGTCAGCCAATGTACCGAAACACATTTTCGCCATATACACACACACACACACACACACACACACACACACACACACACACACACACACACACACACACACACACACACACACACACACACACACACACACACACACACACACACACACATCACATGTACACCAACACATGCACACACACAAACACACACACAACACATCACATGTACACCAACACATGCACACACACAAACACACACACAACACATCACATGTACACCAACACATGCACATATTACTCGGGAATCCATCAGAGCATCTCAAATAGCCCGGACATGTCAGCCCCCACTGTCCGGTTGAGTAAAAGTAGTAACAACAAATCAAAGTTAGGATCCTTTGTGACGCCCACGCCCCCCTCCCTGCAGAGGCTGCATTGATAAAGGGCATGGGCGGCATAAATTCCCCGGCTAAATGGGCCCCTGTCATGTCGAAGGTGAGGGATCACATCACGTCTCTGAGCAGAAGCAGATGCCTGTGAAGGTCTAATGACGGTGACCGTGTCATCTATACGTGTGTGGTGTGTGTGTGTGTGTGTGTGTGTGTGTGTGTGTGTGTGTGTCATTGCCTGTACTAGAGCAGGAAAGCGGGAGAAAGAGAGGGAGGAAGAGAGATAGACAGAGATTGAGACTGAGAGACTGAGCCAGACAGAGACAGATAGTGAATGTGTCTGCAAATCTGAATGTTTGCATGCAAGTGCATGGCTCTCCCTGTGTGTGTATGTATGTATGTGCACGCACAAATGAAACGTTGAGACAGCCGACCCACGCATACTCCCACACACATCCAGCCAGATCAGAACCTGCCTGCCTGGGCGGAGAACAAAAGGCCAACACCGGCGTCAAACTCAGAGATCTGGATTAGTTCTTATGCAGATCAGAGAAGAACAAAGAGTAGGAGCAAGCCAGAGTATATATATACACAGTATGTATATATGAGAGAGAGCGAGAGCGAGAGCGAGAGCGAGAGAGAGAGATTGGTGATTTAATGCATGTGTACATTCCACTGAATTAATTCACTGGTGGGGGGGGGGGGGGGGGGGGGGGGGCTTTAGCACAAGCGCACCGTTAAAGGAAGCATCAACAGAGTTGCCTGCACACAAATACACACACACACACACACACAAGCACATAAACACAATCAAGACTTTAAGCCATGTGCTGAGGAAGCGTCTGAACCTCTGAAGGGGGTGGGGGGGAGTGCAGCAGACCAGCATCACCTCTCGTGTGCTGGCCCATTTGTTGGTCCTAATTTATGTAATGCACAGTGACAATAGAATAGGGTCCAGAGGAGTTAATATGCCATCCATCACGGCTCCAAACCGTTGGCCTGGATCGCATGATTACCGAGCACAGCTCATGCTGTGTTCGTTTTGCTGATCTCTCACGAGTTAAATGTACAAGATACACACGCATGTCATTGGAATGGGGGGAGGGGGGGGGGGGTGGGGGGACACTTAAAAAGAATAAGTGCTTTGCCTTGTAAATTGCAAATAACTGCCGCTCCTTTCCTCGGGTCGTCAGCGTATTTGGTTCCATCCAATTTGAAATACAATTGGAAACTGAAACATTTTCTGCAGCTAAATGAAAGCAAAACTGTAGAATAATGTATCGCTTTGGTGGCACCGTATGCCAATCACCTTACCAATAACTGAAAAGGATCCCACAAACACATCGCTGATGTTGTTGATATTTGTTATATCTTCAGTCAAACAATAGATCGTTCTGTCAACAAGTCATGCATGGGCTGGCAGTGTCTGAACAGGCGGCTCCACCGCCGACTTGGCCTTTAAGAAACAAGATCATCTGTGGCTGATACACATTTGTAAATGGCCATAAGGAGCTTCACCAAAACACACTGTTTGACCTTGCTGTGAATAGATTTGCATCCATTACAGTCGGCACCCACTGTGCGATGGGGGAGCAAAGGATCTATTTGGTTCCCCTCAAGTTGAAGCAAGTAACGGAATCTTTTTTGAGGATGAAGCAAATTCATTAACGGCTTTCGCCAGCGAGGGAGACCGGATTAACAATCCTTTTATGCCAAAATGTAATTGAAAGCACGGCCCGTCTCATTTTTCACAAGAGAATGTGATTAAATATTCCTCCAGCAGCGTGGTGGTTAGCCAGAATTAAACCGTAATTTGATTTTCAAACTGCCGGTGTTACAGTCAAACGGCAAACACACAATGTCAAGTGACATCATTCTGAGACATGTGTGAGGAGTTGCCACTAAAATATTTTCAATTGGTTTAGCGAGAGATGCCCTCAATTTAATTTCAACTGAGTTAATACATGGTGCCAATTTCAAAGTTGTCTACTTTGCATATATTTGGACTGCAAATGAGCGAGAATTAAGTGGAAAAAATAGCAGTAGGAAACCAAACATCCTTAAATGGATGGAATCCTCAACAAAACTGAATTAGTTTCAACAAATGGCCATGTGTACAAAGTCACAGTGGGATTGTCTGTGCTAGATTAGTAAAATACTAAATGTATGTAACTGTCCAATTTAGTTTTGGCTTGCAATAGGGCCTATTAACTTAAGCACATCAAAACACTTTGCAAACTTGATTTTAAATATCACTTTTCCCTTTTTCAACTGAGAATAGATCAGATTTGTACAGGCCGTGGTAAAAAAAAACAACGAAAGTTTGACGTTTGTCTACATGCTCACTGATCATTTCGACAGGTTTACCACGATGATTCTGCACTGTTTGTATGCTATATCACATTTAATGAGATGAGACTGCGGTGACGCTAATTATATTTCACTTAGAGCGGCAACCAATAGCATGCGTGCGATCAGGTCGACCGTGCGTCAATAAGCGTGTGTTGATTGCATTAAACCCTGATTTGCTAAAGGATTTGGCACCATGTAACAACCGGTCAACATAACTGCATAGGAGCCCTCCAACCAGGTGTTCCATAACACAGCCTGGGCTCCTTCTGAACTCACAACACGACTGCAACCACATATTGTCTTCAGGTCCCCCATGGTTGCAGTCAATATTGTGCATGGTGTATATTACAAGGGACATTAGCATTTGAGTGAATTACCATAGACATACGGAAATACATCTGACAGTCCAGATCCCCCGAGCAGACGCACACACACACACACGCACGCACGCACGCACGCACGCACACGAATAACCATTGGGTTCAACCGCACTTACAGTAAGACCTTTCACTTTTAAACACTTTAAATGAACAATTGCAAATCAAGTGAAACGTGTGCACATGAACTCCACCATTGGGGGTTACTTAATTAGCTTGTGATTAACTTTGGAGACGAATCCATAGTAAAGCTAAGCCGTGGCAGAATGTCAAGTCGGTTAATTACCAAGCTTTAAGGTTGTTCCTGCAGGAACTCCTTCTGAATAACCGTCCCGACCAGGAAACACTACCTTCGGATTGACTTCAATTAACTGCACCGTGGAAAAAGGATAACCTTGACGTTTCAAATCGCGATGTTCTTTTGGCGCGACGGTGTTTCAGTGATGGAGTAAGAAGGAAGTGTTGGTAGTAATCAAACAAAAGGCCTTATTCCGCCTCCGCCGCGTATTGCAGGAAATTAATCCTGCTATTGAACTGGGCAATGACAACGGTAATATTAAACGTCCGCCGGAGATGTTGATTAATTGCGGATCGGTAGACACGAGATGCTATCTCCTGCGTTTTACGACGCCTGACAGCTAATTTCTCACTGGATATTAGTTGGGCGGGAACATATTAAGAACAATAGCCACAGAAATGTTAGGACAGGCTTCGGTCTAGACGTTGACAGAGGGCCTGTCTACTGAACACAATAGCTCAACGCTAAGGAATCAATACTGTACATTTAAATGGTGAACGGCTTAAGTGGTTTGAACTCCAAAACGAATTGCTTCCCCGCAATCCATTTTTTGAAAGCAAAAAAACTTTAGCAAATAAGAAAGTTAATAAAGGATCATCATAATTTTTATTTTGGCACACTAGAAAAATACAGAGGCATGGAAGGAGGATGACGTACAAAACCCATGCAGTTCTATATTAGCTCAACGCCGGCACTCCATTTAGCACTTCTGCAAGGGATATGACTCTGTATCAAAGAGAACGAAGGGCAAGCCTTCCCAAAGAGCTGCTAGCTTAAAGGCTGACAAAATGATGTGGGTCATCAGAGCAGCACCAGTCATGAGTGACCATCAACCGTAAGACCCTAACGTATGATTTCCAAAAGATCCCATCACACAAAATAACCATCCAGAGGCACACCAACAACAACAAAAAACGGAAAATATAAACATTTCCAAATTCTTATAATTGATTTTGAATCTATTGCACAAAGAGGGGGGGTCTTCACAAATTGGGAGGCGGGCCAGTTGTTTGGTTATCACAGGAGCATAAGGCCTGGGGTCTGGGCCCTCTTTTCTTTCCATGGGTGGCTAGAGAGCATTGTGACTGGCAGCGATTAACAACCTTTTCCCAGATAAGAGTCCAGCATTGCTAGAAGACGCTCCCGCCTTCATGTGACCCCTCCCAACACACACACACTCACAACCACACACACACACACTCACAACCATACACACACTCACAACCACCCACACACACACCCCTCTTTGTTCCTGCCATCCAGCCTGGCACAGAGCACTGATCCAGCGATAAGGACGTTTGCTTTACTGTGGATCCCGTCCATAGAAATAGAGGAAAAATAGAAAGAGAGAAACACAAAACAACGGGTTGAAAAGAAACGAGCCAATAGAGGGCAGGGGGGGGGAGAAGGGGAGAAGGGGAGAAAACCACTTGTGTCTGTATTTATTGGTTCATGAATCAATATGGCTTTTCTTACACAAAAAGGCCGCCTGTCACAGGGAGCCGGTATCTATCACTTCCATCTGGGCCGGGGCACACTGGCAAGGTCGCCGCTGATAGCCCCCCACCAGTTGGTGGAGGATGCGTGGTGGTGGGGGGTGGGGGGGGGGGGGGGGGGGGGGTTGGGACGTTGGATGGAGTGGGATGACAGCCAGGCGATATGAGAAATATAACTCATCCTCCAAGCTGGCCCAGAGAGATGGCCCTGATTATCCAGGGTGATTTACCGTATCCTTATTCCAGGGGCTCATAAACACTTAGCCGGAGGACCCCGTGCATATGGTCCCTGTCTCGGGTTACTTTTTAGTTTTTTCACAAGCATTCGCCCTGTTTGGCACAAAGGCTTTGCTGACCTGCAGATCCATTGTGTTGTGCGGTAACGTGGAAGACATGGTTTATTAGCCACAAGCATGACAGCTTTGCCTAAAAACAACACGAAAATACTTTTAACGCAGCCCTGTTGGTTTTTGAAGCTTTGTCCCTTTGTTAAGAGAAGGATATCTATCCATCTATAGCTATATATATCGATATATATATATATATCGATATAGATATATATATATATATATATATATATATATATATATATATATATATATATATATATATATATATATATATATATATATATTATTTTTATTTTTTTATTTATTTAGTACATATATCTTATGTCCAACTATATGGATGTCATGAACCCCGCTTGCAGCATTTTTCCATTCAGTTTTTTGCCTTTTTATGCTGTGCTACGCTATTTTTATGCTGGTATTTAAAGTCGATGTCAGGCATTTTTTGAAAGCCTCGAACAAGTTCTACATTTTTAGTTCCTTCTGAGACAATATTGGGTAAGCAAGTGATATCTATGACCGTTCAAGCTACCTGCTGACATGGTACCTACATTATTGTATCTCAATAAATTTGAAACGTCACTCTACGCACCAGAGCAAGATTCCTAACCCCTACCTGCTGCCAAAATTACAAGTACCAGTATCTGCAGCGTTGCTTTACATATAACCATCAGCTAACGTATTTTTCATTTTTTATTTTATTGCAGCAAAGCAATCTACCAAACGCAATCTCACTACCTGTATTCTTCCAACATCCTCCTCTAACGGTCAACCTTGTTTATCACGGCGCTATCCTCCGCTTCAGAGGAACATCTTTTGCCCAGCGTGGGCAACACTGCGACAGAGTGTGGTAAAGGAGGAGGTCTTCTCCATCCAAAAAGGAGACAGAATATCTTTAGCACTTCCACCCTTTCATCCCAGCGGTGTGTTAGCAGAACAGGGAGTTGTAGCGACCAGACAGGACACTCCTAGGGGCCAGTGGACTCCACCGCTTTCTTTCCTGAGCTTGTAATTAACTGTCATGGCAGATCTATAGGAGAGTGCCCATGTCCGCGGGTGTGTGGGTATAGTTAATTAGGAAAGCCTTAAGGTGACTCTGAGGAAACAAAGACAACACCGGCTCTCACAAGGCTGTCACGGGGACGGTAACCCTGCATCTGACTGACTGAATAAACCTCTCTCTCTCTCTGTGTTTCAGTATTCCAGCTGGACAGGAAAAGAACGAGGGAGAGAGTGAGCGAGCTTTCACCTTCACTTATTATTCTGTACGCTACTTGCAGCCCGGCAGTTTTGCATGCAACTCTGCATCCACAGGAAGCCACAACGAGGTTGGTTTTTAGGGTTGTAAACAATCATCATTAGCAAAGTCAATATTGCACAAAATGAAAATTCACAGCCCGTCTTGTGTTAACAGCCATTTTTGTTGTGCTTTTCGAACCAGTTCCCCCAACCCTCTCAGGCAGAGCGAGAGCGAGAGAGAGAGAGAGGGAGGGAGGATCGGCTGATGTTTTGTCCTCAGCCTTGCCTTGACAGCAGCGCGGTGATACCATGTTATCCTGTGATTGTACTCTTTGATTATAAGTCGGTGTGAAACCACTTAATTACAAATCAGCAGTTGATGAGTTGCAACAGCTAATGTGTTTTCACAGCGCTTGATTGCCGGGTCGTCTCACAGGAGATCAGGGAGGTGGGGCGTAGATGAAAACATATTTTCTGATTTGTTTTATTTGTTGAAAGGCTATTTTCCTCTCCCCATTTATTTTGAATACTTTTTCGTTCACGGTTTCAAAGTTACATTTTAGTTTTTTCCGTCTCTCTCATTTTCCCTCTCTCACAGCTTTGCCATGGTGTCGCTACTCTCGGATGAACCGTAAATGTACCTTTTTCCCTGCTGCAGTGTGATCCACCAGCAAAGAGAAAAACAGATGAGACACAGAGATAGCCAGACAGAGAGATAATTTTATAGGAGACAGAGACAGAGACAGAGAGGGAGAGAGGGAGAGAGAGAGAGAGAGAGAGAGAGAGAGAGAGAGAGAGAGAGAGAGAGAGAGGGTTAGCTATTGGTGACAAAAGAGACTGGGATTCTCATCCAGTCCATCTAATTGCCAGACATGCGGTGGGTGGGAGGTTAGGGTGGGGGGGGGGGTTAGTGGCAGCAGCCCTAACAACCTCAATCCAGCCAATCACCATCATCATCAGACAGCAGGGGAGACAATCAGAGAGAGACAGACCACAGGTAAACACGGGAGGCAGGGGCTGGATAGGGCGCGGAGGAAAACAGCGAGAGAAGCGTCATTTGAACAGGAGAATTGACAAAGAAGAATTGATGAACAAAAGACGACCCAGATTCTCCCTTTTAAAGTCACGTCAGAAAGTAGGCTATTTTTGTGGGCATTGTTTGCAAAGTAAATATTGAACTGAATAAAAAAAATATCATTGCATCCCTATATATTTAAAATAACCACGATCACGCACTACCGTCAAGACACCTCAATGTCTTTTTTTAATTTACTGTTGCAACAATAGTTTATACACCCACATTCATATAACCAACCAAGTGGTTAAAACATTGTTCAATGTTGTGCGCACTACCAATAGACTGCCTATAAGTATTGCAAGTTTAGAGATCAGGGAATAATAAAACACAATAGGCTCCCAAACGTCTTTTCATCATCTGCATCATAAGCTTATCTAAAGTGAACTCTTCCAATGCCCATTCATAGAATATTGCATCGAAAGAAAGAAAAGAAAAACTGCTAGTTAATGCAATGTCTGTGTGAATTCCTCCACCAGCCATGGCCTCACCAAGCAATCAATTCCATATCTTCTTCTAACCTTCTCATCATCCACCTACGCCACCCACCCTGCACGCTCGTTCACTCCAACCTCTGCCTCAGAAAGGCCTCATTCGTAGCAGCCCCACGGCGCCAAACAGCAGTCCAATTCTAATGCAATGATCTCCACCACCACCTCGCTTCCACCACAACCCCCACCCTCGCAGCCTGCCCACCCACTCAGGAAAATGAGGGTCTGGAATGAAATGAAGATCAAGCAGATGGGCCGAGGGTTTGGTGGTCGTTAACTCGTATTGCTTTTTGTAATTAATTATTCCTGGTTACCGGTATTGTTTATAAAGATCTGTTTGGATAACAGAAACTTTTATTCCCATTAGTAAACGTTCTGTGTCCTGATAAGAACATGTCTGTGGACATGTTATGAATTTGGAAAACATATTGAAAAGAGCAAAAAGGCCAATTTCCACATGATGTTTCCGTATGATGTCAACCACTTGATGGAAGGCCATTTCCCACTTGATGGAAGGCAATTTGAAAGTAGCTTTTATGGTTTCATTGTTCCCTGAAATGGATCCAGACCCCATACACAGATGCACTGTTTAAGCCTTAACATTGAACACTTGAGCCCTATTACACATAGAGAGAGGGTTTGAAAAACTGCATTAAAGTAGTAATTTCCCCAAAACGTCAAACATTTCCTCTTGTTTGAACCAAAACTTGGGGGATTTCTTCCGAGCTGAGGAAACGAAATGAGTCCCTGTCCCCTTTACCTCGCTGAGGACGAAAGGCTTGTTATTCTCTAATAACTGTGAGTGACAGTTGGGGTTTTGACACACCTTCACAAGACGGCCTCCCATCCATAAACATAAAGGACAAAGCAATGGCACTTTGATGGCAGACACAAGTTATTTCTCCAAGGACTTCAAAGTAGTAACACTATCCCGTCAAAAAAAGAAGCACCAAGCGCTTCTCTCTGTCATTATGGCGGTCAGCGAGGAGGAAAAAAAGGAACGAAGGAAGGAGGGAAGAATGAATGAATGGAAGGAACGGAGGTGCAATGCAACACAGCGTCAGTGTGATGCTTGTTCTCGTGTGGGTGATGGTGGCGGTGAAGCCCTGGACACAACCCATCACAGCTAATTGAGCGCTGGCTGGGTGAAGGTGAAGCCCGATGTGACCGCTTCAGAAATAACAACCTGCAGCGAGGTGTGCGGGTAATGAGCGCGACACGGACCGTTCTTTTAGTTCCACAAACGCTTTGACGCATTCGGACACCGTGGCAATCATGGAGCACGGAGGGCCACAAAAGAAAAAGTCACTCGCGTGAAACGGAATCACTCCACTCGGCCTAATTTCAGAGGACATGGGGAAGAAGGAATGGCTTCCCTTCGTGGGCACTAAGGGCAAACAAAGACTTTGAAGTTATGGTCGCCCTCCAATCCAGAGACGGATGATTCACTGAGGGGCTATTCTCCCCAGTGGTGGTATCGTAATGATCTGCGGCCGACAGCATGTCATTGTTCTTGTGGTACATGAGGCCCGGCGATAGCGTGACCCATCGGTCAGAGCACCGCACGGCCACCATGTTTCAGCAGCGCCATTTTGGGCGCAATAATGGTACAACCTGCACGTAGAAAGAAAACAAATAAGCAAACCTATTCTTGCTGATTATTTAGTTTTTCTCCCACATTTTCCAGTTTCCGATGGCAGATTGAGCACGGCTGGGGACATCATGGAGATAGTATCAACAACAATGCTGGAACTCATCAGGTCCCAAAGAGGATTAATTAAGTTTATCTTTTAATCCTCTAATGGAGTTGCACGGGTGCCACTAAATACGCCGTTAAAAAAAAGAGCCCTAGCTCCGGTGCTGTCAATAAAATCAGGAGCTGGCAACCTGCCAAGAAATATACAGCCAAATGAGCTCCCTGTGTCACATGTGCTCTATCTCTCTGTGTGCACTTTCCAATATGAAACCCCTTGCCCTTCTCCGGCTCTATAAATGAGCAGCCAGCCACCACTGTCAGGCTAACTAGCAGCAGAACAAGCCTCTATTAGACTCAAAATTACCACCATTCCCCATTAAGTAGCAGAGAAAGAGAGAGAGAGAGAGCGTGAGAAAGGGCAAGCAAGAACGAGAGAAAAAGAGATTGGCCCCAGACTTGGACAGATATCACCTGAAATACAAATATGAGAAATACAGCAACCTTCGACCACATCATCCCTATTAAAACAGCTTGTGCTCTCTTCCCTCTCCCCATGATATCCTGATATTATTACATGATCCATCGGCTCAGCCCATGTTGGTCATTAAAAACATATCCGTCACAATTAGAGGCGCGCATTAAGAGTGTCCCGTGTGAGTCGTATTCACAAGCTACTTCTCTATTCAGACTTATGAGGAGGGATCCTGGCAGCGAGAGCTAATGATCCACTCGGTCTACAGATGGGCAATGGGCATGCGCCATCGCCGGTAGTCCAATTAAAAAGATTAATAACGACGCTGTATGCATTAGTTTCGGTTTTCGAAAATACAAAGGCAATACCATGGCAGTGACGACATAAAAAGGAAGGTTTGGAATTTAATATTTTCTATTAACACGAAGATAGTGTTTCCTTTTAACAGGAAAATGTTCTTGATTTTACATACAGAAGCTGGACAGAAGAATGTTGGTACAATGCATTATAGAAAGTCCTGACTATCTTGCCTCAGGAGGGTCACCTACATTGTTTGATAAAAAAAAAAAGCTGCAACTACAACCTTTAGTAATTGACTCTGAAACGCCAAAAAGCTCCATCTTGCTTGTCCGTCAACGCAGCAGAGTGTAAACAGAACTTTAGAACGACTTTACTGGCACATTAAGGTCAGCCTCAACAACCACCTCATGTCCATCCTGTTCCACCCACCGACCCCTCCCCTGGCAGCCCCCTGGTATTTGGAGGAGCTGGAGGAGGGTGGGTGTGTTGGGGATGGCGGGTGGGGTGGGGTGGGGGGCGGGGGGCTGACGTCTTCATGTCGGCGGAGGCTGCAGTCCATCCGTCAGCCTTCGGCGCGTGGTGAGAGCTGCTGACGTGCACCTCTGGGTCTGATGGATGCACCCCATCCACTGAGTCCCGGCCCACCCACCCACCCACCCTTTATCTGCTGAGGCAGGCCAATCCTTCTGGATCCCGCCATAATCAGCCAGAACCTTTTTTGATCCCCCCCCCCCCCCCCCCCCCCCCCCGCCCCCTCTCCCAACACCCATTCATCCTTCTCAGGTGCGGCGATATGAAATGGTTTTGCGTTACATATGGGTTATAGATCGGGCATTGTGAGGAGCCCTGGTGAGAAATGACAGCTATGACAGAGTGGGGAGGTCTTTCGAGGTGGATTTTTTTTTTTCCTCTACATTAAAACAATGGATTTTGATGGATTTGATTGCTTATTTAACCTTGGTCTTGACGGGGGTGTGGGGAGGGCAGAGAAAGACAGAGAGGAAAAATGGTTCTTATTGCTGCTGTTGACGATCAAAAACCCCACAGATAAGAGCTGGGAGAATGTACATGGCTTTGTGGGCAAAGGGCCCTTGAGGTCTGACTGGATTTCAGAAACACTTGAGACTGGAGACGGAGCAGAATATTCTTCCCCCCCCCCTCCCTCTTATCAGAAACATGCACATGGAGCTTAACACATTCCATATTTACCACTGATATCATAGGTGTCGACGCCGTGTGCGCCTGGCATCCCCGTTGTGTTTTTGATTACTTCAGCTCCATTTGCCGGCGATTGCGTTGTGTGTGGTCTTACTCCAGGGGAAAAGCAAGCTGTTAGGCGGCAATTGAAGCCTGGCCAAACGCGGGGGAAGGGGAGGGGGGGAGAGACGTTGGGTACCGCGGGGTAAGTGACTAGCTACCTTATCTCATCTGCAGTCCGCCCTCATGCACCTCCAGTGACGACGGTATCAAACCGGTGCAGGATCAACTGCCTTGCCTCAAGGCAGGCCTGATTCCCACCGCTGGGATTTAAATTAAGGATCCACACAAACCAAGAGGGACCTCCACGGTAAATACCGTCACAGTTGGGGGGGTGGGGGGGGGGGGAGGTTTGAGATCCCGGTATCCATGTTTTCCTTGTACTTAATAGACATGCTCCTATGGGCCTAAGCACCACTATGAGTAGTTTGGACTATTTAGTATTGAGCTTAAAATACACTGCACGTCATAACCTGGACGCAGATCTCTATCCCCTATTCACAGAATATGTACGTTTGCACGCACATACACACTGTTTGTGTGTAACTGGATACAAGAGGGTATACAAGTCTCATGGCCATGTCTTGAATTGGTATAACAACAACAAACAAACAAACAAAACAATATTTTTCTACTTTACTTTAATACTTTACCCCTCAATAGCTCTTGAATTGTTAATAACTTTTACTCAGTTCCAGTTCACGACCCGTGCTGGCTTCCTGTATGGCCTAATAAAACCTTAAGTGAGCAAAAATGTCTTTCATAAAATGTGTCGGTTCAACAGCTTTATCATCCCTGCTATAGCAAATGTCAAACGTTAAAGTTTCATTGGTATGCCCATCAGGAACGTCGTAAAACGCCCCATAAAACATTACTTACTCCATCAGGTCGTTTAGTAATTGCCAACATGGTTCCTCTAGACAAATGTGTGTTGATTTCCCAAAACAGAGCGAACAAAAACTTTTATAAACCTGAACTAATGAGAAGCAATATGCCAGAAAGGTTGTTTGGTTGTCCTCAGCCGTTAATCTAAGTAGATTCAGGTGACCGTTGCCCGCGACTACCATCACTGCAGTTTGTTTCTCGTTTATGGCATGTCAATTAAACTGAAAAGCAACAGATTTTCTGCATTCATCACTGAACTCAAGCGGTGATGGAAAGAGCTAGCAAAGAAAACTTTCAAACTTTTTCTTGTAGGATAATCACATCCTCTCCCTCTCTCCCTCTCCCTCTCTCTCTCTATCCCTCCCTCTCTCCCCCCCTTTCTCTCTCGTATTACTGGAAGCCCCTGCCCATTGTCTTTGCTGCCGTTTAGGAGGCTGTTAACCTGGGGGGCAATCTCACTAACCAAGCCTCTCCATATAAAAAAATAAATCGATTTATTAAAAAAATTGTTTGGCTGGTGCAGCCGGGACAATAGGTCATAAGTGGCATCAATAAATAATTACATTTAAATGTGTCTTAATGAGCAGAGTTTGCTGACTGGGGCTTATGTTTATGGCCTCCGATGAAACTGCATTGCGCAGTACATCCATAATACAGCATGTCATAAAAGACTGGTCCAGCTAATGGGTCTTAGTGCACCCACTGTCACGATAAGAGCATCCTCATTACACACCGGCGATATGGCACAACCAGATATGCAAATATTGCGCTGATTCCATTCCAAATGTTTGCTATCTCAGCACTGGAGCAAAGCGTTTATGGTGATCCTCATTATGCCCCTCGTGCCAGTTTATATCCTTGTAAACATGAAATAGTGGAATGCATATGACAAGCCACTGTGTGTGACCGATATGAGTGCAGACACGGGCGCCGTTAGGTGAGCACTAGATTCCCATTCATCTATCTACCCATCCATTTGTATTCCTATCCGTCCTTATCCATCCATCCTCATTCTTCCATCCGTCTCTCCATTCATCCATCCATCTATTTACCCATCCATCTGTCAATGCATCCATCCATCCATTCTTCCATCTATACACAAGCACACACACATCCATCCATCTATCCGTCGAGCCATCTATCTATCTACCCATCCACGTACTAAATGCCCTTTGATCTAAAAGCAGCGAGGTGTAATTGGCGTGGCAGTTGTGGGAGGTGGGCCAAGTTTCTGTGAGGTTGTCTGTAAAAGTTGAACCGTTGACGGGCTCACCAAGGTGCGAAGGAAAACATGCCTCCCCCCATGAACCTCCCCAAGATACACGGATCCAGAGGAGTCCAAGACAAAAAGCAGCAGCAGCAGCCGACGAGCGACGACAGGAACAACAGACTGTTTAATCTGAAGAGGATGGAAGCAGGTAAGCCGCCGCCTCAGATACAGTAGCTTTCCGTCGACATGGTACCCTGCTATATTATTAATCAAGGTACACGTGCACAGAGGATACAGGAGCCTGTGTGTGTGTGTGTGTGTGTGTGTGTGTGTGGAACACAGGGGAGAGGGGGGAGATGCCTGGCTTTGTGCTCGTGACAGCCGAGTGGTTGATACATGTAACAGGTGCATGCGGCAGTCCCTGGCACAGTGGGATGCATGCAGACGTGTGAGAGAGAGGGACGGTGTGTGTGTGTGTGTGGGGGGGGTGTGGGGGGGGGGGGGGGGGAGCGTGCACGCAGCTCTGACAGGCGACAGCGTGTTACAAACAAATCAATGGAGGCTTGATGGTGCCACGCAGGGATGGGTGGTGTGAAGATTCGGAGAAGATGATGGAGCAACGGTTTGGGGGTGCAGGGAGCTCGTCCGTTGGGTTATTGTATTACAATTTCACACCACATGCGCACAGCAACACCTCAACACGCACACACACACGAGCACACACACACCTACACCCAGGACTTACACACACACTCTCTCGTGGCAGTATGGAGGCTCTGACTTCCTGTGGTGTCACTAGATATCCTGACCCCCCCCCCCCCCCCCCCCCCACCCCCAGTACTCCTATACCACACATACTGTGGGTGTGTCTACACGGCCAGGTGACCTTGCGGCCTCCCCACCACCGCATGTTGACCTGCCTATCAGCCTCATTCAGAACAGAGTGAATGAGGTGGATGGGACCCCATGCCGTTTAGATGTGGGTCAGCAAAAACTCGCTACCTGCACTTGGGAACCCATGGAAAAGTGATTCTGTGAATGCTAAAATGAAGAACAGTAGCAGAAGAGAAGATGAAAATTTAAATACACCCAATAAAATAAAAGGGAAATTAAAAGGTTCATTGTGGTATAAACTTTGATTTAAATGACGACAAATAAAGATTTCACTTGATGAAAACATTGGATAAAGACATGGATGTTAAGAACACAACCAACAGCTTACACCACTCGTAACACCTTATGTACTTTATGTTCTCATCCATATGCATTATGTATTCAGAGTTAATGGACAACTGTAAGCCTTTAACCCCCTCTGTCTTTGTCCAGAATCAGTAGGATAGGTGGAGGGATAGGCTCTCACCGGCATTACGCCTTAAATTCAGACCATGGCTGTGACTTGGCTCATGAATCCAGACATTTCAGAGAATATTCCCAGTGACATGAAGAGAGTAAAAAGGATTAATATCAGAGAACACTAGACTTTGGCCTTTGAACACTTGATTTGGATTCAACACAGCAAGTTGGCTGGTATGTGAAGAAAAGCTCCGGTGTTACATCAGATGTTTGAACATCAAATGAGAAGCACACCTTGATATATCCCCTGCTAACAATGACGGGAAACAAGCATTAGCATTGTTGTATAAAAGCCACCAGAGATAATGTATCTTTACAAAGGATTATTTTAAAACGAGTGTTCAAGTCCACTGAAACAATGGTGTCAACACTATTATGTTCACATTCGTATTAAAAAAAAAAAGGCAGCAAATACATTGCTTGTATGTCGTCATCAATGTTTAGAACTTTGTGAGTCACACCGCTAGTATTGGGCTATTTTCACACCACAACTATATACAGCTAAAAAAGAGGTAACCTCACTCAAATTTCAAAGATACTTCACTGCCAGACTTTTCCAAAGCAAGGGTGTATCTGCCCGGCTCTCTCCCCTCCCTCCCCTACAGTACCATCTATCCACTGATCCAAGGTATGGAAATGTATGACAAATAGCCCCAGAGTGGCCCAGACAGCCGCCATCCATCAGTGTAATGACAGGAGTGAGTCCCCCCCCCCACCTCTACTCTGAACGTGTGAATGAAGATGGTCAGATGTGGGCTCGGATCCGCGTCCTGCTAACGCCTACGACGTGAGTGCATCAATCACCAGGTGATTCAACCGATGGTTTAAAAAACCCTCCCCTATATATATATATATATATATATATATATTATACACTGCATATATATATACTGCCACTCACACACTGACACACAAGCTAACCCCGGCGGACCCTCTGCATCGACTCCACCGAAACGCCAGCCAAGCCCGCCCACCCCCTTATAGTAACGTCGACTACGCCAGCTGCCTTACATCTCATCCCGGGTCCAAACATTACGGTTCACGGTTACCCCTGACGACCGGCGGAGAGGGCTGGGGTGAGCCGCGGAGCACTTATTCATCCGAACCATTTGTTGACTATTTGGACGCAACCCCTGGAGACCTGCGTTACTGCGGGGGGGGGGGGGGGGGCGGTGGGGGGGCGTTGGTGAGACTGTGGGGATAGGGGAGGCGAGAGGAGGGGACGGTTTTGGTGGGTGAATGTCTCCTGGAAAGCGACATCATGGCACGGTTTGAGGGCCTCTGAGGAGGGGGCGCGGATTGCCAAACGTCTGTTGGGGATGGCGGTGTCTGGTTCTTCTCTCCTGTTTGGGGGGCCCCCCACGCCCCGATAGAGTCAGCGCAGTGGGAGGGAGGGCGCGAGGAGGAGCTGGGGCGTCTGGATGGGCACCCGCTCGAGGCCCTGAGCCAAGGGGGGTGGAGTGATGGCGCTAATGTGGGGGGCACAGAGTAGGGCTACTAGTACCATCGGCGCTGGGGCGGGGAGAAAGGAGGAGGGAGTGGGGGGGGGGGGGGGACAGGGAGAAGATGGGGATCCATTTACACAGAGTGCACCAAACGCAGAGCCGATTTATCGCCTCAACAAGTACAAGCGCACGCACATCTGAAGTCTAGACGGAGAGATACTTAAACCCACTAAAGCAGCTCGGAGAAAAAATAAAAGATGGTCCAAACAGAGGGGGTGGGGGGGGGGGGGGGGGGGGGGGGGGGGGGGGGGGGGTGGGGAGGGGGGGAAGAGGGAATAAAAATAGAGGAAAAAAAAACATTCCACAAGCTTGGTAACAAAACGAATAAATCAGGAAGCCCGCTTTCTTCTACACGAACGCGGACCCCTCGCCCGGTGCCGCGGGCTGGGGGCCATAGCATATCACAGAGTCCCTCAATAAAACCGCACGGCACCGCCCGAGTGTCCAATAAAGTCATCATTTCTTCACTGACATCCTTATCACCGGGAGTGCATGAATCACACGAGCCGCAACACACAGCGGCTAGCGAGTGTTCAACAAATAACAACCGACCAAAAGGAAATCGACAGCACCTTTCCTCACTGGGCCCGGACCCGCCAATTACAGAGGCCGTAGAAAACGAATATATAGTCAAAGAAAAAAAGGAACAGCCACAGGGATCGAACTGCTCACCGTCACGCACACACACACACACACACCCACCCACACCTACTCACTCACCCTCACTCATACACACTAACACGCACACACACACACACACCCCCACCCACCCACCCCTACTCACTCACCCTCACTCATACACACTAACACGCACACACACCCCCACCCACCCCTACTCACTCACCCTCACTCATACACACTAACACGCACACACACAAACACACTCACCGTCACTCAAACACACGCATGCACACACAACCAGTACAGAACTAAACTACACACCTCAAATCCCTCTCTCATCAGTGAAGTGCACGTGTGTGAGCGCGCACTTCACTGATGAGAGAGGGATATGAGGTGTGTAGTTTAGTGCACGTGTGTGAGTGTGCTGTCATGCACGTGTGTGAGCTTGTGGTCCTGCACGTGTGTGTGTGTGTGTGTGCGCGCGCTGTCTCGCACGCGTGTGTGTGCAGCCGTGCACGTGTGAGTGTGCGTTCGTGCACGTGTGTGTGGTAGTGCACGTATGTCTATTGATCTGGCAGTGTGGCAGACCTCAGTGGTCATTTGCCGTGATGAGGAAAGACAATCACGGCCAAATCATCTCAGGTGTTCATTGGGAGACCGGAGAGAGAGAAAGGGGGGGAGAGCGAGAGAGAGAGCGAGAGAGAGAGCGAGAGAGCGAGAGAGCGAGAGAGAGCGAGAGAGCGAGAGAGAGAGAGAGAGAGAGGGGAGAGGTGAGAGGAGAGTGAGTCTATCGAAAGTTAATCAACAGCTGCTGCTGCAGGCTGGCTAAATGGAAGGATCAACAACTGAGCTTGTCTTTGAGGTTAGGTCTGTTATTTCCTGTTTAACCTGGCCTGTGGGGGTAGTAGTACTTATAACAACTGAAACACTTCCTAATTGTGATGTTTTGTGTGTTTCGTATGTGTTATGTGTGTGTGTGTGTGTGTGTGTGTGTGTGTGTGTGTGTGTGTGTGTGTGTGTGTGTGTGTGTGTGTGTGTGTGTGATGTTGTGCGTATGTGTTTAAGAGAGAAATTCAGAAAAGAATGGTAGAGAAAGAGGGATACCGGGCGAAATCATGTTTGTGTCTTCACCTATACATACTCTATGCTTGTTTGTTTTGCAGATCGGACGCGTTCTCACAGGAAACATCCTTAACAAGGAGTTATTAGTGCAGATCCCTAGCAGACTGGATCAACTCTACTTTTGTTGTGGTTTCCATAAGTCTGCGCCACAGCTGCCCGACCTAGTGTGATGGGGATGGCTAAAAGATCAATGATTTCTGCCAACAAACACGTACAGCAGGAGACGGAGTGAGTATGGCTTTTAGATGATTCATACAGTGGGGGGGGGGGGGGGGGGGTGAGAGGAGAAAGATGAGATGGAACAGTGTGCTGCATTACCAACAAAACGCTTTGAAGTGGAGGAGAGATGGAGCTCCCGTATGATGGGAGTCCTGTGCAGACTTAAAAAATGTGAGGAGAGGAATTCAGGGACAGAGAGAGAGACAGAACAGAGTAAGGCTGACGCTCTGCTATTTAATGATGTACTGTGCTGCTAATGCAGAGCCCAGGGGTATATTTGATGTTATTATATTTTGATGACACCATCAAAGGTTTTTCACAGAAAGACAAATGAAGAAAGGAAGAATGTCGGAGGGTGTGAAAGTAGACTGGGTTTAGGTGGGAAAATGAAAACAGAATGCAGTTATAAATTATTATATATCTGAGTATTTTTGGAAAATCCAATCATATAAGGACAATGTCAGTACAACCGTGGGGGAAAAGATGAATGAAATTATAAATACAATGTCTAACTTTCAGAATTGATTAGGCTAAATATCTTAAAACAACCACACTGGCTAGACAGTGCTGCAGGCGTCCTGGGTGCTAGAGATTTCATAGTGTGTGTTTTCTGCCACCTGCTGGATCATCTCTGCCATCGCACCTCCTCCGTGTGACTGCCCTCTTCTGTTTCCATCCGTTAAAAGCCACTGAGCTCTAACGGAGATTGGAAACTTGCATGATACTCTGCAACAGCTGTGGTCTAAAAGAGACACACACACACACACACACACCCATACAATCAGCTACCTTGCATAATGACCAGTTAGTGGGAAATGAGGCAATCAACACCGCCGTAATATGAGCATCACCATGCAACCACACACACACACACACACACACACACACATTCACCCACACCCACATAAACAATGGTAGCAATGGTTTATGGTACATTTGAGTTTATAGACTTTTATATAAACTAATACTGCATAAACCAGCATTCAGAGTTTGTGATTCCAAATGTGCAAACCTATAATTATCAAAAAAAGTAATGTAGAAGTCTTTAACTCAATAAAACATAATTGATTTCCACATCTGGTGTTTTAAAAGCATCATGATCAAAACACTCGTTTAGTTATATCCGTAATCCAGCAGCAATTCTAATTAAATATTCACACTCCATTCCTCTGGAAGCCCATTAGGTTCATTAAAAACACATCCGTCAGAGAACCCCAAAACACTAAACACAGGAGAGAGTTCCCGAAGGGACTCAGGGCAGTTCTATTTGGATGCAGTGAACAACGGGCACTTATCCTGTCACAGGCTATTACCTCACAGGTCACAAAAAAAGGCAGGCCAATCACCTCCTCAGTGGGTTGTAACTAAACGTAAATCACCGCAGAGTTTCAGTTGCCCACTTTTTAAAGTTTCCTTGTTTGTATACGGAGGACTTTCTCCACATTCGAACCCTGAAAAACGTTTTCGGACAGGGATCTTCTCATAACGTTTTTGTACATGATGGCATCTGTGTGTGAACAGGTCCTACTGTAAACATGTTTTATAATGCGTACGGTATGCACTTACACAGGAAATGAACATTCCCTGTTGAAGATCAATAAAATACTGGAATAAAATACATTTGCTTGATATGCTTGATCATTTCTGTTCATTGGCATACGTCATCATATTGCGTGTATATTTTAGGCAGCAATCCCAGCACATGTAAGTCTTCCAGATAAAAAGAAAGTTGAATTTTTGTTATCCATACAGGCAATAATAGTCTGCCGGCAATAAAGTCGGCCCGTTTCATTGTCAACATCCGTTCACTTCCATTAAATTCGTTCTTTTTTTGCATTTGTGTTGTGGTTTTTCCCTATCTTATACGACATCTTTCATATGACAAAGGCTGAGCCCCCTCCTCAACACTTCCCCAGTGCCTCTGTGTCGCTCGCCTTACAGAAACCACTACTGGTCTGAGCTGACCAGTAGCCTCTGGTGCTGTATCATTCAGCCCTAATCCTCCTGTCTGCAGCAAGCACACAACAGGAGCAGAACACACCTGCACACTCCGGTGACAACAGAAGGACAGGCGAGGTGGAGGGTTTTCATAGTTGAGTTTCTTGGGAGTGGGATAAGACGCTTGGTCTTTATGAAAAATGTCAAAGGTGGTGATGCTCAGCTTTATGGGGGAAAAAAGGGCCTTGATGAAGAAATAAGCGTTTTCGCACACAAGGGATTCATTTGAACGAAATGTCAGAGTCTATGTCTTGTTTATGTAGTGCTGCAGTCACACGCTCTGGCTCTCAGAGTGTGTGTGTGTGTGTGTGTGTGTGTGTGTGTGTGTGTAGGCTTGGTAGGACAATGTCATGGCACAGCGGCATAAACACACATCACAGGCCGCCCTCACCACATCTTAACCTCAGTGTACTTCTACAGCCGGCAGCACAGATGCAGCCACAGGTTGGTGTGTGTGTGTGTGTGTGTGTGTGTGTGTGTGTGTGTGTGTGTGTGTGTGTGTGTGTGTGTGTGTGTGTGTGTGTGTGTGTGTGTGTGTGTGTGTGTGTGTGTGTGTGTGTGTGTGTGTGTGTGTGTGTGTGTGTGTGTCCTGCTGACTCAGGGCCCGCACTCTAATCTACTTGTTGCAGCTGTAGGTTGAACCACATGTTTATCGAGGCTACAGAAGAAATCAGCAGATCCACATTTGAGTTCAAAAGCAGCTGGGTCACCGCCGGCTAACCATCCCTCCTGCGGTGGAGGAACCGTGGGGGCCGGGAGCCGGCCGCGGAGCTCGAGCTGTCATCAAGGCCTGGTCGCGGGGAGCTTGGCGTGGGGAGTGTTCGGTTAGATGAGAGCTTGTGTGTTTGGTGGAGGGGGTGGGGGTACTGCCACGCACGCAATCGGGACAATAAGGACTACCGGCGTATCATGTGTGTCAGCTGGCTATTGTTTTGAGAGGAAAGAGGGGTGTGTGTGTGTGTGTGTGTGTGTGTGTGTGTGTGTGTGTGTGTGTGTGTGTGTGTGTGTGTGTGTGTGTGTGTGTGTGTGTGTGTGTGTGTGTGTGTGTGTGTGTGTGTGTGTGTGTGTGTGTGTGTGTGTGTGTGTGTGCACATGTGAGAGTAATCACTCCAAAGAGTGAGGTCACTCACCACGAATAACAACTCCAGGGACCAGGGACCTGACCAAGTCATCACTGATGACTATGAGGACCTTTTTGTTCAGTTCACCACCACTGTTACGCGAGCATCTACTGAAGATGTTGTCCAGCCTTCTGAGGACATGCCTCCTGCTAGAGTACAGAGGTGGTGTGTGAACCCCAAGAGGTTCTCAGATTCATGTTAATTGAACTATTGGGTGCATCAGATGATCAACCACTCCAGTCCTTGATCCTAAACACCAACTATATATATATATATATAGACATACATAAAAATGTATTGGAAAGGTGACAATAAAAAATTGTAGAGTGACAATTCAATCTACCATCTCTTAAATTCAGAACAAAAACTAAACCCACACGCAAATGAGGAGCTGGACACAAACACACACACGGCTCAAGGAGTTGGACACCCACATACAAAAGGAGTTGGCTAACTGGCCAGCTGCACAGCTTCATGATAAGCAGGTGTTTCGCGTGAATGATTGCAGCCACGAATTAACCTCTTCATTGAGGCGCAAAAGCATCACTTAAGAAACTTCAGGAAGTCATTATTGACATATGTATTAGCCCAGTTTATTTATGTTCCTATCAAGAGCTATGCTGTGTAAATTCCTTTCCAACCTCACACAGGCCAGTCGAGCCAAGTCCTTAAATCCACGTTCTGAAAGAGGCTTTTCAGCAGGTAGGGACCCAGAATTAACCAGAATTACCCAGAATGCTTCTCTTTATACAAACTTGGTGGTCCTCTAGTCTAGTGGAACAGATGTTATATTTTAACACCCCCTGCCTAAAAAAACAGAACACTGAATCGGTTCAGCCGTCATCTCGCACACACACACACGCACAGCGCTGTGTGCCTACACTGTGTGCAGGTATGGTCCACTTTATACCTCTGGAATCAAACACTAATCTCAACAGCTGTCAGCTAATGCAGGCCCACAAGGCCCACTGCCTTGGAATAACATATTGTGAGCCAAACCGAAACAGCACAGGAAACATATTGCACATTCCTCCAACTAATGAATTCTCTTAGCGTTGAGGCATTACAAGCCAGGAGTAAGGTAAGAGTAAATTAGACATCAAATAGGTGTAATTTAGGAAAGGGACCACCCTTTAAACACGAACAGGTTGCTAACAGGTCATCGTGTTTGTCATTCCATAGTGCGTGCGGGTGTGCGTTAATGTACACATTTTACAACTGCCTCTACATTCACCCAACATTAAAAAAAGATTATAGCACGGGCCCATGGCAACTAAATAATGACTTAGTAAATATGTCATTTTTACTATGTCATATTTTGTCTTCGCCAGCAAATGGTGTGGACAAACTGTCCTGTGTGCATTCTGGGTTATTGACAACCCCAACAAAGCAGAGAAGGAAACGGTACACACAATATGTCCAGACAGTTCAAGAACATATCAGAAAAAGGGACTGCAACACACAATGTTGAGACTGGGACAACCAGAGAGATTCTTTTCCATCTTTAAACCACATAAATGACATATTTTTGATACACAACTATAAGGTTATAAGGCATGACACAGTCGCTTAGCAAAGCTGGGAGAGCATTAACATCAAACTCAAAGAAGGATATTGAATATTAAGCCGGACACAATATAAGTAGAAATTAATATGCAATCACATCGATGTCAAACAAAGTTGAGAGTATTAAATATTTCTTGACTTTACACTTCTCCCCATGAACACAGTAGATATGAAAGGTTGTTTATCAATAATCATTGCTTGCTTGCACAGACTTTCCTCTGATCTGCTAATACAGGAAAAAACACAAATACAAAATTCAATCAGCAAACATGAAAGCAGGGGTCATAAATCTCTCTTCTCTGGTCTCACACCAATCTTCCCCCGTCTTTTGTTATTGGGCCCAAACAAAACAGCCCTCGCCTCCCATTCTCTGCTGTCACACAAGATTGAATGTTGATGAAACCGATACCCCCCCTACCCTTCTCTCTGCCGCTCCATCCATTAGAGAGGTGGAGAAGCTCACACAGCTACAGTGAGTTCCCTCTCAGACAGGTGCAAAGGCCTGTATGTTCCTCATGTCAAACCCAACTCTCTCTGGGACAGGAGACGGTGCAATGGGTGGGCAACTTTACTGGTCCTAGTGCTAGAACTAATGCATGTACTGGTAATGAGAATAGGACGATTAAAAATTTGTTTTCATTCATGAATTCATCTTAAGGATTCACCACTATTTCATTTCTTGGCCGATGCCGATATTTATAAGCTCGAAAAGCATTTATCTTGGACCATGTGTAGGCCTACATTCATATTTTTTGCAGTGTTGAATAAACTTGTCTGTGGCATGAACAGTGCAAATTCATTTCTTCATTCGGCTTTACACTTTAACATGGCACACCTGACTGAAGCTTGATTTGCATGTGTCACGGCATTGACAAAGACGTCAGTCAACCACAGGTGTGTCTGCACAGAGATTAGTGGTGATGGACAATCATTAGCCACTATGGGCCTCATTCATCAGGTGACCATCTTGGGTCCATCACCCTGCTAGTGTTTAGAACAAAGATGTCCACCAGGTGAATAATGCCCATTGTATCCTGAACATTAAAATACACTGTCCAACCATAGGATGTGTGCCAAATGTAAATCACTGAGGTGTTGCAACTTTCAAAGCCAAAACTTAATTAAATCCACCGATTTGACACACGATTATATCCAACACGGCAAGAGAACACTGTCAATCTAAAACTACTCTTCTCAGGCCTCTCAAGAAGCCACTCTGTTTCGTTCACGCCAAAGGAAAGCCCAGCTCCCTGTCTCGCCAAATAAAGTCCACTCCCACCAACCTCCGAAGAAAAACCACTTCACCTTGTTTGATGAACATCCCCGCGGTGTAGTAAAGTATATTTGGGAAGTAAAGGCCGGTAATAACAGCGAGAGAACTATTATAAAGACATTAGTGTTGGCATTTTTCAGCCTAGAGTTGAGGTCTGGTAATGTGCCATGTTTTGGTAACAGTGAACAAAACCACTTTCATCATTTTTCATGAATAAACATATCCCACTCCCAGCATGCAGTGGGAAATTAGACGTACTTTATGTGACCGTTGGCTTAACTAAGTCAATTTAATCTCACCCATGGTTTGAACTAAACACCATGTTGCTGCTGGTCAGAAATAATAGCACGCCTACAGATTTTGTCCCCCATCATATTAGATTTGACAGGGAGATCCATAATGCAGATCTTTCCATAATATATCACTACAGTTGACAAACCCTTTATGTATGTATTTGAGGCCATTCATTACTTTTGAATACACATCAACCCCAACAGCCAATTAATCGCCTGTGTAACTTTCAAGCAGTTCTTACTTTCACAAACATAGTTTTCTAACAAAATGTCTATAGGCAGACCTATTTGGACAGTCCTTTGCACCATTTAACTTAAAATGATCAGAAAATTGCATATTTTTACATGCTTGTCAATGTTAAAAATGGTTGTGTTTTTTGTTTGCACTACCGCCAACATTGTAGGCCCAATACCAGTGTATGTTTTATATGCTAGGGTTAAAAGTGAAAAATGATACGTTGCCACACCGACCCCCGCTATTATCCAAAGAGAGGACCCCACCCATTAGACCTCTTTGGAGGACAAGTCCAAGAACTGACATCAGATCTCCTGAGACCAAGCGACCAGGTCAAAGTCCACGTTGCAAAAACATCCCTCACCTCAACTATGGACAAAAACACCCAAAAATTAGATGGCTCCTCTGACAGGCATCGCTGGCCTTCCCCGCCCTGCTTTGTTTTGGTTTGTGCTTTGAAGTCAGATGATTCAGAGGGAGTGGGTAGGTCTTGTCCCCTGAATGACCAGGATGGGTGAGACTGTTGTGATCTGGTTTTAACGTTTATTAAAAATGGTGTAATTGGCATGTTAATGCTGTATATTACCTAAAAAGCAGTGTGCTTATTAAAGGTTTGAGAGATGTTGGTATTGTAATCATGATTTACGACATAATTGTAGTGAGTAAAACGATGACATTCATATTCAGGACATGCAAACGCAGAGCAAACACTGCAGGCCAAATAACAACCCAATTGTGCAGTGCAATTACTTTCCATAAACTTGCGTGTTACAGATATCGCCCTCATTCAAATAACATAAAACATGAACATGGAATGCAAAACCAATATTCATCAAGACTTGTCTAGCAGGGGTTGTGTCTGTGAAGCATCTTTCTCCGATCTCCATCTTTCAGCAATCAAGCATGAATCACAACAGTGTTGCGTGGTAGGTATTCAGACATTAATAACATAATAGCTAACAGGAATGTTAATACAAATAATTACAACGTAGGGAACTTTCAAAAATCGAAAGGCACCGACTGCTTCTGTCCACAAGAGATACTTTGGAGATGTGAGCTGAGGTCTGAAACGCTGGCGCGATGTGGATCTCCGATACACAGTCAGTCAGGTTTGCCTGGCGTTTGTCTTACCTTAGGCGTTTCGTCTTGTTCCTCCGTCTCTCCTGCACACACCGTCCTCTCACGGGATATCGTCGTGTCACCCTGATCCGTGAAACCAGAACAGAGATGTGAGTTAGTCAGAGACAGGGAGAAATGAGACTGTGGCATCAATCAGCTAACCAAACAGAAAAGCTATGCCTAATAACTAACTATATAGTTTGGCTATGGTAAATACCCTATAAATAAAAAACAAATATTATGAAAGTAAGATTTGAGCATTTATGTGTTATAATACAATTTTGCTTACTCTAATAGAACATAGATAAGAAATTGTATGTATATATCTTTTTTTGGTTTATTATAAATATAAATATTATTTGATCAAATGTATCTAGGAAGGAAGTGGTTCCTCTCACCTTGCAAAACCCAATCACCTGATCTGCAATGCTGTTGATGTTCAGCATGTATTGGTGCAGTTTTTGCTGATACTTAAGTGCAGCGAGCTGTGCTTCGCCCTGTAGAGATGACACCTGGGCCAGGAGAAACTGCTCTCTTCTGCCCCACCTTAACCTCGCCATCCGGGATTCATGCAGCAAAGTTGCGCTTCTCCGTTCAATGTTATTTACATGCAGTCGAAGCGCCCCCAAACAACAGTGGTTTCCTTGAAGAGGCAGTAAAAGCCCACATCCCTTTCCGCAAATATAGCGATCTCGCTGATTACCGTCTTGTTTAGTTTGAGAATCCATCGCACCGGAGCTCAAAACTTGACAGATGATTTCGTCCCGAGAAGTGTTGAGGCAATCTGCGCACATGCTTGTCTTATGTCTATCAGCCAATAGCGAGGCTATGTTTTTTTTTTTTTTAAACAACCCCAAAAAACTGAAACAAGTTTTCAAACTTGCTGTTGCTCGGTCTACCCCGGGCGGCGAGCTTATCGCAAGAGATGAAATGATCCTTTGGGTAGGTTGAGCTTAATGAGCCGGCCAGAGAAAACTTTCCTCCCATGCGTACGTGAATGCGCGCACAAGCATGCTCGCACACCGAAGTAGCCACTGCAGTTCTACAATGAACAAATCTGGCATTGTTTTTATAATAAATAAATAAAACATGCATGTTTAATATTGTAGAAATATTAAAAGGCTACTACCTCGAAAACATGACCCTTTTCTGGATTCAAACGAAATGATCAAAGGATGATCGCCGCTGAAGGTCGCTGCTCTCTATAGGTTCAGACAGTGATATAGCTTAACAAATGTTTCTTGTGTTACGTGAGCTCTTCAATGTTAATACAGCAAACGGTCTTGGGGGAGCAGTCCGATCACCAATAAGCCCTGGAATACAATATCTACTTGAAGACTTTGTTTTAAAGCTTTCCCAAACGACTACATAAACATATGTATGTCTCATGAACACGGAATGACGTAATACTGGCGTTGGGCATCTCAGGTGGGTGTCATGTTTCTGCCTATGGAAGGCAGAACGTATTATGTGCGGTCTGAGCATGCGTAGGAGTTTAATGGGTGTAAAAAAAGATGAAGGCATTTTGTAAACATTGATTATAGAAAAAGGCTATTGTAATCTGATGTTTTATACAAGTTGTAATATGTATACCAGCAATGTAGCACTGTAATACTGCACATTTGTCTGCCAAGTAGGCTCACATTTTTCCATTAAAGTTTATTAAACCATATTTAAAGTTGAGAGGATGTCAATGTAAACAGATGTAGGCTTATGTATTAGACTAAGGACCCTGGGTAATGTAGTTATTGTGCAGCCGGAAGTCACTTGGTGACCCCCCTGAGTGTAATACAAAACATTATGTGGCTAGGTTATTTCCCTTGAGTGTTTTGTGATTTCATGTTAGTGAAAGGGAGGGATTCGATCATTAAAAAACTCAGCATGGTTTGATCAAATCCCTGAAGAATCTGACTGGCCAACAATCTCATGACTGAATTCAAACATCCAGTAGGTTAGCCCTCTTAGAGAATATTTGGGAAAAGGTCCTACCATGGCTACCGTTGAAAAAAACGTTTTGAGCAAAGAGGGTCAGACAAGTTATTTGCCAAAATACACAAATGCTATAATTCCTGTCATAAAGTCAACACCACAGCCCTTAATGTGATTAAATGCTTTTCCAATCATTACTGCACAGTAAAAAGATGCTTAAACTGAAAGCTACAGTTGACGTGAGGCAGGTGGACTAACGCTGTGTGGGAGAGATTCAGGGTCCACTCCATATAGTTGAAGAACTTTCCTGGGAATTCCTTTAAAAAAACAAGTCTGTTCAGAACTTGTCCAGTGTGTATTTGTGCCATTGATTAAACCTTGGAGTTTCATATCCACTGAAAGTTGCTTAAATTAAGTCATGTTTTGATGGTCAGTGCTGTATGGATGGATATTCTAGGGTGTAATTTAGTGTTACCTAGAATTCTGCATTTAAAAAACAAAATGAACTGCAACGCCTATAGTCAGCCCCATCCCCAGGCTGCATTTCCAAGTCTATAAGAAACTTGGATATCCATTTTCTTCCCATCTCACAGTAAAGCTGCTGTAGCCAAGATTTGAGTGCAATACCTTTTAAAAATTGCTAATTCCCCCCCCTCTACATTTTGCCACCATTTGAAAAGTGCTGTAGAAGTAATGCTGAGTGTGCACATATGATTGCCCTGCAAGACGCAATGCCCAAATGGCAGAGATGCCAATTGGTTAGGAATTAGGCCGGAGTAATTTTCTCCTACAGAGGCAGGCACATTCAACCAGAACAGATGTCCTCACCAGTAGCTAACTGATGGCCATGACGTTGCTAACCAATTACAGCTTTTAACTCTGACATCCCTTTAATTGGGAGTGCCAACCTGTTTGCTGCTCTTCAAGTTCTTGCCATGCAGCCACAAACAGTATTCTGACATTGCATAGATATAAACTCAAGTTGGAAAAAAGAACATTAGCACAAAACAATCTTGAAGAGTTTATTTATGAAGCAACAAGTATCAAATATCATCTCTGAAGCATTTTAAGCCTTTGAGGATTGACACTCAAACACCCAAGTGGAGACATGGAGAACCTTGGAGAGAGACCAAGGGACAAGTTCGGTTTAGCTAGTTTCCAGAGTAATCGCATGATCTGTAGAAATAAAAGACTAGTAGGTCACTGGTCCGGTAGACGGGCGTAGAACTTCTGTCCTCATGCGCTGTAGTGTTTGAATGACAAATTAAGTCAATTTTACACAGTCAACATTTGTTCATTTTAAGCATGACTGCCTTTAAGAGATGGCTGTAAATAGTCACAGCCCTCACCTGGTACTCTACACACCATAGCCACCCATCTGCTGCATGATGCCAAGAAAGAAAATTTAACGTTTGCTTGTAAGAAAATATAAGTTCCTTCTCTAGTTACAAATGAAGACCAATATTTTTCACAAATGGAAATACTACCAGTTCATGGCTGCCGACCTTGATTTTATAGCCCATCAGAATTTATGATCCGAGCCATCAATGTCTCGGAAGGGTTAACCATTCCTTGAGGAACAGCAGGTCTGCCGCCACACCCATCAATGCCAGGACGTCCACCACCAGATGAGCCACCACCTGGGGATATACAAATATATAAACTCAAGATGTGAATGTATACTTATTTAGCTTTATTTTTTCCATCAACGGGACAGCTCTGAGAGGGATGCAAATATAATTGATGCAATCACCTCAACTTTAGATGTTATATTTCTAGGATCAGCAACTCTGAGCTGCCCCTGAAGAAATACAATTTAGTCTTGAACAGTTTGTATTCAAGTATTTAGAATTCTTAATTAAAATAGTTGCATATCAGTTAAATATAAAACAAACCGATATGAAAGCCAGCATGAGTCACTTCTGGTAAGATGGTTCTGGTACTGTCGAACAATGCATTTTTAGTCTATCAAGCGCTTCAATTAGCCCTTAAGTGGTCAACTTTAAGGGCCATTGTGGACGAGGTTTATACAAATCTTTCAATGGACCATGTAAAATATCCAAACAAAAGTCATCAACTTGATCATACTAAAGCTGCAGCATTTGGCAGTGAAGATGTTCAGGGTTGCCATTGCCAGACCTAACTCTACAAACAAGCATGTTTGTGCCAATATACAATTACAAATGCAACATTCATGCACAATTGTGTTGGAACAACAAAGTATCTACCAAACTAAGGGTGCAAAGCTCCCCAGGCCAACTGTTAAAGTGGAGCAAACCATAGCCCAAAAAGTTGCATTGGAACAAACTAGTTAAACAACTTTCCCACAAACCAATCAAGACTGTCAGATGACAGTGGCCTGCACAAAGGATCACACTAGAGGGCCACTCAAACATAGCACAAAATGAAACTCATCGCACAGATGCAACATGATGAAGCAGACAAACCCCAAGCAGCAGTAACTAGCTTCAAGGTATTTCAAAGTTGGAAACGTAGACTAGTTTGAAGTCTGTGCAAGTATAATCAAATACAGCATCCTCCTACCCATTATAATCAACAAATTGCAGCATGCCAGCAGTCTTCCAAGCCTAAACCAACCAGTTAAACATGGAACCAATCCCACAGTAATTTGTCTAAAGTTTCGTGAAGACTTCAGAAGGTTCAGTGAGGTAAACAATGGAAGGATCAACAGAACTTGTCCTTTGCTCCACTTATTTCGGTCTGCCAGGCTCTGTGCCTGGTTTGTACACTTCCGTTGAGGGCGCTTCCGGCGCAATGCCAAGCCATGACGAATTGCTTAGTGCTAGCCAGTAGACAAAGGCAAATACAGTGTCATTCATAGTTGCCACATTGCACTTCCTGCCGGAAGCCGTCGCACTCCAGTTTCTCCCCAACGGAGTTACTTCGCCATAGCCCCTTCAGTTTAACCGCTTTTGTTTCTAGTTACAACAGCACATTCCCAGTGTAGCATACACAATAACGTCAGTGATGTGATATATGGGGGGGCAGCGGGCCCCCCCATATAGTAGTCAAGTCAGTCAGCATAAAACACATACATCACTGCCACACAACAAAAGCTAGAATCTGCAAAGCCATAGCTATAACATGCATTTACAGTCGACGGGAAAATACAGGTAAAGGCCTACTGAAGCTAACAGGCCAAACAAAGCTTAACTTAAAATAAAACTAAAATTAAAATGGGGTTACTCACTGCAGTGAGTCTTCTTGAAGCTCCTCGTTGGTGACCACATTTTGTTTTTTGTTGTTCAGTCGAATGAATAATTACAAAGAAGCAACCTGAGGATCCATTTTCAGTCAAGTCTCGGAAAGAACGGAAATCAGGCGAACAATCTTGAGCGCAAACTTTCACAATAAACACAACATCGGTTTCCCAGGCCGGCGAACAGTAAACACGATTCCACGTGCGCCTTAATATAGAGGCGCGTGGGTGACGCGGGTGAACTTAATTAAGGGCTGATGGGCATTAACCCATTGTGATTGGCTGAGAGCGAGGAGCTCAAGAACGGAAGAAGAAGAAGAAGAAGAAGAAGACACCTAAATCAAATGAAAACACGTAAATGAAATTAATTCAGTAGGTTTCATATATTTATTTTATGTTTTAGGACTATGAAGGACTACGGTATGTAATGAAATTTACAGTGGGAGGGACTTTTTCTGATCAACATTTTGCAGGCAGTTTAGTTGTATCTGCGGATAACGGTATCGTTGGCTTGAATCATCCTATAGCAGTGTTACATACCATGTAAAACTAATTGACATGGGAAGTTACTACTGACTGGTAGGCCGATTTGTTGCTAAAAGTTGCTTAATGACGTTGTGATGTCATTGCGTGATGATGCCATTACGTAATTTCTATTTGGAATCAGTGATTATACGTACAAAAGCATTTCCAAGCAGCCCAATAGAACGACAATAGTCACATGTGAAAGTTAACTACACTTTTTATTGTTCCTTTTAAATCCAGCCAATCAGAGTCCAGTTTCTTTTACCTCAACCATCGATAACAAGTAAAGCGCTTCTACAGCAGTCAACAGCCAATCACACAACAGCAAGCCCCAGTGATTTCATTCATTCATCCCCCCCCCCCACACACCCCCAACCAATCATTTGCATGGAATGTTTTTGTGAGTCATTTGACTTTGGTCTCAAAGACAACTCAAAGACTTAAGGCGTGAATATGACTAGCTTTAATTAGGCAGCCAAATACACATCATCCTCATCATCTCCAGTGAGGACTGCCAACCCCTGGGGAGGGAATATAATCATATAATGTTAAGCCATTGGAGGATTCAGAAGAGACCAGTCGATTCCCCTGCAAAGTATAAAAAACCCACCGCATTAGTAGTTACTAATTTTGTTTTCCGACGTTCATGCATGGTATAATGTATGGTTCTGAGTTGCCGCTTTCTCCAAAATATGTCTTATGTTCAAGGCATTCATGCATTCGCGCAGCTGGTCGGATGCTTGTGTTGCTTGGGGGGTGGGTGGGGGAAAGCACTTGGTGGTGGATGTGGATATAGTCACGATGATAAGCTTGGCTAGCGTCAGTCACACAAAATATGAATCTGTACGCGGTAGTAATAATAATAATAATAAACGCAGCATTTCTTTTTTTCTCCATTTTTAGTTAATCAACCTCCGGGAAATTATAAAAAAAAAACTAACGGTTCAGGGACGAACAAATATTTGAATAATCACAAATAAGTAAATAAAACAAATTTGATATATATATCTGAGCTGTTCAGATGGCCGCTCTCATTTGGACAAACACATGAACAAAGCAGGGGCCGAATTATTAAGGTTTAGGTTTGCGCAGCGTCTAAAGGAATGGCTTGCTCGTCCGTCTTCAGTCTGCGCACAGACCATTATGGAAAAAACAACAACGATGCACATAAGATTAGGAGCTAGGCAAGTTGGGTTAGAAGAAAACAAAGGAGCCATCGAAGCACCAGGCATTGCACGATTAATGAATGAGGTGTCCATAACTGTTGAAGGTGACACTTAAACGTAGTCATGGAGGAAAACCTAAATGATGAAAAATACTTTACAGTAAATGAAAATGCCAACATTCTTTACAAAGCACCAGTTGGTACAATTGATACCAAGGTCAAAATGACACAGTCAAAACAAATGCATATCTAATGTACACACCTCATTGTGTAACACTTTGCCAAATCAGATTGGAATAAGGGTAGGCGGACTACGAAGCATTTTAGATACCCAGGTATACAACAATTAAATAGAGATGGCGACTGTCACAGCATTTCAGACTGAGTTCTAAACTGTTTTTCTGATACATTATCCGGTTATTATATAGGTTCCATCCATTTGCTTTACATTCAACTGTGTAATTGTTATGCAGTCACCACTGTTTTGGAAGTGATTGAGAATCCTTTAATTTACACTTTGCAATGATCTGCTATAGGAGATTAAATCAATCTAGTTTGTATCATTGCACAGATAACACCAATAGCACATTCAAATGTAAATTATTGCATATATTACATTACCATGGCTTTCTTTTTACTATGATGCTAAATGTTGTTTGCTTTGACTGTATCTCTGTAATGGAGGATGTGCTTCTGTTTGTAAAAGACAATTAAAAAAAAGTAAGTATAATGAGCTGCAGTATTATAACCACAAAGACAATTTTATAAACGTGTACACTTACCGTTCACAACTATCTACCTGTTAGCTTATAATTAGGAATGCATTATCGGAGAGGCTATCCAAAACGTCAACGCATCGGAAAATCCAACAAATCACATTTATCAACATATTTTCATCTGTTTAAAAAAAAGAAGAAAATAACTGCTTCATAACTCAGAGGGACGACCACTCACGTTCACCGTCCATTTTAAGAGGAGATCATTGTGAAAGATAAGAGTCATCGTTTACATAAGGCATATTGAACAAGTTGACAGAACACCGTTATTGATACTCCACCCAAGATGCTTTGTAGATAGTAAATAAGGGATGTCTTTGCCCATGTCCAATTCGTGTGTCAAACTTTCTTTCTTATTTTTTTCATCCCACAAACATATTCTGTAGCGGGTGGACAGTTGGAATATGTTGGGTTTTTTTTGGTTGCGGGGTGGAACCAAAACATTGTGGAAAGAGTTAATGTCCTCATGTCAACATCACAGAGTCCCCTTCACAGGAAGTGAAGACATGAGGTGTCACTACATTCAGAAGTCCAGGCAGAGGAGGCCCACCAGCAGTAGGGAGAGCACGCCCAGAGACCGGGCAGCCATGACACCTTCACCTGGGGACACAGAGAAAATGTTGCTTATGTCTATTGGCATCGTAACAGTAACTTGTTACGTTAAGGCTAATGTCCTTTTTGTGTGAACTCTTATTTCTATTTAGTTTTTTAGCAGTTGCTTTGATCCAAAGCAGCTTACAGTGATTTCAGACACAGGTCATTAAAGAGCAGGAAGTGGTTTGGCAAAAATCCATTGAAGTAGGGTGCAGACATCGGGGAACAAACCCAGAATATTCTGGCTGGGAGTTGGAATATCCTAGCCACTACAATATCCTTCTCCATAAAAATAAATAAATAAAAAGCTTTCTTGAATATGTGCTCCAAACTGGGGACCGCTGCCATCGATCACACCTAAGCCATGAATGGTAATGTTCCACCCCCCGTCTCCGTGGGAAACGAACCCCGCTCCTAAACGGCCAGCCATTTGTCAAAGCCAAGTCATTTGTCAGTGGCTCGCTTTTATAATCCTCTGCAGCTTAAATTCCAGAGCCAGAGATGTCAAGCTGTCAGGTGTGCCTGGGTCCAACGATAAAGGGATCAGAGAGGGGAGGTCGGGGGGTGCTGATCAAGATCAATTACGGAGGCTTAGGACCCCCATCCCTCTACCCATTCAACCCCCAGCACCACATGGTCCATTGGGGGGCAAAAAAGAAGATACGGCTTTTGGTCAGGAACCCAGGAACCCAAGACTCCACAATCATACCGTCCTCTCTCCCAACATAAGCCTTCCCAAATGTGAGGGCTTTGCTGCAGTCGCTATTGGGACGCATCTGACAGTAACAAATGATTCGTAGACCCCCCCGTCCTCAACTTTAAACCCACTGTAATCCTTTTGGTGAAGGGCAGGCCTGGGATAAGCAGTCACACCACGTTGCGTCGCCACTGTGGGTTTGTAGTGGGACCAGCTCCCCTCACAAATACTTTCCCATTGAAATCAAACTGGCACACATTTCAATTTGGAGTGAAGGGGATATTTCCAGACATATCATACGAATTTATCTTAATAATTTATATTGCACTGAACTCTATGAATGTAAATCCAAAATAATAATATGTGTGCTTATGTATTTGGATGTATACAAACAATTTACAAACTCGCCAGTGTAAGCTCGATTTTATTCCATTTGGGCCGAATGAAATTATTGGACGGCTTATTACCTGCAACAACCATAGACAACAGCTTTTCTACAACAAATACAATGAAAAAGTATTCTGAAATAAAATGCCCAGCCTAGCTTTAAGAAAAAAATCATACATGACATGACAGCATCCTGCTGTCATGTGATTATCTGGTCTCAGGAAATCACAGTGGTTTCCAAATTGTCAATCCCAACACATAACTGATACTAAGCATTGCTCTCATCTGCAGCCTTGCAACATAATTACCTGTGATATGAATCTGTGACACTGCCCCATCTCCTCCATCGCTGTGGGCCCGCACCTCCACCACGATGCCTTCCTTGGGCAGGGGGAGGTCTATAGACCGCTTGTTGGTAGTGTACAGAGCGGTTGTGGGCTGGCCCTGCAGTCTGTACAGGACCTATGGACACACATGCACACGCAGTACATAGTGTGTGTTAATAACAACAAAGCATGGTTTGAGACTACACCAGTAGGTATAAAACATCACTCACCTTGTAAAAGTTTACTGCTGACTCATTGACGAGGGGCTCCACTTGTTCCCACGCAATGTTCACATTCTGACCCTTAAACTTCTTACTGATGATTCTGGGACGTTGACTGGGAGCTGGCAGGACAAGAAACAAAGTAATGAGGTATAAGACCAAGACAGAGTAAACCCCAACCCCAAGTCGGGGTGTGGGGGAGTGACTTAAGCTTAGTATAGTAGAGCATGGTAAGGTATAGTGGAGTATGGCAAGGTATAGTATAGTAGAGTATGGTAAGGTATAGTATAGTATAGTAGAGTATGGTAAGGTATAGTAGAGTATGGTAAGGCATAGTATAGAAGAGTATGGTAAAGTATAGTATAGCAGAGTATCGTGAGGTATAGTATAGTAGAGTATGGTACGGCATGGTAAGATGTAGTATAATATTGTGAGGTATAGTAGAGTATAGTAAGGTCTAGTATAGTAGAGTATCATGAGGTATAGTATAGTAGAGTATGGTAAGGTATAGTATAGTAGAGTATCATGAGGTATAGTAGAGTATGGTAAGGCATAGTATAGGAGAGTATGGTAAGGCATAGTATAGTTGAGTAAGGTAAGGAATAGTATAGTAGAGTATCGTGAGGTATAGTATAGTAGAGTATGGTAAGGTATTGTATAGTAGAGTAGAGGTAATGTATGGGATAGTCGTGTATGGTAAGGCTGATAGAGTAGCTGTCAGGTAAGGTGGAACGGTCATGTAAAGAAATGTAAAAATCATGCAAGGAAACATACGGGCTTTCCTTGTGCATATTTCAGTTTGTTGACTGGGGGGTCCGTATCCGGCAGCGTTGTATGCCCGGACCTCGATGAGATAGCACGTGTCGGGTTTCAGTCCGTCCAGCCGGGTCTGGTTCTCTCTGCTGGACACCACCGTACTCTTGGTCTCCTGCTCATTGCCTGCCCCTTTTCTCCAATACTTCACCTGGAAGACACACAGAAAACACATGGGAGTGGGAGTGGACAATGGACATTGGTTTGCTTAATGGATTCAGTGTTGATGTATATGAACGATGTGAATGCCTTTTGTGTTCATATTTTAAACATTCTCTCTGTAAAGACAAGGAAACTATCCACCAGTTTTTTTAACTACTGGCTGCCTTTTCTCGTTGTCCAAGTTTAAAACTGGAAAAATAATCCAGGACCAAATGTTGCAGAGGTTGGCAAATTGTCATATATTTTAGCTGCAAGGTAGCACCTTCGCGATCGCAGTTGCACAGTGTACATATTTATTTTAACCGGAGAAAGCAGGTGACGGGGTTACGGCTGACCCACCTGGTGTCCCTCTACGTTATTGGGTGGGATTGAATCCCACCCCACTACAGCCTCCGTGGCAGACAGAGCTCGGCCCCCCACATTGGCGGCGACCTCGCCTGGAGCTGTGGAGGCAAAGAAAAACACATACGGTACATTTACTATTTACCAATACTAATGAGTGGTTTAGCAGTCATTTTTATCCAAAGTGACTTTTTACGTTTTTTTGGACTGTTTAAATTCAGACACATGTCATTTACGGGCAGGTACACTGTATTTTACACAGTATGTGATACACATAGATATTTTACATATCAACAGAAATAACCACCATTCCCATGGGTGTTACCATAACAACTGGGCATCCCCCGTCGCGCCGAGTGTTGCCTTTGCCGGTGTGCAGACATGTTATCTCGACTAGTCTGTCAGTGAAGCTTAATAAGTGGGCTAAATGCTTTGCATCCTTGGGTGAATGATCAGCTTTCTGGTTCATACTACAAAGATCAGGATAATCCCCCCGCTGCTGAGGGGCACGCGGGAGATAGAGGCAAGAGAGCGAGAGGGAAAGCGAGGGAGAAGGGACGACAGGTTCTCCATTAATGGGTATTAAAATTCCACACATCTACTCACACGTGTACTGTGATGAAGCGCAACCAACTGCAGAGGCGAGCCTGGGCAGTGATAATAAGGTGACACTGACAGAACGAAATGGCAGAGTGTTGAAATACTACAACCCGGGAGAAGTCCCCCTCAGCGTCCAAAACGTTCATCAACTCAAACTCCTCCCCCCCCCCAGCTTGTACGAGCTACAAGCTACGAGCTACAAGCCCTGGCGGGTTGCGTCGCTTACCTTCTTGTGCGGAGTAGACCGAGGCTGCGAGACTGTAGGGACCCTCTCCTTTGCCGTTGAAGGCTTTGACCTTCACCTCGAACTCGGTGTCGGGCGGGATGGTCGCGTCCTTGTGGGTGTAGCGCCGCGCCTGCGGGTCTGCCACCGTCACCTTCCGCCACTGCGTCCCGTTGCGAGGCTTGAAGGCGATGATGTAACCAAAGTTCTTGCCGTAGTAGTACTGCGGTTTCACGGGCTGAACGGTCACAGGGAAATTGGTCAGAACCAGGTGACAGGAAATAGTCACGAACAAGTTGGTTTACTACGAACGTGTGTGATGAAATTGAGCAGAGGAAAATTAACGGAACATTTAAAAAACACATTTTAGACACATGTGAGAATGTCCCCCTGATAGGCAATGTGATATCGCATGTGAACTAAAGTCAACCTAACTCACTAATTTCCCATCTGGGATGTACTACTTATCTCGTCTAACTGGAATCAAACTGCTTCAGTGCATCAATCTTCCCATCGATTCAACCTGTAACATTATATCGTCTGCATCTCTTTCAAAGATTGTTCCTATAGATTTAGGGATGATACTGCATCATCCTCTAACGGCTATTTAGTGAAGTTATGAGACTCCGCAGAGTTGGAAGCCTCTCCATCTCTCTCCGTGCCTCATCGCCTGTGTGTGTGTGTGTGTGTGTGTGTTGGCACTCAGCGTTTCATCATCCGACCATATGTTCAGGACAAATGTGCCTGCGTCAGCTCCTCTCTACCCTCCAAACACACTCTGCCCCGTCCGCCAGCTGCTGCCGTTAGATTGAACTGCACAACAGCCAAGCACAAGGTATACAGTGCGATAGAATGAGCGTTCTATCAAAGAGATGCACAGGTCAAACGATAAGACGATCATAAGGTGATCATTCAGCAGTCCATTGTGCATTTCAGCTTTGACACATCATGTAAGTCAGCGTGTATAAATGTGAAGCAGAGATTAAATAGTTTTTGGTCTCATGGATATGCTTTGCTGTTGACCCAATAGTTGACTTAAAAAGCTACCAGAAATGTATATGTTTTGAAAAAATATACATGTTAAGAACCAGCTAACGTATAGGTTGTTCTTAACGTCAGACTTCTGCTGAAGAACAGCATGTCTAACTTCTGAGCACTGTTGGCTAAATCGAAATTTCATATCAAAAGAGAGAAGGAGGGAGAGGGAGCGATGGAAAGAAGAGAGGGAAATAGAGAGGGAGAGCCAGGGGGAAGAGAGAGAGAAGGGGGAGAGAAAGAAAGAGAGAGGCAGACAGAGAGGCGGTGAGAGAGGGAACGGTGGAAAGTACCCCGACGTACCGTCCAAGTGATGGTCAGCTCCCTGCTGGTCCCCCCGCCCCCACTGATGTCCGAGGGCGCCACCACAGGAGCTGCGACGAGACAGAAATGCACTGAAAACTCCCCAGCCCACACGGAGAGAGAGAGAGTCCACACACACACACACACACACACACACACACACACACACACACACACACACACACACACACACACACACACACACACACACACACACACACACACACACACACACACACACACACACACACACAACGCCAAGCCACAGCTGGCCTTGTTGTACCCCGGGGCTTGGCCCCGTCACTGAAACGTCCTCTGTAAATACAATATCTGTCAATATATGTGTCCCGAGCGCTGCCAAGTGCAACACCTTAATTTCTCTCTGTCGAGAGGGGGGGGGGAGAGAGAAAGAGACAGAGACAGAGAGAGAGAGGGGGGGGGGGGGGGGGGGACAACGACCAGTGAAGGCAGGGGTTACATACGCTCTCTCTGACTGTACACCGGGGCCAACATCCATGTTTACAGAGAGCCTACTGTCGGCCTGCGATTTCCATTTTGTAGTTGAGTTTGGGTGTACGGTTTCACCAAACGTGCTCATTTGTGGAGGTTGTTGTGGTTTCACATTTGGCCCCGTGTGTCCGCAGGCACTGTGACATTTCTGCTGACTCATGGCCGGCAGAAATGCCGCGATGTAGGTAGAAGAGGAGGGGGGACTTCATTAAACGATGAAAAGTAACGGAAAAGCGTTGTGGATAACGATTTATGAGAAACGAATATTTCGTCATTTTGCCAATGCATTTATCCAAAGCAACTTCAAGTGAATTCAGATACAGGTCATTAAGGAGCAGGGAGGGCTTCAGTGTTTTGTGCAAGACTGTCTGCAGGTGAAGCTGCGGACATTCAATCGAACCCAGAATCTTTCCGCTCCGAGTCGAAACCACAGCTAGCCACCACAATAGCCACTGGTACACTACTCTGCTCTGAGTCACAGCTAGCCAAAACACAGCGAGTCCCGACACTAGACTATGGTACACCAATGTGTACCATTCATCCCGGGCTGTTCAAAGCACCAGGTCATGGTCTCACCTGCTTCCAGTGTGGTGATGTTCAACAGGGGGGTGCCAGGCTCCCCCGTGCCCAGGGTGTTTGTGGCCATCACCCTGAAGTCGTACTGCGTCCAGGGGAACAGATCCACCACCGTGGCCGTCTCCGCGTTCCCTTCCACGTCCAGAGGATCTACGGTGGAAAGTTGGTGTTTTTATTTTATACATACAAAGTTCTGCCATGGCAACTTTGTGAGAGAAATGACAAGGCACAGCTACAACGGCAGACAGCGCATGTCCCCGCAATAAGCCCCAAGAGAAAATCCATAGAATATATTTCCTTTTTATATTTTTGCTACATTTTTCTGTCTGTCTGTCAACATCGAACCAGCAGCGGTGTGACTCTCCCGGCAATTGCCCCGGAAACCAAAGCTAGCTTAGCATCAAACAGTTTATTTGGAGTGAGGAGGTAGTGAGTGAAGGCTGCTCACCTGTCGGGGCGTCCCTCCATTCGGGTGAGAAGGTGTCCCGGTACTGGATGGTGTACTTGGAGATGGGGCTGTGGTTGTCCACCCCGCGGCTCCACTGCAGTGCTACGCTCTTCTCCTTCAGGCTGACCGCCTGGAGGCCGATGGGGGGCCCGGGGGAACCTGCGGAAACCAGAGAAGGAAGGCGGAAAGACCATGATGACCACAAAACCAACATGACATCAACTCCTAAACACACTTTATGTGCTTTAATATGAGCAGATTTGATTCATTTACACAGTGGAATCCACTCTATCGTCATCCCAATTGAAATAATGTCTCCACATGGTAGGACAGGTTTTTTTTCTTTTGAGTATTGTAGCTCGGAGCTTATTGGCCCACATTGAACAAGCATCAGCGCAGAGCTCCTGAACAGAGCTTTACTTGGTCATTCCCGTTCCTACTGTTTGAAGTACAAGCACGGCCTAATAGAAAAACCAGATTGCGTCATGGTTTGCCTCCAGAAGCCACAGCCCCGGATTTTGTCCAGGATTTATGTTTTCGTGTCTGTCACAAGAGCAAGAGCCAGAGGAGCTAAGGCACTGGATAAACCTTGCAGCTTTCCATGACGTCTTTGAAGGAGGCTTTAAAGCCAAGACTCAAACGCCCAAATAGGGCTTTGAGCAGAATTATGAGGCAGGAAGTTCGGTTTTGGGTACAGGTCAATATATTAAAATAATCTTGTTGTGCAGCTGTTGTACAAACAAATGGAAAAGCATATTTTTATATGGCAGAAAATAGGCATTTTGACCCTTTTGGCTTTTTCTGGCCTAGGTTATGTATTATGGTTCATAAGCCCTGGAAGGACTTCTTTTGAATGAAACATTGGCAGTGCACAATAGAAAAACAGTAAACAGGGAATCATTTGCACACACTTGTGTACACAAGTGCATGTGTACATAAACATGTGTGCCACCAGACTAATGTGTGCACCAGATGAGACTGTAAAAATTACATTACAATCAGTCACAGTGTGCCTACACACATACACACAAACGCACACACACAATGCATGTGCACACCGGGCACAAGAAAACAACTGCTCTCTGTATGGCAAATCCCTCTTATTAACTCGCTACAGGTGCAGAGCTGTGGTTTTACCCCCCACCGATCTCGCGTGACGGATCCGTTTCCTCATCGGCCTTGATAAATGGTTGTCTTTCATCTCCCCCTGCCCCCATCCCTCTCTCTCTCTCTCTCTCTCTCTCTCTCTCTGTCTATCCCCCTCACTCTCTCTCTCTGACTGACTGACTGCTGGCATTCAGTGCTGCCGTTAGGACCGGCTCAGGGCTCTGTATTTTGGTTCAAGTCCGAGGAAAACGTCTGCAGCCCAGCGTCACCTGGCTGTCTGTCAGCCCCTGATCCGAGAGGCAGACGCACGCGCCAGCGCAGGAGGAGCTGGGATCACTGGCCACCGGATTACAGGTACAGCTCTCAGGCCAGATGCTTGAAGAGGCCCTTTGTCTAGATAACACTGCAGTAGGTTTTTTAACCTACCTTTAAAACCTTTTCTTGTAGGATAATCACATCCTCTCTCTCTCTCTGTGTGTGTCTGTGTAGCACATCATGTATGTCCGTATGCAGTAGTGATGCATGTATGCATACAGGCATACACATGTGTGTGCGTGTCTGTGTAGCACAGCATGCATGTCCGTATGCAGTATTGATGCATGCGTGTGTGTGTGTGTGTGTGTGCGTGCGTGCGTGCGTGCGTGTATGTGTGCCTCATGGTGACTCACCCCTGACGACCAGCTGGGCCGAGGCGGTGACGTTGTCCACGGTGGTCTCGGCCATGCACGTGTATTTCCCAGCATGCTTCAGCTGCGTGTTCTTGATCAGCAGCTCCCCGTTGGAGCTACCATTCTAAAAATAAAAATAAAACGGCAAAACAACACAGGAGATTTCTCAGTCACCTAACATATGGAATGCCGCATTGAACTCCACCACCGAGCAAGATGGCCGCTAGGTGAATAAGGCCCATGAAATTCGGATGTGAACCCTGAGCTTCCAATGAGACCGCAACTGGAAAAGACTGATATGTCTACGGTTTAGAGGCTATGAAGATATGTCTTGTAAGGAGATGTCATGTAATCAGATGTAATACGTAGGAGAGCAGGGCACATAGAAGGCAGCCAAACCAAGGTCGTACTCTCATGGATTCGATGGACAGTTTTCCATTATCAAATCAGCTAGTCCTTTATGATCGTGACCGGTGCCAACCGATGAGCTGTAACATGACATTTGAGATCACACATAAAGTGTCTCCCAGCTAAAGTGCTACCTCATTCAGATGACCCAAAACAGAAGCTCATTAATCATAATTATGACGTGGTATGATTTATGATGGTATTCGACCACTGGGTGAAGTGGTAAAGCACAAATGCTTACGGTTAGCCATTAGAAGAGTGTACATCCTAAACCAAAAAAGGATATCTGCAACAGTTTTATTAGCTTGGTCCGTTGTCGACATGCCTATTCTAAGTTTGGCAATGTTATTGTATAACTTATTGTATTGTATATGTTATAAAAAAAAAAGATTTCTGCTTTTCCCATTTCCCATACAAAATCACCACAGACAAACACGACCCCAAATATTAATAATTGTATCATTTGACCTGGAAGGCCCCCAGACCCAAGTTGCAGCGTTGTTCCACGTTATTTTGTGGTCGGTGAAAAACTGTCAAGTGAAAATCCTTCACAGTGCATTGTAAAAACTAATGTAAAAACCTCCAAAAAAACCTGACCACAGGTGGCATCTCACCGAAGTGCGCTCAAAATGCCGGCTGTCCTCCGATAGGTCGATGACTCGGCCATTCAGGGACCAGACGAAGGCGATGTCCAATGTGGGGTCGTGGGACGCGCCGCACTGCATGCGTGTGCCCTCCCCCACCGTGATGTCAGCGTTGGAGGGAGCCAAGGTGATCTTGGTTTGGTCTGGGGACACACAGAGGAACCAGATGGGGGAGGGGGAGGAAGATCAGAAAGGAGGCCAATAAATATACTAGAAGTATTTCCAAAGAGAAGAGAAAATGGTTATTGCGCTGGGTCTGTGTAGGCTTTAATAGCATGGCTAGGATGATGTAGGCACACGTAATGTGCACTTATGGCCAGAAGAGGGCAGAGTAGAGCCATGAATCCAGTTTCATTCCAAGACACTACATTCCAAGATACATAAATAAAATCTGAATATCGTAACATGACAGCATTTCACACTTAAAACCTCAATCACTTAAACATTCATCTTCTATTAACGAAGGAGTAAATGTGATCTGTCCATGTTCAATCGAAGGTTTCTGGCAAATGGCCCAAATGGTCGACTATGTCCACTGGTGGTAACCCTGTTTAGACAATGACACTGTGCTCATAACTCAGCTATCGTGGACGGCTGAAGGTCGGGACGCTACGGCGAAGCAGGCATTGACATTGGAAGTTAAGCTAACGCTAATAGCTCCCACTTGCACTAAAGCAGTACCAGGAAGCGAGAACCAAGACCGCGACACAAAATTTTTATCCGTTAGCTATGGTAGCAATAGCAGGTAAGTCACATTTATTTGCTGCTGGTGCATTCTCGATCTGGCCTACATCAGAAAAACACTAGAGTAATAATGCAAATAATAAATAAATAATAACAAAATGTAGCAAAAACAAACACACTAAATATGTTAGCTTAAATAAATGTTGTCAGCTTAAAACAGATGAGTGTACGAGTCAGACTTAAAGCTAGGGTAGGCAATTTATTTTAGAGGCATTTTTTGTCATACTCCTTGAAATTCTCTTCACATCCCGACAGCAATCAATACATCGAGCGCTCGGACAGAAAAAAGAAAAACATCCGGCATCTGTTGCTGTCGCAGGCCTGTAAATAAGCCTTTGAAATAATTTAATTCAGCCCGAATAAAATGATTGGATTGCCTACCTGTCTCTATCTACCCCGGCTATCTGCGCACACTCTGCCCATGCACTCATTATGCATGAGTGGAGTCTCCCACAAGGCCTAGCCAGACCTATTGCTATAGCTAGCAAGCTAGTCATGTGATTCGGGGAGTTGCTTTGGAGGAAGGCCTGAAGGGAGGGATGGGATTTCTTTGGATACTCTCAAAATCTAGCTTACTGGCGTGTTTCTCCAAATTGCCTAACCAAGCTTTAATAGCAGAAGCCCAATAAAGCGTTTGTTTTTTAAACGCCTGATTGCTTTGGCTGACCTGTGACGGTGAGGGATCCCGTGCTGTTGTCCTTGCCCTGGTCGTTCTCAGCGAAGCAGGTGTACCTCCCCTCGTCTTCCCGCGTCACGTTCACTATCTCCAGGGTCCCGTCCTCCCAGATCGTCAACCTGGGGACCGGAGAACGACAATCATTACACACACGACACAACACACACAGAACACACTAAGAGAAGGAGTATTCCCCCTTATGAAATATTCAGCCCACAGTGATAAGGTCAAACATCTAATGTGTGAGGACCCTGCGGATGACAGAAGCGGGTGTGAGAGTGCCGTTTACGCGCGCTGTGTTCTCCAAAGCAAGGCACCGGTGCAAAACATTTGTAAATTTCCAACAGTAACTTCAAATAAGCTTGCATTAACAAAGCATGAGTTGAACCACAGATCACAGCCAGTCATGTCTCCTTCATTACCATCTATCTAGTTATTCTAATGAGGCGACAAACACACGCCGTGATGAGTTCTGCCAGGGTCTCGCCCAGACAGACAGTGGCCCCTCAGAGCAGTGGGGGGGCAAATGTTGTATGGTAATTATTCTGCGTGAGCCCCCTTCTCTCTGAAAGTATCTCTGGAGCCCTTGTGTGTGTGTGTGTGTGTGTGTGTGTGTGTGTGTGTGTGTGTGTGTGTGTGTGTGTGTGTGTGTGTGTGGTAAGTATGCACGCATGTGTGTGTGTGTAATTGGTATGTGTGTGCGCATGTGTGTGAGTGAGTGAGTGAGTGAGTATATAAGTGTGCACGCAAATGTCTGTCTGTCTGTCTGTCTGTCTGTCTGTCTGTCTGTCTTTGCAAGCATGTGCTGGTCGAGTCTGTGTGTGTGTCTAGCCTTGGGTTCATCAGTAAGGAGAGCCTACACCCTTGAGCCTGTGTGCCTTGCTCAATGACCTCTAGAGGGCACTTCAACTGAGGTCACAGCACTCCAATCACTGATTTGGTGAAAAAATTAATGTATTCAGGTGAAGGTATGGGTTAGAGATTTTGCTCAAGGATAGCTACAGGTCGACTTCTCGTGTCATTTGTGTGCAGCCCTGCCATTTAGATGGGTTTTGGCGAACAACAGTTTCTATGCACTACAATTTTCACGTGGACATTTGCCGTGTCAATGCCACCAGCAGACCAGGGGTTTTAAGTAGCCAATGACAAAACCCCCAGACCTTTTATACTGTCTATGCCCCAGACACTCCACTGTTGGTTCAGCTGAAGATTGATCTGGTTTTCAAAACAGCTTGGACGCTCTGAACTATTGTTTTGTTTAAAAACAACACCGTGGAAAGCACAGTGTGCAATGAATGTATGAGCTCATGTTGTTGAGTTTTATTTAGAATGGTGTGAGTTTCAGCAAATGTTACCGATATAAGCCAACCTTTAAAGGGTAGCTCTTAAAGGGAACAAAAAAATGCCAAAGCTTACATTAGCCTTCCTGGATAAAAAGCATTTGTATTGATTGTTATTTTAATATATTTAAAAAAAGAGTCCTGCCTATGTAAAGCACTACGAATGGCCTTGTGTTTGAAGGTTACTGTATTGTGTGTCATTAATTTTAATGTCTATAATGTCAACAAACACACACACACAAACACACAAATTATAAAATAATAAGTGCCTATCCACGGAACAGATGGACAGGGTGGAATGAAGAGATACCATGAAAACCCCAGATTCCCCTACCAATAGTTATTACTATACCATAAGCATGACCATAACTCCTGTGTATTGCCCAGCAGCACCAAGCTGAACGTGAGTTTTCTCATTAACTGCCCACCTGGTGGAGTTATTAAGCAGCTCAGTGCCTTTGCTCCATGACAAGGTGGGCTTTGGGGCCGCTTTCGGACGACATTCGATCAGCGCCCGGCTGTTCTTGGCTGCCAGCACAGTCTTCACTGGACTGAGGTCAAACATTGGAGCGCACACTGGGAGAAGGCAAGCAGAGATACATTCATCACAATACACTGTAATATGCAGAGGCCTTATAGGAATACATGCACCATATACATTAAAATGTTCCTCAGTGCTCACCGATATGTCTGTATGTATGTACAGTATGTATGTATGTAACTAAGTAAGTAATTAAGTAAGTATGTACGTATGTATTTAAGTTTGTATATTTGATTTACAGGAGAGCCAAATACTTAAACATATCTGTAAATGTCTGAATGACTATATTTTTCTACCTTTAAATTTTTTTTATATATATAAATATAAGCTTTTACTGCAACCGTTTCTATGAGGTAGGGGCTGTTCATCTCACAACATGATGTGTTTGGCCGAGGTCTGGGCGGTGAGGAGCTGACTCACCAATCACTCGCAGCTCTGCGTTGGCGTACAGCACGCCGTGGTGGTTGTCAGCGATGCACTGGTACATCCCCGAGTCCTGGACAGTCAGCCCTCTGAACTCCATGTCTTTCTTATGGAACTATTTTTAACACAGAAGAAGAAGAGGGACAATAGAATAATGAACTCCATGTCTTTCTTATGGAACTATTTTCAACGCAGAAGAAGAAGAGGGACAATAGAATAATGAACTCTATGTCTTTCTTATGGAACTATTTTTAACACAAAAAGAAGAGGGAAAATAGAATAATGCAATGCAATGCAGTATGGGTATTATTTGTATCTAACAATTGATCATGTTTATTTTATTTTACTCATTTGACATGATTTTTTATTGTAATCAAGTGGTTTACTCTTGGCTCGCTTACATGTATTTAATTTCATGTTAATATACATGATATTTGATTCATTATTATAGCCGTGAATATTTTACCTTGTATGATGCTTGTGTTTTGACAGCCAAAGCACTTGTAAAACCATACACTTACAAGCAGGTTCCAATGAATGAGCCTTTTAATTATCTGTACCACCAACACAACCAAAACTCTGGGGATGACCGCGATGGCTGCAAAGTGAAAATGTCACCGTTGGACACGCAAGAGACCGCATTAATGCATAATGACGCCTTCTGCAGTCAAGCTACATCAAACAACGACCTCCCCACCCCTTCTCTCAGTCCGCTGTCAGCATCTGTCCTTGTACTCTGGGAGTCTTTCTACTATGGTGGGGGTTACACAACACACCATACACTGGCAACCGACCAATCAGAAAGCCCTGGCATTTTCCAACTGACACTGTGCCCTATGGGAGCCCTTGTTGCCAACAGCCTGTCAGCTGTGTACAGTGTTGTACTGTAAAGTCACGCAGAGGTCTGACCGGTAACTGGGAGGTGCAGAGATCTGATTGGACAACCACCACGGTTGGAAGATCCCCATTGGATGATGCCCCTTGTGGGACTCATCATTTAAACATGGGTCAGAAGTCGATATGATTATATTCATTGATGCATACTGTAGCTCTTTTTGTATTTAATACAAGAATATGAAATGAGGAATTGCTTGTGTTGGTATGAGTAAATATATAGATGATAAAATAGAGAATACAAATATTAGGTTCTCAGTTCATTCATTTTCAAGTAAAAAAATAAAAAAAATCACGTTCCAAATGTCATTACAATTCATGGACCCGGGAATGATTGCTGTTATGCAGACAAGATGATGAAATAATATTCTGAGTTGAACTGACTGGATGGCCGTTCTTCAGCCAGCGGACGTGAGGCCTGGGTTTACCGCTCGCCACGCAGGACATGGTGTAGTCGCTGTTGATGTCCCTCTCTGTGCTGATGATGTGCTCCAGCCACTCCGGGAACGCTGCAACACACAGCACATCAAAGCTACTATGTGTGTGTGTGTGTGTGTGTGTGTGTGTGTGTGTGTGTGTGTGTGTGTGTGTGTTTGTGTGTGTGGAGAAAGACAAACAGAATTTCAAGCGATGACTGATCTTGAGTCACTGACTGAGGCAAGGGTACAGATCATTGGAAATTACAATTAAATAAAGCAAATAATCCTGCAGTGGTTAAACAATGAGATATATAATAATATTACAGACAAAATAATGTTATGTATATCTGTAATTGGCTGGTGAACTTTGTGAAAAGTCTACAAACATAACATTTCCTCGACACACACACGCACACGCACACAAACGCCCACGCACAAACACGCATTACATTCAGCTTTCATGCAAAGCGATTTACAAGTAAGCCTGGGAATCACAGAAGCAGAATTGGAACGACTCCGCGCACCTTCCACGGAGACGTGGGCGGTGTGGAGGTCCTTCCCCTTGGAGTTGCGGGCCTCACAGGTGTAGCTCCCGGCGTCCTCAAACTGCACGTTGAACAGGTGGAGGCGGGCCCCCGCCATGCTTACTTCGTGGTTCGGAGGCAGCTCGTCGTTCTCCTTCTTCCAGCGGATTTCTGGAATGGGACTGGGGTCATGGGGGGGGGGGGGGGGGGGGGGGTGTTTGATAAGCCTGTGTCATCATCGACTCGTCACAGCTTCCACTCTAATCCAACAGCTCAAACATATCCCCCCCCCCCCCCCCCCCCCCCCTCCTCCCCTCCCCTCCACCTTCATCTTTAGCTCCTGTGTACGTGTGTGTGCATGGCAGTAGGGTGCTCTTGTCCTTAAATATGGTTATTGGATCCCCTGGCTGACTCATACATGATGAATGTTTCATAGTTCCATTACAGGGCCAGGATAGTCTCCAGGTGGTTAGGGGGTTACTTGGCCGAAATGTTCTCGGTTCGAACTCCAACGTCTGCAGTCTACCTGTAGCCAGACGCCAGACCCTCTACCTGCTCATTAATAACATGTATCTTTGCAAATTGCCCGTACATCTCTTGAGATTGAAGAGTCTGCTAAACGACTCGATGCTGAGTCCAAAGTCAGAGTGAGCTCAGACCTACTCATGACAGCTGACCCTGACAGTGGTACTTACTTCCCCAACGCAAAGCACTCCAAGGTGATGTTCTGTCCCAGCAGGGCCGTGGTGTCTGGGAACTTCACTTTGATGTCCGCGGGGTACTTCTTGATTGGACCTGGAAGAGACGTGGCACAGCTGTGAACAGATGTGAGGTGACTCACCTGGAGAGCTGAGGTCAGTCAGTGGTGCTAGAGTGAGGGTCATAATATACTTTAGATCCCAGGTGGGGGTGTGTTGTAATTATCACAGCATGAGAACTATTTAGAATCATATAGACAGGAAACACTCCGATAATAGTTACATAAACAAGAAGAAATGGGCAAAGCTTTTAAGGATGCCACGCTTAGTTTATCAAGAGAGCGGGTGTCTGGGCTGAGGTTAGTCTTTATGAGAAATGTTTCCACACTGGTTTTACAGGAAAAACACAACCAGAGACACGACACACACAGGAAGACGCCGAATATAGATGGACACACACGCCTGCAAAGACACGGTTCACTCCCACAATAACACAATGGCACTGCGGAGTTAAGTATAGCCAGGGGGTAGCTCTCCTGTCTGGTGAATGTAGACTGCAGTACTTTAATAACTAGAATGTACCAGAGAGACTCTATTCTGATGCCCGACTCCATTCCTGACTCCACTACAATGCCTGTGATTCTTGCTGATAAGATGAACCTTTCCTTGTCTGGGAATGCGATTGTACAGAACGACCATGTGTTTTACTGCACATTAGAGCCAATCATTAATAAAATATTTGACTTTGAATTGTTCCAAGTATCCATGCATTGAACTAATTTAGGAAATGCTTGCAACAGGTGGTGCCCAATACGCTTCGCGGGGTTACTAAATAAACAAAACATAACAAAACAAAATCGAACAACTAATAGAATATTTGGTTAGCTCCAAAACAACAGCATGGCTGTCTCCTTGTTTTTTCACCCGCACTTGAAATAAACAAAATATTTAATTCGAATCCTCAAAGGTTATTTTGCTAGCGAATTTCCCTGGAAGCTTACAGCGCACCACAATATGATTTGGTTGCCTTGGCGGCGAAGGGGCTGAAAGGTCCCCATAAAATAAGTCTCAACTCCATCTTGGTTATGAGCTCTCAAACCAGAATCAAGTCCAATATTGTGGGGGAAAAGGCCCTGCGGCATCATAGTGAAAAACCTACTGCTCACTATGAGGTACAGCAAGGCGTCGATACAAGCAAGTAAAATAAATCAATAAAGGTAATTACGGCAATAACAAATACATCGTATCATCTTTTATATATATATATATATACGGGACATAAACATCCATCAAACTATGGAAAGTCGGCCACCATAGAACTAGATACAGAGTCAAACTTTCTCCTTATTTCCAATCATCAAACATTAGTCTGTGTTGGTTTTTTACTTGCTTCTTCTTTTTATTTTGTGTGGTATTTTTGTGAACCTTTATTTTTGAGTATTTTAGTCATGGGTATTTTAGACATCCTGACTGCCGAACCATACCAAAACTAAAGTGTAAAGCACATTTGAGCTTTGGTGTGTTCAGGTCTTACTACATTTCCACCACAATCCTGGCCTTTCAGAGTTCCTAGATATTTCAACAGTGAGTTTTTGTTAAAACTTTAACTTGGATGAATTTTCTATATCTTATTATGTGAATGGAACCATTTAACCGGATCAAATGCACAATCATGCCTAAAGGCCTTTTAAATCCCACTTGTTAATAGAGGATATAATTTATGGTTTCTGTGGAAAGAAACCTTTATTTCTTGGAGGGAAAACAAGTGAGGCAAATACAAAGATCCAAACTATAACCTGCAATTATTGTAACCAATCTGTTCTATTGGGTTTATTCTGCTAAAGCCCACCATAGAAATGTTATTATGTTCTTATTTTAAGAAACAAACCTACAATTTGTAATTGATGAATTGAAAGTCTGTCCCCTCAAACCACTGGTTTTGATGACGAATATGGGAATGGAAAACAATGTTTGTTTTAAGTAAGTGTTTGTAAATAAGTAGAGCTGTTGTTTCCGTGTCCAACATTATGTTATTATCTTTCCAGTTAATTCAGCCAATACATCTGATATTTAGCAGTCACCACAAAATGGGCTAAACCACTTCCCACTCTAATCCACTATCCTAAATCCTACAACAACAGCAAATGCTGGTACTGAAATTGACTTAATATAGTCAATATATCTATCATAACCCTAATTAATTCGCTATCTCTGCTGTCTTACAGAGAACTCGATTAGAAGTGGGAACACATAAACAGGCACGCTAACATTCATGCTAACATGTCAACAACTGTTGAGGAGTTATGGACTTACTCTCACATAATAGCGTCACCGCAAGCCAATTTCCACAATTGACCCACAGTAAGACTTAGTGTTTAGGGGAACACACAAACACCATTCAGCTTCATTAAATATTAAAACAAAACAACAATACAAAGAGATTAGGGTGGGGAGAGGGGGTTTGTTGATTAGCATGTTCAAAATCCATCACGTAGTGGTCTGTTTTGTGGAAAAATCTAGGAAATCCCATGTAAAAAACGAACTAAAAGAGGCATATTTACGCTCAGCCAGAGGCACCAGGGGGATGAACTTGGAGAAGACACTCTTGGAGATGGAGGGGCTGGACACGAAGCAGGAGTAGTTGCCCGTGTCCGAGCGGTCCACCTTGGAGATGTACAGGTTGCCCGTAGTCTGGGAGACGAAGCGTCGCTTGTCCAGCGAGATGAAGAAGGGGAACTCATTCAGCATCCAGCGGAACGACAGCTCGGCTGGGGTGGGGTGGGGTGGGGTGGGGGGGGGGGGGGGTGGGGTGGGGGGGGGGGGGGGGGGGGGGGGGGGTAGAGGAACAAACGACGGGAAGCTGTCAATCACAGCGAGTGGTCCGAGAGTCGGAGGCTCGGGAGGATCGGAGTGTGAATTCTATTTTTCTTGAATAATTTTTAAATGCATGTGAATGAGAGATAGGAACAGTTTTTGAATCATTTTAAATACATGTGAATGAGAGTTTTTTTCTTTCTCCATTTGGTATTGAGAGCCAGTTGTGCATTATTGAGAGAACTGACCTTTTAAATAATACAGATGGTCTTAAAGAAAATATCAAATTGATATTTGTAGGTAGATGAGGTTGAATCGCAGGGAAATGCCAGCAATAGGTAACCATGGTTTCAGTTTGGGGGATTCTATGTCATGGATCTGCTATTTGAAGGTTGAATGTTAAATTATACTGTGTGTGTGTAGTATCCCTAATTGAATAAAACAGAGTCCAGAGTGCAGTACTACAGCTCTGATACCGTAGTGGGATACCACTCATGCTGGATATTTGTGCTCGGCCACCACACAGACAGATTGCAACAGCTATTTTGTGATGTATGAAACTCAAAACTAGTATTCTGCTGGGGATTATTATTTCTTAAATATAAATATTTAAATATAAAAAAAACATTTATAATATCAAGATAAACACATAAAAGACATGCTGCACACACACACCATTTAAAAACAAAGATGGCATGAAAAATGATTCCTCTCCCATGCTTTAGAAAAACACATCTCGGGGAAATTACTAATTGAGAAACACATACATAAATGTCATATCTAGTTATGTCTCTGTTTTTGTCCTGTTCATGGGGCAATTCAGCATGGAGCCAGTAGAGGGCATGATTTGATTGGCTTTTGTCGGAACCCACATTTGGTAAGCGGTGCTTTCTCAATGCTTTGAAACACACAAGGAAGCCAGCAGAGTACAGTTCAATGACACTTACCTGGAAAGTGAGGTGGTGGAGCACACAGCAGAACAGCTCCCTGTCCCTCCTTTACATACACTGCCTCTCTCTCCTCTGAAGAGAAGAAATCAAGATCTGGGAGAGAGAGAGAGAGAGAGAGAGAGAGAGAGAGAGAGAGAGAGAGAGAGAGAGAGAGATAGAGACACACAGAGATAGAGACACACAGAGATAGAGACACAGAGAGAGAGAGAGAGAGAGAGAGAGAGAGAGAGAGAGAGAGAGAGAGAGAGAGAGAGAGAGAGAGAGAGAGAGAGAGAGAGTTAGTGAGCAGCCAATCAGAATTCAGCATCACCACACATTCACAAGTCACATGGGAACATCTCCATCTCCCTTCCTGTTAAGTTCCTATGTATTTATGGAGTTTTGGTTTTCCCCTGTTTGTTTTCCTCTCCCTGTCCTTTATTTTAAGGAATACAAATATGGCTGTTCTGGAGTCCAGCTGTTTTCATTGGTGGATGCTAACCAACTAGAGCCTGCTCAAAAGCCTCATCGGTTCCACTTGTGCGGTCTCTCATGCTCTCTCATTGCCTGCCTGTGAGTTTAGCTTTGCTTTGTTAACCGCATTGTTGCCACTGTGGCCATTGGTCACCTATTTTGATTTATTAAGTCTTGGCTAATTGTTGCCATATTCGGCCTTGTGCTTTTGTTAAGTTTTACCCAAGTCGTTTCTATAGGAAGCTGGTAGGGATGAGTGGCATTTAATTTGGTGCCCCATTTTATCTTGTTTTTGTTGAGCTAGGGAGCTAGTCTTACCTGTTGTTTTTCTGTTGAGCTATTAGAAAGATTATTATGTTTTAGGGTAAGTTCTGTTATGTTTACTATTTTGGCCCAGGCTCACCCTGACGTCGTATAGCTTCTCTGACCTACTTTATGCTTATTATTTGTTAGTTATTCCAATAAATCCTTTGTTTGATTGTAAAACCCAGTGTCTGTACTATTTGAGTCAGCTTTATGCTACCCCTTTTATCCCCTAGACTAGAGGGTCGTAACACTTACATGTCAATGTTTTTAACCATAAGCTTTATGAAGTTGGACCCTGTGCAAAACAAGTTTCCTAAACTACGCCACATTTCCACAATGGCTATCAACGCTATGAATATTCATGGAGGATGTGGAAGCAATATGGGCCAAATCCCTTTAAAAAATAAGAGTCATGCATGATGCAAAAGAACATGACGAAGATGAAGATGGATGGAGATGAGGAGGTAGAAAGGGAGGGAGGAAGGGGAAGTTGGAGGGATGGATCGGAGGTGAATAAGGACAGAGGGAGGGAGGGGTTGGGAATAATGAAGGAGGGAGAGGAGGTGACATAGGACAGAGGGAGGGAGGGAGAGAGGAAGGGGAAGGGGAAGACTGACAAAGTTAGAGGATGATGGAGGGAGAGAAGGAGGACGGGGAAGATGGAGGGTGGGAGGAGAAGAGAGAGGAAGGGAGGGAGGGAAGTAGAGAAGGAGGAAGCGGACGAGGGATGGAGGAGGAGCTGAGGGGAGGGATGAGGAAGATGTGGGGAGAGGGATGGCGAAGATGGAGGGAGGGGGAGAGAGAGGGATGGGGAAGATGGAGGGAGAGAGAGGGAGGTGGAGAGGGAGGGAGAGGGATCCCCTCCAGATCACTTACATCCAAACTGCAAAGAGGCCTGTTGACTGATGACGGTGCCGTACTCGTTGGTGGCGATGCACGAGTACTTCCCCAGGTGTTGGTCCCGGGTGGGGTTTCTGATGACCAGGTTACCTCCCACCACGCTGTAGTGGTCATCCGCCCCCACGTCAATGTCCACTCCATCCAGCATCCATCTACAACAGGAAAAATACAATAAAAATCAATGTTGTGGCTTTTTACTGAGACGTCATGACAACAATTTCTTTGCGTGACAGAAAATAAATAGAGTATAATAAGGAGGGTTATTGAAGTGTTCACAGTCCGTGTGTACACTTCTAAATATGGTGTTGGATTCTCTATGCGAGACATTTGGTCTTTGGAGTTCCAGCAGTCAAATAATCACACCTTTTAGTAAGACTGTCAGGCCATTCCGACACATTTAACCTACAAAGAAAAATGATTGATTTTCAAAAGGGCCTTCCTTCACCTGTATAAAGAATGAGCTCAGAGCACTGGGACTTTCATCACCACACCACGCCATTACACAACTCTGAATGCCGTTCAGCAATCGAGTGTCAAACTAAACTGCCAGGGAATCCAGAGAAAGACATCTTCCTTGAATGCTCAATCCTAGACCCAAAGGAACCCATCTTAATCTAATCTTGGTTGGGGGGTGGGTAAAAGCGCATTTAGAAGTGTCAACACCGCTGGTCAGAATAAGCATGACTAATGTGTCCTGTCGACAGGCGCCACACCGCATAGGATCAGACGTCACTTCCCCCCCACCCGCAATTTGATTCGGTGGCACTGTAACCGATTCAAATGACAAGGGGTCAGCATCATTTACCTACATTTGCATCTAAATTGAAGTGGAGTGGCACAAAATGCTTTCTAATTTACAGCAGCGGAATGAGATAGAGGACCCACTGGCAGTTCTGTGAGTGTTGCAACCGTGCCACGTCATGTGGACTTTTTTGGTCGGGCTTGGCATGTCATATTTGGGCTTTTTCAACCTATTCATAGCTGGAAGGAAACTGAATAACTATCTTACATAATGTGTTATGAATATGAGTGATGATAAAGTGATGCAGAAACCTGTCTCAACCCCTATTCACACTGGACTAGTCTTACAACAGGAACATGGAGTTGATTTGGGTTGAGTTTAATTATAATCCTGTGAAAATGCTTTCATGTTTATTATTCCACAAATGTGTTTACCGAAATTTACAGACCATATTTTTGGCCAATACAGGGCGATCGTTGCTGTTTGAAATGCTATCTCATGCCCGCTCTGGCTAGATGGATGAATGTTTTTGTTTCGCCCTCAAATAGATTCACTTTATTTCATCTTCAGTTTCGCACACACATTTCCTGGTCCATTCCCTGTCGAGCGCTACAGAGGCTGCGATTGATCGTTCTGACAGACTTTTGGGCCGCGAGTCAACTCGACCAGTTTTAATAAACCACCCGGAATCAATGACGAAATACATCAAGAGAGCAAAAAGTCAGAGGATTATAAAAATGGATGAACATGGATAAAGGCAGTAGCTCAGGTGTGTTTAATGAACACATAAACGTCTCTAATACATCACCTGAGTGCTCTTAATTACATGGGTTCCCTGAAGGCAGAACCCAGTCCAGTGTGAACGGGGAAAAACGCAATTGAGCTGACTGTGTGTAAAAGGGTTGGGGCTTTGAATCTCACCAAACGCACAGATTCCACTCTGTGTGCACGCAAACACATCCAAAACCCATTTACGCTTTGGTGGTCCATCAAGGTTAACAAGAGTGTCCTTCAGCCCGCAACCCTGGCAAGATTGCATGGGGATTTTCAGAGTCCAAGGTGTACCTGCAGGCATCCTTGAGTAAGATTCCCTAACCACTACCTGCTCCTTAAGGTGATGTAGGTACGATTGAAGCGTTATTATTCTAGTGTAATATTAATAGAAATGGCATAGCCATTCGTCAGCTATTAATGTGTGAAATGTGCTGTGAGGAAAACAGTTTTGAGGTGACTGCGCCTGCCTCTGCAGGAGAACATTATAGATTTTAGACTGCTCCCAGCTCATTTTTGACCCATCAGGCCATTTCTTCTGAGATTGGTTCTGGGAATCCATCTTGCCTGCAAATTACAGGTGCGTGACACTGAACACTTCTTAATGGCGGAGAAATGTAGGGCGGGATGGGACGTTTAACAAAAAATAAAATCGTCCACTATTTTGCGCCATCTCTCCTTACAACTCTCGGATGTTACCTACAGCAACTTTAATGATATGACTCATCGCTGGAAGCGGCTTTTACGTAAAAGCGTCCCGCCAACTGACTTAATGGGAGTGCGCGGCGAGAGGGGGGATCCGATACCTGTATGAGGCAGAGGGGCTGGCCCGGGCCCTGCAGTTCATGGTGATCCGGGCCTCGGGGGACTCCTCGGGGTAGATTGTGTTGACCGGCTGTTCCTCAAACACCGGCCCGTAGCCGTCCGCTGGAGGGAGAACCGAGACAGAAACGTGAGCCAGCTGGGTCAGCCGGGGACAAACTGAATGAAATGAAATCAACACGTCTGTCTGGCCGTTCTGGGTCAGTAGGACAAAGAAAGGAAGAAAGAAAAGCATAAATAAATATGTTAATATGGTGATGTGTTCAGGGTGTTAATGTGCTGTGGTGGATTGCAGGGCACAGTATGACTAATAATGATAGTGACAATAATACATTCAATGTATAATGTGCCTTTCTTTGGGACCAGTCTCAAAGTGCTACATACTTTATTATTTTGTTACACATTTAAAGAAAGAAAAAAAAACGAAACGAACATAATGTAGGACAAAAGGGGTTTATTTCATGTAGGCAGTAGACAGTCAGAATAAAGTTTTAAAACTGTAGTTAGGAAGAGCTGGACTTTAAGGCCAGAGATTATTTAAGGACACCACAACTAGTGTATTTCTTTCACATCAAGCCTTGTGACTCTCACTTCAGACTGCAGCTGGCGTATTGAAACCATACCTTATAAAAAAGAAAACATTATGTAGATATAGAAAGATGCAACCGTCAATCAAACGATTAAAATATAGACCCCCCCTATAACATTTGCACTGTAGATGGGTGTATTTTCACCAGAAGCTTGCAAAACATGAATGTGTGTTTTTCTGATCATTCAGCTTCTTCCTTCCAACAGAGAAATCAGGCAAACAAGCTGTTCCAAAAAATGGCGGGTGTTGTATGGTACACACACACACACACACACACACACACACACACAAACACAATTATCCCCGGTTACTCATTAAAACAGACAGAGATCACAAGTGGAGTCATGAATAAGCCATAAACACAATGACATGGCTATGAATAAGCAATGAGCAGAAATGTACTCCAACTCTGATTATTCCCTCAGATCAAGTAGGCGTGTATGTGTTTGGGTGACTAGGTGAGAGTGTGTGTGTGAGAGAGATGATTAGGTGCACACACACTACACACACACACACACACACACACACACACACACACCTGATGCCTGAAACCCAGGAGGGTTGCTTCTGTAAAGGACTGAAATATCCCCTCTCCTACTTTACACCGAGTTATGAAAGTGTCACCTTGACAGGCTTAACTGCAATTCACATATATCCGCTACAACACACACACACTCCTATTCAACAAACAGCAAGGGAAATTAAACAAAGAAGACAAGGATAAAAGATACATATTTAGTTGGTTATGACATGCTAGAACTGACACCGTATGCGAGAACATCTCATCGACAGAGCACAGCGCCAATGAGATGCAACCGTGGTTCTCTGTGATCTTGGCCCTGTGAAACCGGGACGTTTTCTTCCCACCACACAACAGGGCTTTGAGGACTCTCCGCGACTCCCGTTAAGAGAGTCGTCATGTTCTCGCGCTGAGGGAGGGGATTACGAAAAAACGAAGATAGCACAGAATAGCTTGATAAAGAAGAGGAACAACAACAAAAAATCAGCACAGAACAGAGTGGCTGTGCTGTGAAGGAGTATGAGCTAAAACCCAGAGAAGTGACACATGGTGGAGCTAGAGACCGCTGTGTGTGTGTGTGTGTGTGTGTGGGGGGGGGGGGGGGGACTGCAGGCACCAGTTGCAGGGCAGGCAGGCGTGGGTGGTAGGTGGTTTGACCCGGAGAGAGGTCTGCTGGTGGAGGCTCTCTACAGACGCTCTCTCTCTCTCCCCCAAGTGCGGAGCAATGAGACAGATGGCCATGGGGAGCACTGGAGCAGGGCAGGGTAGAAGACCCAGCTCACTGCCTGCCTTCCAACCACACAGACCTCTTGCTATGTGTGAGTGGGTCCCTGTGCACCAAACTGCCTCGGTGTCAGGTTCCCTGGGTGTGTGTGTGTGTGTGTGTGTGTGTCTCTCTCTCTCTCTCTCATCTTTCTCTGAGAAAGTCTCTGTCAGCCACTCTCATCAACTCCTCTTCTGGGCCTTCTTTCACACAGTCATTAACATCATTAATACAACAGCACACAAAGACAAACAATCAAACCCATCCATCCCTCAGAATTGATTCGAGTCACCCTTTTCCCCCGGCTCTATGTGCCTCTCATAAAGGGTTAATTAACCCCCTGTTTTAGCTTGAATCCAAACACGATTTTGGGTTCAAGCCATGTCCCCAGTTGTTAATTTAACTCACTCAATCTGTGCGTGCTTCTACTTCTCCAATCCACCACCACCACCACCACCACCACCACCACCACCACCACCACTCTCCGGCCTCCATCCCTCTCCCTCTCTTTCTCTGTTCTATTGGCACCACTTAACTGTGGATTGTACTGTGGCGATCTCCAACGGGTCAAGCAATCATTTACACGGCCAGACTAATCTAACGGACCAACGAACAGACAGAAAGACAGACTGACTGACTGACTGACACACCCACACAGACACACACAAAGACAAACTGAATGAAAAGCCTTTGTCTCCAGGGCCAACTAGAGGGATAAAGATACCCTTCTCTGGACGAACTTCAGGGTCAAACACAGCCTGCTATTCAGCGAAGAAGCCGGACAGGAGGACAGGGATCATGTGATCTGAAAACACATCAGCCTGCACTACTACACCACTCTGGACTGTTCCAGGAGCATCCAATCTGTGCCGTCATTGCTTTTAATCAATTATTCATCGCAGCATTACTTGTCATTTTAGCTGCGGGAAGACAGTTTGATACCGCATGCGTACACCGTTTACAACGGTCACCTTTTTATGGCGGAGCGTGTCTCCAAACCGCTTCGTTGTTTTTCAACTCAGGGTGGCCTAAAGCCGCGACGGATTGTTTTCATGGTATACTTCTGCATGACAGAGGCTATATATATCAAAACGTATGCAAACACAATCTTACTGACAAATGCCAGCTCAGCTCAACATTGCTCAACAGCTGTGCATTTTGAGGCGGTTGCATCTGTGGCATGTTTACACATGCAAATTGGTACGTAGCCAAGTGGGACGGAGAACATATGTACAGTACGATGTGGGCCCGGGCAGCAAAATGATCATCTCCAAGAATCCAGTCAGAGCAGAGTCAGAGCATGCAGTCTCGCTCATCGGTTTAAACGATCTCACTGTCTCACAGACCAAAAAAAAACTAAACTAATACGGATTCAATTGGTTCAAAAATACAATATTGAACAGCTCTTCTTCACTACGAACAAACGTAAATATTTAATATTATATGAAATATGGTTCTGAAATACCCTTGGCTTGGGGAACAGCCAAACAGAATATTTACAGCAGGCTACTGTGGGATGTGGACGGTGTCGTTATAAAGGCTGTCAGCCACAATCAGACTCTAACAGGGCCATCTGTGGTGAGGCAGACACATGTTCTCATGCACTGTGCGGCTACACCAGAAGGCACAGGCTATCATAGAGCTAATGCTCCTCTTAATATTGAAACTGCAAATGGATGTTTTCCTGAGATTTGTCCTCAAATGTATCTCTGCTTTCCCTCTTAAATACATATGTTTAGTTTAGTAAACGCAAGTGTGTTTACCAAAGTCTGGGTAGATGCTCGGGGATGACTATGACTGTTATTGTAATGTTTGTGAGAAATGCTGTGTTCATAAAATATAAATGCAAATACAACCCACAGTGGAGATAAACAAAAGTAGTGTGTTTAGATGGGATTTATATGAGCTTGTGTCAAGTGGGAGGATTACTGTAATAACCTTAGTTTACTTAAAAACAACCACGCTCAACATGGCTCTGGGCAGAATAAAGAGCAATTAAGGCAGAATACAAATACTATTTAGTTGTTTGGCACCTCATGCTATGCTGTTGCCTATAAGGAAGGCTACAGCATAGCGTGAGGTGGATCAGTCATTAAACAGTAGATGACAGACTATATAGGCTTAGGGACACAGCTATAATGTCCCCTGCCTGACTTCAAGTCCCATCAACACGCTGTCCTGGACACCGCATCACAATATGGGACAATGCACCATCCTGACTTCCTCAATTTACCCCTCGCTGTCACCCTGCCCTCCCCTTGCTTTTCCCTTCAAAAAACAATCACAGCAGACACACACACACACACACACACACACACACACACACACACACACTTCCATGCCATGGGCCTTATTCATTTTAGCGGCCATCTTGGTTCCATCTCAGTTCTAAACGCTAGCTGGTACTAACGCTAATTCCACATTAGAACCAAGATGGCTGCTATGTGAATGGGGCCCATTATTATGCAGGCACAATACACTACAATGAACACATACTGGACACAAACAGCTGGTGAACCCTGGCCTTGTCGTGGCCTGTGTTAATTAGAAGAAGTGTGCCATGAAGACAAGCTCATGGTAGCAGCGGGAGACGCTGCACTCCCTGCACTCAACGTTAATCTAACATAACAGAGGCAGGACGCACAGTGTGTTCATTCATAAAAGCATTAGCCAACCATTTTTGGCGAAGACACCTCTTAAACTCCCCACGTTGTGTGACGAAAGCCAAGCACTGTGTTGTAAATGCCAGTCAGTTGGTTGACGTCGTACATAGATCGCCTAAATGGCTATAGGGTTTAGCAGGACGTTGGGTGTTTATCAAGCCCCTCCAAGTACCATTTCTCATTCCAGCAGAAATGAGTCATGTATAATGAATCACAGTCACACAGAAATAGCTTTCATCCATCTTCCCGCCGTGATACCCACATATAGGCCCTGAAAACTCAATAATCCATGAGGTAATTACTGCAATGTCCATCCAAAGACTGATGCTATACACGCACAGCAGTGAACATCATCCATAGATTAAAGGGCTAGACTAGCAGGATTTGGATGAACGTGAAGAGAGCAATCACCAAAACGTATCAGTGAGATAACAACAAACGTCCCCGGGACATCTTTTCATTACGCTTCTCTCCCTCTCGCCCTCCATCTCCTGCGGGCCGCAAGGACGAAGTGTGCAGTCCATCTGTGACGGTCCGCTCTAAGTAGACCCGACAGGCAGACATTGAGTACATACCACTGCACTCCTACCACTCCTTAGGGGGAGGCAAGAGTGAGAAGCTGATGGCCAAAGATGGGCCAAAGATCTGCCATGGAGACACTTCTACCCCATCTTGGTGGCTTTTCTCTGCTGCCTGACATGACATGCAGAAGCCCAACGGAAAAAACACAGCATGTGTATGTGTGCTTCGTTTGGGGAGCAGGGGAGTACCTTTCTGGGGTCAGTGACCACAGAGAGGAGTGTCATTTGGTATGCTGTTTAGGAGAAGGGGAGAAGGGGACAAGGGAGATGGGTCGGTGGTGGTGGTGGTTTATCCCTACCCAGAGAGCCATTCAGCATGGAATTACACTGTAGTTGTGACCAAATAAAGGAAGCATATATCCCATTATCATCACTCCGATAGGCCCATCGCTAACAGATTCTTTGGACGAATCAGCATTGGCTGAGCAGCTAACTAACCGTATGAAATTAAATCATAAAGCTGTGGACATGGTCCAGTGGAAACCAATGAAGTTGTGTCCGGATCTATAGGGGCAAATAAAGGAAAAATAATCCAGAAGGTGTGATCAGTGATGATCATTACCAAGCCTCGAATGGCATGCCCATTTAAACAGCTGTGGAAGGAATCTGCGATGGGATTGTATCCCAAAGGAAAAATAGTGTGGCTAACAAGTACACAGGTTTAAAAACACCAAGAAAAAAGAACTTCATGAATACAGAACAATTTCTAAACCTTTTATGTCATTGTGTGAAAAATAAATATTCCGACCTGGATATTTCTGAGGAATCACGGGTATCAAACTGTTTAGTATTTGCACAGCACCCGTTCATTCGGATTCCATGTTGTTAACGCTTAAGGCACACAGAATTAACGAAGCGACTAATGGACAATAACATGGGACATACATTCTGTAATGAACGTTTGACCTTTTTCCGTTAAGGCGAGAGCGCCTCTACAACCACAAGCACTCTGCCAGTATTCCCTTTTTAATCAAAATGGTAAGAACTGGCATCGCCACCGCAGCAGTGGGATCAAGTCATTCATAATTGAATATGCCGCTCTCTCATTCCCCCGTTGGACGGATGAAAGCTCACTTGAACTTCTCTTTGCTTTACCTCCGAGGTCAAAGTGAATGTGACTCACTCCACCCGTCTAGCGCCAGCTACACACATTCATGTATCAAGGCTGCATGTGTTCATGGCCTGCACAGGGAAGTTGACCTTGTGTGTATGTACGTGCATGTGCCTGATTGCGTGCATGCTGATGCATACTGTATGTGTGCTTCATTTGGGAAGCAGAGTCAATAAGATAACATTATAAAACCTTAAAATCGTCTAAACTGCATATTGCTATCTGCTTATTACTTATTAAAAAAAAAGGGCACTTTATTTTCTAGTATTCTTAGTTTGAAAGATGATATTACGCAATGAAAGTCCCATATAGCAAACCGCTGTTCTTACCTCCATAGAAGTCGGCGAGCTCCCCATACATGGATGCATCTGAAACAGGGTTCAAGGGGAGAGTCATATCAGCAAGCATGGTGGAGACATGTGTGTCATCCCTTAATATTTCATTCACCGCTCATGTGCAGCCACAAAGTGTTTCAGTAGGCGTGTTCAATCCAAGGCATTTTAAAGACCACTTGAAATCGGAGCGCTTCATAGTGATGAACTAGGCAGCGTTCCAAAGGCAAAGCAAACTATTATAACTGATATGTAATGACCTCACACAGATGCACCAAACATTATCATTATTATATTCAGTTGGAATATAATATATGATATTAATAACCCGAACACATTTCCTCGACGTATCTGTGACTCGTACGAAACATAAATCAGCAGAGTGAAGGTTAAGGCTGCTGGGTGCTGACAGGCAGCCTTGAGCTGAAGACCCACTGAGTGGAAAAACACACTCCAGATTGCCTGCTAACACTGACAACAAACCCGGCTAGTGCGGGTCTTTGGTTTTGACATTGTGATTGGGCTCTTGCTGTGTTGATGACTATAGTCATCGCAAGATTCAAACGTTGTCTGATTATTAAGCCTGTTGTGTGAAGAAGATCCCGGAATATGTTTTAATTGAGTTTGATTTTAATTAAGGGTGATGGCGGCTGGTGGGTTGTACAATCACTCTAGGACAGCGTTTCCTGAACTTAAGGTTTGGAGCCCACTGGTATGCGAATGGAATCTCCAATGCATATGAGGTCGCGAGAGATCGCAGAAAAAGATAAGACACAGAAGTTGGATGAAACATTTATGAAACATATCCCTATGAGCAGACAATGATTGATTGGTATTATTGGTAGATGTTGATTGGGTTAAAACAATGGAAACCACTGCACAAGATACAAGACATAAAGCAAGAAGCCCGTAGACATGTTATAAACACATCACTATTAGTTAGACCTTAATGTTAACACAACACATCCAGTTAATCCATGAAATTGTCACTGCAGGACATATTAATGTTCTATTATATAAACACAGCTGTGTTCATATTTAAGCCAAATAACAAGTCTGAAGAATAGTAAATATGGCGGGTCTGTGGAGAACAACTTATATAGTGTCACATGAGCTAGCTTGTGGACCCTTAGAGAGAGATGTCAGGACGATTTGGCCGAGCCACGGACATGACCTATTTAGTATGGATGGCTGTTGTACGACTGCAATAACAGTAGAGACAGCCGCTCAGACAAACACAGACACACACACATTGAACAAACTATACGAATGAAATATGTGTCTATAAGTCTCGCTTCATACATATCTTCGATTTATTGCCTGTATTATTATTACAATCGTTATTCAATTATTATCTTTTATTGTATTATGATTATGCTAATAGAAGATATAGTAGAAGGAAACAACCACAAAACATTACATTTCCTTTTCAAACCTTCAGCAATGTTTCGGTGTGGGAGTTACGTTGAGTGAAGTTTCAACTTGGGAAAGAGAACTTTACATAACGTGACGTCACTTAAAGGAAAGTTCAGGCTCAATGTTGTGCGATGTGATGTGTTTATTTCTGTGAGGAAACACACAGAGGGTGAGTATTTTCTTCCTTGGACAGGTAGTTCCCCCCCCCTGCTGTTATCTGTCTCCTCTGCTCTGCTTGTACCATAGCTGTTTGCACTCTCGCATCACATAACTGAGCCCGCTGTGGTGAAGTCAAATATAAAATATAACTGATAAAAATGAACTAACTTAGTAAAGAAGGTATATATTTGTACTTGAGAAGGTACTGAGGTTAAGACGTTTTGGGAACGAGCAGTTGACAAAAGAGTGACACATTTATTAGGCACTTTTACGATGAAGCTAATATGTTTTTTTTGTTCATAAATGTATTTTTCTTTTTATGTGGCCTTGTAAATCATTTTAAGTGGGGCACTTATATCTTAACGTAATGTAATGTAAAAGCCTTTGGTAAAAGTAAGCACATTACTATTAATATAATATATAATATAATATATATACTATTAATTAGAATACAGAAGTTGGACCATTTACGATTTGCGTTCGCATTCGGCCCTATTCAGGAATGTGGCGTAAATGGTCCAACCTCTCTGAAAAGGAACAGGAAGCAGTACACCTTCCAGACAGGAAGCTGAGAGGGTAGGTGAGGGGAGGAGGCCTACTGACCTGCGGCCGCTGAGGAGAGCAGCAGGTGGAGGTGCAGCAGGAGCAGGTGGAGCTGCAGCATGGCTCTGCTACTGATTGGAGCCTGCTCACTGAGATGACGGCTGGACAGCTACAGCTGGTGGGACATGAGCAGAACTGGCTGCTTCTCCTGGATAGAGGGAGGACACACACACAGAGACAGACAGACAGACAGACAGACAGACAGACAGCCAGACACACACAGACAGAGAGAGAGACACAGAGAGAGATTAGAGTGGCAGGATAATGTAGTGGCTAGGGTGTCTGACTCCCAGGCAAACTGTACTGGGTTCGATCCCCTGTGTCCACAGTGTACCAGTAGGCCGCCTTGAGCCAGACACCTAAACCTCCTTAATGTCATGTATCTGAAATCCCTGTAAATCGCTTTGGATAAAAGCGCTAAATTACCAAATAGTAAAATATCAATACAGAGTGTGTTCCCTTTTGAACCAGACAAGAGATGATTTGTATTTGTTCACATGAGATCTCATCCTTTTTCATTTCCAATTCCGATGTGACTGTGACTAGTGGAGAGATGATTATGCCCAGAGGAGAAAGAATCAGTGGTCCAAACAAAGAGCAGCATTGTATCTGAGAAGCCAGCCAACCGACCAACCATTGTTGTCTTCCTCGTGATTCTGTTCAAATCCTCTTTCATCTCTCTGCAGAAGTCCTTCAAGGGGGCCTGCTTCTGCTCGGACACTAATCAGTCCTTCTCTCTGCCTGTCGGTCTTTTTACCTGCCTGTCAGTCAGTCCGTCTGTCTGTCTTTTTACCTGCCTGCCTGTCTGTCTATCCCTCTATACCTATGACATAATACTTTTATGTAGGTTTTAAACAAAAAAAAGTAAATCACGTTAATTGTTCAAGACTCATATTTATAAACATGATGAATCTGTAGTCTGAGGATCAGGATGGGTGGGGGATGGAATAGACCACTGAAAGGGGGTCTAACAAAGTTGTCGTGCGCTCCTGTCTTGGGACTCTGGCTTTACCCAATATAGTAGTCAACCGCTTGAATTGCAGCTCTACTTGTCGCCTCCACATCTTCATCTGAGTCTTCAACGTCATCTGAACTGAGCAGAATAATCTCCTTTACAACCACCCACAGAGACCTGCATTAAGTTTACACACACAACATATAACACACTAGAGGAGACAGAAACCACACAAGACTTGTCATGACTTGGCATGTCACGGATACACCACACACTCATCAATAGTGACACAGTACACGATTAAAAAATAAATAAAAAAATGTCTGGTATCAACCAGCAACACACAGTACGTGATGCAAAACAGCCCGCGTGGCTCCAAGCCCTCACCCAAGCAGGAGGCCATATCTCCAGCAAGGTGGAAGATAGACTAATGATTGACAGGACGGACGCTCCTGCCCCTCGCTACCCCAAGTGATGATGTCTGTCAGTGGCCATCTCTGGTGCAGCACATCAGTCCCCCTTCCCTCCAACCCTGTTACCATTCCACGGCAACCAGCTAGCAGCTAATGATGCCAGGCCCGACGTTATGACAAGCAGCAGCTGTGTGGGTAAACGTGGACATTAGCACGCGCTCGGCTCCTCTGGAGGCCCGGGGATACAGCGAGCTGGCGTTTTACTGGACAAGAGGAAGGGCGATAACAATGACAATCTCACTGCCCTATTAAACGTCCCTGTTAAATTGAGAAAATAAATAGTTGATTTTTTTATTTTTTATTTTTGCATGCAAACAATGGATGTCTAGTTGATTGAAACGTTTTGGGAGCGGTTAGTTTAAACATTAGTTCATATATCACACTAAGTGCATAATTGTCGTTAAACCGCATTAGGCCACTCGATTTAACTCAATATTTAACGACAAAGCCCATAACAGCTCAATTAGGACTCGCTTGGTCTAAGGCGTAATGATTTGTCCCCAATGCTGATTGTTTTTGGTACAACTAGCTTCTTTGTTTGGCTAGCGGTAGTAAATATTGTTAGCTAGCTACATTATGATGTAAATAGCGTGCGTCTGTGCATGTGAAATCACCCCCGGCACTAAGTATCAATCAACACCTGGCCACTCATTCATTCATTCATTCATTCATTCATTCAGTCATTCATTCATTCCTTTGCCTTGCTGGCCTGATATTTGCTGGTGTAGTGTAATTGAACATTAGGGAGACGATATTGATTGGTGGAGCTCAGCCATGTTGCGTATCAGTTGGCAGACAGTGAGAGAGTGAGAGTGAGAGTGAGAGTGAGAGTGAGAGTGAGAGATAAGGATTGCTGCGTCCTATGCAGAGAATGATACGATGATAGGGGGCAGGTTAGTGTGCTGGCGGCTATGGCGTTAGACTCCCAATATGAAGTACTACTGGGTTCAATCTGCAATGTGCACAGCCTACCTGTAGGCTTCCTTGAGCAAAATGATATACCCCGCTACGACGTGCTCCATAATGAGCTGTAGCTGAATTCACGCTTCTTTGCTTTAGGTAAAAGTCTCCTAAATGGCTTTTAGACAGGAACACATGCATTTTCTGTAAATACCTGCTCACTCACTCTCACACACACACCCTCACAGAGACACACTTAATAAGTCGGACAAAATGTCTGCAGCTGGAGGAAGGCAAGACATAGGCTTTCGTCTTCCACGTCTTTGCCCCCGTATCCTAGCAACACCTCTCCAAAGGAACAGTACAAGGGCTAGAGGGGGGCGGGTGGTGGGGGGTCTTTGTGGCCGTGAATATAACTGTGCAAACATTCATTTTAATGTGGAACAAGCCCGCAATTGTGGCGTTGCTCCAGCCACCCTTTTTAACACATTCATCAAACTATGACAAAGCAGTGGGGACACAAGCTTATGTGTGACCCCCCTTTCTCTCTCTCTTTCTCTACCCCTGTTTCTATGTACTCTCTCTCTTTCTCTCGCTCGCTCTCTCTGTCTCCCTATTTCAACGGACTCTCCATTTATCGCTCTGTCTCTGTCTCTCTCTCTGTCAGTCTCTCCCTCTATTTATTTTCACTTATTCTCTCTCCCACTCTTTCTGTCTGTCTCGTGTGCCGTAGGTGGCCATATTGACAAGTGTTGTCCCGGGTTCTCCATGAATCACGGATGATGTTAATAAATGCACTTAGGTGGATTAAGGGTGGATGATATGTGGAGGCAGACAAACCGCTCACCAAGTAAGAATGGCATCTTCAATCCTGAATCGAAGCAAAACAACACTCAACAGACAGAGAGAGGGCAGCGGGGTAGACATGCTTATAATCAGTATTAATGGGCCCACCATACCTCTCTCAGCGCACGCGGGGGCGTGTGTTCTCCGGTCCCCACAATAAATCACCTGGTGCAGCTGTGACAGCCCTCAAACAGGGACATTTTCTCCCCCGCCTCTCCTCTCCTCCCCTCTGCTCCTCCATGAATCAGAGGCGGGATGCTGTCAGGGACTATTAGGAGCTGCTATTACTGCTCTTCTCTCTGTTGCTTTTTTATGCTCCTGTTTCTCCCGTTTCTCCATCTGCAAGGCTTGTCTGTTTGCTGAATTAGAATTTTGTTCCACCTTCCTCCTCCTCCTCTTTCCTTTTCTCTTTCTCGCTCTCTCATCTTAAGTCTCCTACTGAGATGCCAAACCCCAGCCTGGACTGTTTGCACTCACATGACATAAAGGGTGTGTGTGTGTGTGTGTGTGTGTGTGTGTGTGTGTGTGTGTGTGTGTGTATATATGTGTGTGTGTGTATATATGTGTGTGTGTGTGTGTGTGTGTGTGTGTGTGTGTGTGTGTGTGTGTGTGTGTGTGTGTGTGTGTGTGTGTGTGTGTGTGTGTGTATATGTGTATGTAAATGTTTATGTGTATGTGTATATGTGTATTTGTATGTGTGAGTGAGGATGGGGGGGGGGGGGGGGGGGGGCAGTTTGATGCGGGCAGTATGTGCGCCTCAACTGTACCAACACCACCAGCACACCTTAGAAATAGAATCGCCTCAACACAAAACCTTTTGACACGGGGGTCAGGAGAAAGAGTATAAACGTAAACCACAGCTGTCCCTCCTAGTGTCCTCTGTGATGGCTGTCTCCCGGTGCAGCATCACTAATGCTAATCACTGGGGGGTCAGGGCCAGTGGTTGAAGCAGGGTGGGGTGGGGTGGGGTCGGGTGGAGGGTCAGTGGACACAGGGAGAAGATGAGGGGGAAGGGTAGTCATCAGAGTGGGTAGACGTCACAAAACAAGTAGGTGGGCTCTTCCTCCATCTCCTCAAATACACACTTGAGCGCACACACAGACCCACACACAGACCCACAAACCCACGGACACACACCGTACAGACGTGCATACAGAGATTCCCTCACAAGCCCTCACAATCACCCAGTTCAGTCAAATTAACATCAGCTTTACAAATGAATCCAGCTGGTGGAAGCCAAGATGGGGTTAATGCTGGCTTGGCGTGGTCTCTTAATCAATGTGGTGGTTGGATGGAGCGTTGCTTAGAGACAGTGGAGTGAGTACAGCCCTGGCTGCAATCAAGTCTCAATCACTTCTACACTTGTTCTGCACATGTAGAAGCACACAGAATAGCTAACGAAGAGAAGAGTTGGAAGGCTGTCAGAGGCACAGAAAGAACGAAATAGAGATGGAAAGAAAAGAGAAAGAAAGAAGAATGGATAAAGAAAGCCTTTTTATGAAGCTAGTCTGTTGTCAAAAGACATCTATTCTGCCTCCATAATAAGGTTTATAACAAGCCTGGCTTGAAGGACAAGGTAACACATTGTATGTAGCAGATACATTGCACATACTGTATGTCTTATGTCATGTGTTGGGAGACAGTATATGCCAGATCATCTGCCTTGCATCATCTGCAGGTTGTATATCTTGTTGTATATACTTTGTCTTGCATTAAGTATATACCTTGTCTAAAATAAGCTTATCCCTTCCTTGTCTTGCACTATGTCTATACATTGACAAGAACAATAACAACAGCAGGATGAAACAAGACACTGCGTATGTATGCTGAATCGCCAACACTGGGCTCCAAACCAGTGGTGATCCATATCACAAACTACACTATGAATTATTTATATAAAAATCGTTTCCCAAAATGAGTGCAGCCTTCCCCTTCAAAGGCTTGACAATCTAGTATTTCACAGGGGAGAAATGAGACGAGGCCCGGGAATAGACTGATCCAAGCCAAGCTACGACTCCTAATAAATCACATTACAACAAAGGTATATACTTAGGTGGTATACGCTTGAAAGACACACACACACAGCTAATACAACAACCAACTCGGTAGGCTCCGGCCGCAACCGTGACCGACAGAGACGCTCTCCGTGAAGAGGAGAAGGCGCCCCCTGTTGCGAGGCCGAATGTGTTTCACCACAACATCCACCAAAAAGAGGTTGTTTATTTTACAAATCAAGTCAAGAGTGCATTTGTCCACAGCGAAGGCAGACGTTTCTTCTATTTTCACTTGCCAACTACACTGCCGTATCGGCAGCGGAGGCGTCTGAAAAGCTATTTCTTAAGGAAGTGCTCAATCAGAGGAACACAGAGCCCGCAAGGACGTGTGAGAGGGAGGAATAAAGAAATATTTGAACACGAACACGAATCCTTCTTTTTAGCCTCTTATATACTCTTCATATCTCCATACAGCTGCTAGGAGGCCGACTGTGTATCTGTCAGACGGACAAAAAATACGACTTATTTATTCAAGAAAACCATTTTGCATTTTAATACAGTTAGGCATGCTTATTAGTAAAGCAGTTTATTTTTCGGCTCAAGTGTGTAAGAACTATCGGGCAATGGCAACAGATTAGATCTTCGAAGCGCAAAAATACTTTGTGAAGAGGATAGGCAAATTGCAATGAACACTTTCAAACCTTACCATCCAACAAGAGCAGGTTCAGATGATCCTGTAATAATGAGGTAATTGAGATGCCCAAAATGGAGTCACCGCCAAATCTAACTCCATGCAGTGATCTCACCTACTCTATTTCATCCTCTCCCTCTGTCTCACTCTCCCTCCCTCTCTCTTACTCAGCCTTTATAATGTAAGCCATTTATCTCAGCCTTCCAGGTCAACACATGGAAGGGCTGTCCTCAGGGACAGCCCAGATTCAGTAGCCCTGCATGACCCTGCATATCAATAACATCCAATGCGATTTTAGTACAGTGTGCTGGAATAACATTCACACTACCTATAATGCACAATATAAAAATTGGTGATACACATTAGTGTACAAATAAACAGAATCTGAATAGACTTTAATGGTTCCAACTACTCCCAACTACATCCATTAGCTGAATGCTTTTATCTTGACATGTAGAAAAACACATGTTGAACGTGCTTGTCTTGAGGACTACACGGCTCCAACAGGAAGGAGACTTTCAGGGGGCAATGGAACGGAATGGGGAATGGAAATGGCTAACGGAGTCTAACAACTTGCCCATTAACCTGTTTACTAATTGCTGTCTCCATGGAAGCAATAGAAGGGCTGAGTTATGGGAAGCCGCTCCATTGCTGTAGCATAAAGAAATTGAATTCTCCATTCAGTTGACCTTTTCTCTTGACTGATGTCTATAGATGTCCATAATGGATTTTCTTTCCACTCTCGCATCTCCATTCCAAATAGGAAAAACCACATCTGTGAAATGTGGGTCACGGTGGTCAAAGGTTGCATCTCACCTTTGCACGCCATAATAATCACTGGTCACAATGAAACAAATTGACTTTATCGACCTTTTACCATTCTGCAAAGAGAACAAACATATTTGGGATGTCTGGGAGCTATTCAACACACAAATACACAGAGAGAGCAAGGAAATCCAGTTATTGTGGCTCAATGTAGTCATGATTAGTGAAACAGTATGAAAAACGGTTGAGTATGAGCAACTGTTATCGGTAGCGTTAAATAATGTGTTCACAGGTCGTTATGTGAGGTACTGAAGGGGTCAACCGGATGAGAAGGGGGCGGGGCCCGGTTCGATGCGGCGGGGGCGGGGGTTAGGACGTTGTCCATTTTCCGCAAGGTCGCCTGGGGAGCTAGTTGTGTTGCTTTAAGTTTAACATGGTCATAACGTACAATGACCCGTGTTACATTGCTTCACATAGCAGCACTATATCACGTGGTACTCATACGGCGTGGACGCCTGGTCGATACAGTACCTAGTGAGCAATCGGCAAAGGTCAGGAGGAGAGAACTGTACCCTGGATTAGAAACCGACTCAATTACCTTATAGCACATCTGGCAAATGGAGATATCAGCCCAGCAGTGGTCGACAGGACTGCATGTGGCAGCCTCAGTATCTCAGTGGACACCAATACAGTTGACAGCTATATGTGACACTCAATCCCAGATAACAGTAATTACCAATTGACAGAGTGATACGTTGGCTCCACCGCATCTGTGTCAGGACCAAATGCAGAGAATCCTAGAAAACAATTGTTTAGCAAGGAAAATTTAAATAAAGTTTCTGCAGTATATTGAGAAAAGGAAACAAGAGGTAAGGGAATGGCCTAAGGGCCTCCCAAATCCTTTAGGGAGGAAATAAATAGCTGACACACATTAGAAAGATTAGTTTTAGGAGAGTCTAATTCACCATCCCCTTATTGGATTAAATAAATGGGATGGCACATTAGACTAAAGATTACCGCAACAATGGGAATGTTCTTCTAATGTCAACCAAATACGTGCCGCAAATATCCTGCCTAATTGCATTTTACACCACTGACAGGAGGAGGATTTTCATTATGGCACTGAATTGGCTACCTACCAGGAACCCCAATCGCCCAACGGAAAAACAAATGTGATGCTTTATGGTTGCTTCAGGGATGCTGGCGTACCTCGCTATTTGGTCTGAAATGAAAACAAATTTCATTTTCAGTTCAGAGATACTGAACAGAACGAGAAAGAAAATGAATAAATTTAAAGCAGCACGATTTTGAACGCTTTGTTTTTTTCTCCAAAGAGTGTTATTCCACATAAGCAAAGAAATAACAAAATATTAGCCGAGTGATTTGACTACTTTACGTTATTCTTCCCATGACCTAGCGTTTTACAGTACCATCACTCACATAAGCACAACAACATAAACAACAACAACAACGTATTCTACTTCAGAAGCACCCTACGTTGTGCTTACCTTTCCGTGAACGTCTGGCGTGTCGGCGGGCAGAAGAGATGAGCTACTTAGCCACACACACATATCCCTATCCTGTCCGACGGGCCCAGCCTGCCAACTGTCCTAAATCCTGCGCTCCCATTGTCTGTGTAACAACTGAACTGAGTCCCTGGATGGCAGCACTCTCCCCCAAGGTGCACAGGAGAGGGAGGGAGGAAGGAAGGGAGGAAGGGAGAGAGGAAGGGAGGGGGGGGAAAGGAAAGAGGGAGGGAGGGATGGAGGGAGGGAAGGTGGGAGGGAGGGAGAGTGAGAGAAAAGCCTCATTCTCTGTTCAGAAGAGGGGAGACATGCAAATAGGGCGCAGCTAAAGGAGCCCCCCCGTGGTGAGAGCTCTCCGCTAAGGGGTCTTCAACTCCCAAACGGCAACCCGGCCCGGCCCTAATCTCTTAAGCACTCCCACTGCTCTCCTTCTCACACACCCACACTCACACGCGCTTGTGCACACACTCATGCTTGCACCCACATCCACACTCGCTTGTATCCACAAAGACACACGCTAGTACACACACACACACTTACACACATACACCCGAACTGCAGGGAGCATGCAAGGAATACAGACGCCTCTAGATAGACTCATCAGCCCGTATGCAGAGCCCAGACCCTCTTTTACATCGCACATCCTTGTCCTGTAAACATTAACTCATGGGTCTTACATAGCCATAGCTGCTGCATTAACAACCTTCATCCTTAAAAACAAAATCAAAACCTCACACAGGCCTTTAATGACATAAACTAGCTGCGAGAGTGTTCCTGCAGGGGAGGCGGTAGGTTCTGTACGGCGCATGCAGAGCACCGCAAATCAAATATTACCACCACAAATTGGCCAATGATGCCAATTTATGATGTTTGTGAATCAGTGGGCACACAACCACACCAGCTTGAAGACATATGGTAAACAAACTAATCAGCCACAAAGAAAAGAGAAATGGGGCCCCACCTTACTGGGAGAGGAAAAACAAAGCCCTTGATTGATTCTGGTTATTGGATTTCATGCAGTTTAATCTTGCAGACTTTCTCCCATGCTGCTGCCTCGGAGGATGCCATTAGCCTTGCTGGGAAATGTGTGTCCTACTAACCCTGGACATCACACGCTTCAGAACACGACTCATATTTAGTACTGTTTAGTTGTTTCAGCAAATACTTCTATCCAGAGTGATGATTATAAAGCGATATCATTAATGAGCAGGGGGTAAGCATCTTGCTGAAGGGTGCTGGGTTAGATGAAGGGGGTACGATGAAGGGGGTTAGATGGAGGGGATTAAATGAAGGGGGTTAGATGGAGGGGGGTTACCCTGTGGCCAACAGGAATCAAAACCCAGGATCTTTGAGGCTGAAGGTCAAGCACCCCTAGCCACTACACCATATCCAAATAAAGGTAAGCACGATAGAAGGGCTACACATGGGGGACATTTTGTGAAAAAGAATGCAGATGTTAGCATATAAAAGCGGGCACGGACATGGGCATATTAATATGCAGGTGCAAAACGTCCCACTTTGAGGCCGTAAAAGATATTAAGTAGGTCAGGATTTCTTTGGGTCATCCTCGTTCCTGAAGCTGTTAATTTCCCTGTTCTATCGTCTGGACCGCTTGATCTAAAATGACAGTTTTTAAATTGTGCAAATGTAATGTCGTAAAAGGGGGGAACTATTTTCCCCTTCTTTTTAAGCAGGCACTCCGCGATCCATTAAACACAGGTTTTCAGAGCACATCCAAAGTGCTGCAAATCTGTCAGAAGTGAAAGAAAGAATGTCTACCACGCATCAGAGAGAGAGAGGTGTTGGGAGTGCAGAGCATGTGTCTGGCATGATTCACTGGGCTGCTCGTACGTTTAGCAGAGAGGTAGCTGACTCGCCACAGCCCTCTGTTCCAGTGGGAATGAGCACGGATAATTTCCCCTCACACACTCTCTGTGTGTATTACACCCTGTGGAGCCAAGGGTATGCTGTGTATCAACACCACTCAGACTCTCACTCCACTGTACCTGGATGATGATCATGGTGCTGTATGAGGAAGAATAACTAAGCTTAGGATTGCATTTAAATAAGCACAGCGGATTAGTACACAGAAGCCACATAGAACAAAAGAAATCGATGACAATCGGAGAAATTGGATTGTTTAAAAGTAATTTAAAGAATGCTGACACGATTCATCGAACCGGGTTTCACAAACACACACAAGGTATGTGTGTGTGTGCGCAAAGACCTGTCAACACAGCTATCATCCTAAATTGATGCGTTATATGACTTGTATTTCCTGTTTTTTGCTGTTTATTCACTGTTATATATGCAATAGAGATGCTCTGCCGTTGCTGTTATAGGATTGAGGCCATCAATGACCACCAAGTCACTTAGACCTCTTTTTAAGGCAAACAAAAATCACATTACAGCTAATAACCAACCTCCTGAACATTCTCTTTATGCTTGACCACTTTGTGTACAAAAAAAGGAATATCCAAACCTGCCAGCTGGCACTTCCACTAGATTCCAACTTTTCTATTATCCCAAAATGGCCTCAATGTGAAATGAAGTGGTGCTAAGAGGTATTGGCTGTCTCGGGGCACCGGTGTGGGCTGCTGAAGGAGAACGGGGGCCCATCCTAGAGCCACAGGGCTCTAGTGGGCATTACTGAGAGAGAGAGAGAGAGAGAGAGAGAGAGAGAGAGAGAGAGAGAGAGAGAGAGAGAGAGAGAGAGAGAGAGAGAGAGAGAGAGAGAGAGAGAGAGAGAGAGAGAGAGAGAGAGAGAGAGAGAGAGAGAGAGAGAGAGAGAGAGAGAGAGAGAGAGAGAGAGAGAGAGAGAGAGAGAGAATTGGATTAGCATATGGTTAAAAATGAAAAAAATAAAGGCACTATAATGAACTGAATAATGCAGCCGTCGACAACAAATGCATGTGTTCCCAGTTTGCCGTTTCACCTTCAGGTAATCAGGAGACCGACAGCAAGGTCATCGTAGTTAATATTCACTTCCCTCATTCGCCTGATGAGGAAGAGCCCAGTCTCCTAGGGGAGTTCCGTTACTGGCCTACTAACCAAAATACTTCTTCCTTTCCTTGTACAGTGGTCTTCCTCCACAGAGAGACAGACACCCTAGACACCCCGGGGAGTGGGGCTTCCATGCTGCTACTGCTAATACGCTAATATCCTGACACATGCACGCGCATGCTAACGTGCTTTACAAAGGTCATAGGGAATACGCCTCAAACGGCGGTACGGTGGCGTGACACACACACACACACACACACACACACACACACACAACAAACAAACACACAAGTGACATTTCCAACCCTCCTTTTTATAATCTTTGCGCCTTGTCAATGCACACACAACACACATGAATGAACACTGCCTATGTGGGGCAGAAGTACATTTAATGAGGTGCCACTACATGCTGCTCTTCAGCCCAGTAAGCTAAACTAGACATATGGGGCATAGGACTGGAGGAGTGTTACAAAACACATGCATTACCCACACACTTGTTGTCCAGTATAGGAACGTGCAAGGAAATGAGGTATGATGCATATTTGATGAGGTGATTGTACTTGGGTGAGTGGAATATGTAGTATACGTATTGCCTCAAGAGGAAAACACTTCCATGTACATTTCTGTGCACACACACGCTGGCACAATTGCACGCGCACGCATACACACATACGATTTGTGTGTGTGAGTGTATGTGTGTGTGAGTGTGTTCAGTGCATTGTGTACAGTAGCATTGCAGGATTGAGTGAGGTAACGTCACTGTAAGAAACGTATAATGAGCACCTATTCTGCAGCATTATCTACAGAGACACACTCATACACACACAGATACCCAAACAAACAAACACACAAGAGATTGCATATAAATATGCACACAATCAAACTGTTTGGCATAAAATCAAAACAGGAAACTACCATTCCATAACATCAATATCTCTGCAAGATATATATGTATAACTTGCCAATGTTTATATTCCCACTCGAATCTGCCACTGCCACCTTAATTACAAATGAATAGACAGAAAGACAGTTAGGCCACCTATCTGTCACACACACACACACACACACACACACACACACACACACACACACACACACACACACACACACACACACACACACACACACACACACACACACACACACACACACACACACACACACACACACACACACACACACACACACACACACACGCACGCACATGCCCACCAGAGAGAAACCTGCTAGCTGTCGGGTGACATCAGCACTGTACCAGTGCCACTTCTCAGGATAGCCCTCCCACACACACACACACACACACACACACACACACACACACAAACACAAACACACATACCAACATCAAGCCTTCGAACGACAGGGTCTCCCAGCTGTAACCTCACAAAGCGCTCTAGTGTGGAGGAAGTGATTAAAGATGAGAAGAGCGAGGGAAAGATGGAAAGAGAGAGAGATGGAGGAATGGGGATGCTTACTGAAGGGGGAAAGGATGAGGGAGAGCAGAGAAGGGTGGGGGGGGGGATACAGTCAGAAACATAAAGATATAAAGGGGGGGGGGATTGGGTGAGGTGGTGGAATTGAGACAACCAGTCAGCCATGGTAAGGGAGAGAGAAAATACTGTTAGAGAGAAGACTGAGAGAGAGGTTGAGAAGAGAGATGGAGAGAGAGAAAAATGAGTGATCGGGGGAGAGAGTGTGTGTGACAGAGAAAATGGAACAGAGAGAATGAAGAACAGAAAGATGAAGGGAGAGATGTTGTGAAAGGCAAAATGTTACTTGAGGGAGTCGGCGGAGAAAGAAACTGGGCCTGAGGAAAAGAAAATGTTTGAATGCTAAACAGCTGTGTGGATTGCGTCCTCCCCTCCACTGGAAGACAGCATTGAACGACCTCCCCCTGACCCTGCTGACTGAACTGAGACAACTTGCTGTTTTAACGCCTGCAGAGCTAGCGTCACAAGCCCGTCAGGCTGACTGTTCTGCAATCTTCTGCAATCCTTGCTCCTCTCCTCCTCTCGGCTGATCTAATCTAATCTAATCTCCTCCTCCTCCTCTTCAACAACTCTCCTGGACACTCCTCCTACAGGTCCTCTGCTCCCTTCTTCTTTCCTTGGATACCACCCCCATCCCTCTCTCCTCTCTCTATACTTCTTCTCCTCCTCTCATCCATAATGGATGGTGCGTAGAGAAGTGATATCCGCTTCCTGTATTGGGACCGGTGCCCCCTGCAGCCGGTTGGGACCGTATTGATTGCTGCTCCTCCTGTAGGACTCACCAGAAGAGGAGGTAAGAAGGTTCAGAGGCCTGCAAGGGATGCAGCCAGCCTCCAGGCCAATCTGGTTCTTCCATCTTCTCCTGCCCTCTCTACTACCGCCCCGTCCTCACTGCTGTTCTGTCCGTCCTACCGTCCTCGCATCTCCAGGCCCTTCTTCCCCTGTATTGTCTTGTCCTCCTGTCCTTTCCTGTCCAGTCTCATCACCTTCTGTCCATTCCCGTTTGGTCCAATATGATGTGTCCAGGCACCCTCAGGGCAAGGAACAAGTAGAAACAACCTCTGACCGATGCAGGGATTTAATGAACGTCTGATCGAACGCCTAATGGGGTGTGTGTGTGTGTGTGTGTGTGTGTGTGTGTGTGTGTGTGTGTGTGTGTGTGTGTGTGTGTGTGTGTGTGTGTGTGTGTGTGTGTGTGTGTGTGTGTGTGTGTGTGAAGACGTGCATCGATATGGCTGTAACATTTCCATGTGGGCCATTTTCCTCCCAGAGGGCAAGTCTGCTTCACAGAAAAAGGAACAGCGAAAATGATTATTATTTCAGGATTATTTCAGCCCCACAGGGAATGAGAAGCCAAGATATCTCACAAGCTGGCATTGCTCTTGGCTCCGTCTGGGTGTATTGTGTCAATCTGCACTCTGTCAACGTTCAAAAGCCCCTAGCATGTGCTGAGGTATTTTACCCCACTATTGACCTCAAGTCTTCACATATAGGTCACCAGCACTATCATTGTATTGACACACGATGAATGTGTGTTGGACAATGAGTTGCTCTTTTTTATTTTGGAGCAGAGACACAATAGCGTATATGGCCTGCAACAAGAGCATCAATGCCCCCCACAATGCATCTACAACACAATGCACGAGACTGAAGGTCCTGAAATGTGCAGTTCACTTAAGAGTGGCACCTTCTCCATGGGACGAATGGGGGGGGGGGGGGCAGGTCAGCGAGTTGTCCTCAGTGTGGGGGCAGGCGCGCTGCATCTTAAAGAAGGGGCGTTGGAGGCCGACGTTAACTAGGCCAATGTTCATGCGATGCTGAACAAAACGCAAATATTGTCAAAGTGTGTGTGTGTGTGTCTGTGTCTGTGGGGGGGGGGGCTAAACGCAGAGAGGCAAGTGGAAATCGGTCATAAAAAACAACTTGGTAAAGAAGTGGTGAACTAATGAGACGATCCTCTACCATCTAAACCTTGACGTTTAGAAGTATATTGCTCCGTAGTCACAACGTCAACAGTTATAGCTGTGTTATCTGAGAAACCAGTTAACGATTATTTCTATTGAGACACATTGGACCAGATACAGACCTACTATGTTGCTCCAGCTACATTGGAGCCCGCTGTACTAAATGGCTATTTAGAGCCATTAGGCCTACCACTAGTGTCCAATCTAATCAAACTGATCATTTGTATTCACATGCATGCAAAAACACACACACACACACACACACACACACACACACACACACACACAAAGCATTAAGATCAAAAAGCCTTAAGTATGTTAATGGTGTTCGAATGTTCACTTCAGCCTTCTGGCAATTAGATATAATCTTTCTTTCCCGGAGTGGAAAAATAGGTCTGACACCTAATTAGCAAACAGGGTCACCAACCGGGAACCCTGATGCCATGTTTGTGTCATTCACATTTCTGTTGACAGGCTTGCTTTCTCTCCTTTCCTTTTTTTTGTCTATCTTGGTTACGCTCTCTAACGCTCACACACACACACACACACACACAAACACACACTATCATAATTAATCCATCTGTTTTTATTTCATCATCCTTCATTTCTCATTGCCTGCCTTTTCTCTTATTTTTGTATCCCAAATACCCCCCCCCCCCCCCCCCCCCCCAACACGCAGACGCACACCCATACACACACACACACACACACACACACACACACACACACACATACACACTTCACAAGGAATATGAAACTAACTCCAGGCTTTTTATATCAACTTAAAACCGTAGTTCTACAAACAGAATAGACTCCTCTCTGTTATTCTGTGATCAAACTAAACATAACATCACTATGGAGATATGATACAGAGCATGCCCACAAACTGCCGTAGGTAACGCATTTACCCCAGGACGGTCAATAATGTCCTTAGTATAGTGTAGCGTAGTGTAGCATAGTAAAGTATAGCATTTCCTATATGCTAGTAAAGCGTAGCATGGCATGTTCATCTTGGCATAGCCAAGTGTAATATAGTAAAGTGAAGTCAAGTATCGTAGACTACAGTAGTGTAGCATTGCATGGCCTGGTATGGTATATCATCGCATCGCACAGCGGTGTATAAACATCTTTAGTACCGGTACACGGTATAGAAATATGGTTGGTATATATATATATATATATATATATATATATATATATATATATATATATATATATATATATATATATATATATATATATATATATATATATATATATATATATATACTATAACACTGACCCCAACCAATTCAAATTTTCTATATTGAGGACCATTGATTATCTAATTGTTGAGCACACAGAAGCTCTGTAATGACCATAATCTGGCAGGCTAGTGCTTACTCCGTAATACTCAACACTTATTGGTCCCATGCACTGACCAATTTCTCTTTCTCTTCAGCTGCTGTGTCACAGAAACAAAGCGACTCCAGATTAAAAAAGTGTATGTGTGTGTGTGTGTATACATATATATATGTGTGTGTGTGTGTGTGTGTGTGTGTGTGTGTGTGTGTGTGTGTGTGTGTGTGTGTGTGTGTGTGTGTGTGTGTGTGTGTGTGTGTGTGTGTGTGTGTGTGTGTGTGTGTGTGTGTGTGTTTACTGTATGCGACCAGTTACGGATAAGTGCTAGTTAGCTGAAGAGTGCAGTTTTCCCTGGCCTCTACACTTGACTGGGCCTTTTCATCGTCATAAAATGGCGACACAAAACAAGACAAACAAACTGGAAGTATAACCACTGACCCTCATAAGTAGATAATAGGAATTGCGCAAGGCAGACTAGGCCAATGTAAGTCAGTAATATTCACAAACCAAAGAAGACACTTTTCACAGAGACGAGCTTTGTGAGAATGGTGCGCAATGAACTGTAGAAACAACGACCATGAACGAATCCTTGACATTTACATGAATGACCTACGTATAATGAAGTGAAATAAAGCTATTCTTTATTTCCCATCCTTAACTGGTTGGTGGATCAATGACCGATTTTTATCAGTATTTGGGAAATGTGATACTGAAAGACTTTATCCATTACACTGTATTGACTATGGGATTGAGTGTTGTGGTCTTAAAGCACCATGATGAAATGGAGACATGCCAATCTGTGCACTACGTCCCTAAAACTCAAATGTACTCACTTTGAACTAAAATATTCAGCACCCAAAAATACAGTGCCTATAATCACTATCACAATTCTTTGGATTGGATTGCCAACCAAACAACGTTGTTGTTTTGAAAGAATTTGTTCAATCTTACCGGCTGGATGTGAAAAGATGTGTGACTCTGTCTCTGTTCTTCTACTTCGTTCATCCCATGAGTAGTAGGCCTACATATATCAGGGGAAATCCCGTTGCAGCGGTCAGTCCTTCACCGCCTGGTCAGTAAACGGTGGAGCGGTTGATTAATGACACAGAGTGAGTGTGCTGAAGCCTTCAGAATTTCATAATGTCATTTGGTTGATCTGTTTTTCCTTCAGACGACCCTCCCCCACTCTCCCATCCCGGTGCCAGCATGGCCATGCCGAGACCCACGTCTGCACTGTTTTCAAGGACGACACAAACCAGTTGGTTGTCCTTGAAAAAGAAACGTCAACTGGCCACCCAGTAAGAGAATTGTCCGGCTGTGGTATTTTCACCGTTTGTACGGAAACACTGCGCACAAGTTCCGGGTAATGGCGGAGTGTTCCGGGAAACTTGATGATGACAAACAGACCATTAGAGGAGAATTGAATCTGTGTCTTTGATTTGAGTTGGAAACTGTAGCTGTTTGTCTGGACTATGGCCGCCAGGCAAAGCATTGGTTTATTACAGGAATCCTAATGGAAAATGCATTTGAATTTATGTTGCTGTTGTTGATGTTGCACACACCTCTTCACATATTGATTACCCGTCACGCTCAGTGAATCCTCCAAATAGCTCGTTTATTTTAAATCAACATAGGACATAATCCTTCTCCTCCAATGTTCTTTTTTAGTTTTGTTTGATATGATTAATAACCTCACCATATTGCTGCCTGAGTAGACTTTAAATCACTACATTAGGATTTTAGAGTCACTACAGATGTTTGTATTTATCTGTAAATATGTTTATCTGTTTGATCATGATAATTCTTTCTGTTTGGATTTAACAGCCATTAGGCAATCGGCATATGCTCACAAAAACCACAACACCAGGCTTTCTGTATTTAGTGACTGCCATGTTTCCATGACCTCACATTGTCCCACCCACCACCTACGTATCTCAATGACACTTAAATGGATATTGAACATTATGTAACATTCAGGAATCCTCACCAGGCAGCATTGCTATTACACTTAAGTAGGCTAGCAGCATTGGCAAATAATAATTCTACACACAAACATATTATATCTTGAATCTTGACCACCAGTACATCATTGCGACTCTAATTTACCGGGTACATGTCAACATGAACTTCTCATTCTCAAACGAGACCCGTGTGTTTACTGCTAAGGAGCACATGGACGCGGTCAGACCGCTGCTTGGACAAACAGCATGAGTGGCGCCTGCCAATGAGGCCATGCCGCCTGGCCAAAGACTTGAGTCATCATCGCCTGCTTCGCAGCCAAGTCACACGGTGGAGCCATGGCTCCTGACATCAGACAGGTGCCAAAGTAAGCAACCCAGCTGAGTAGAAGTAGATAAACAATAATCATGTAAAAACACACACACACACACACACACACACACACGTGGAAATGACACCATGTATGTGACTGAAATCCCTCTCATTGTGTAAAGACACAATGAGAGGGATTTCCCAGTATAATCAAAGCTCGTATTTTTTTTAATTAGCCCAAATTGGATTGGCTTGTGTGCGGTGTCATCGCTTCTAGATGACAGGAAGTAATCTCTGGCATTAAGACAACACGGTTTCCATTTTGAAATGTGATAGGCTATTGTAGGCTATTAATCCACCCACAGTTATGTGGAAGTGTTTGTTAAATTCAGTGTAACCTGAATAACAGAACGCTGCTGTGAGTAACAGACTGTTGCTCAACCATCAAGGAAGCAATAAAATCATTTTTAAATCACTAAATAATTTAGTGTTGCTATATTTTGTGCGAAATGATTGCTCTTTAGTAAGTAGCCATGTAAAAAGTGGGAAAATGTACAGCGAGCCGGTCACTCGCTGTACATTATCCCTTACATAGGTTGCTATACAGTAGCAAACACTGCTGTACTAGTAAACACTACTGTAGTAGCCAACCATAGTATACTTGCAAAAAAATAAGTAATAGCAAAATACTAGTAAACAATAGTATATTAGCAAACCATAAGCTACTATACTATCAAACAATAATGTTTCAGTAAACAATAGTCTAAGCAAACCATAGGCTACTATACTAGCAAATACTAATACCAATAGTAAACAATAATATCAGCAAGATTGGATACTAGTCATAAACTAGCAAACTGTGTGGCATTGTCATCGTGCTAAGAACACAGGGAGAAATCTCTGGCATGAGAATAACATGGTTTCCGTTTGAACATGTGGTAGACGTCTATCCACAGAAATGCAGAACTGTCTGTACCGTCCGGTCCCGGGAAAGCTGCAGACACAGCGTCACGCTCAGTGGTGTGTTATTGTCATCCTAACATTCCCCTCAAGCAAAAACCAGACCAGCAAAGTAGGTTAAGAAGACATGTTTGCATGTCATTCCTCAAACAGACACTTCTGCATTTCATTGGCCCTCGCGGATCTCTAAGGATATTATCGCCTTATTTCATTCTATGTGTGAATACAAATGAACTTGAAGGGTTTTTTCTTTTGTTATCTGATGTCCATGTACATTATTTGCCTACGGTATAGAGGGTGCAGTAAGTCTTCCTGTCTGTAAATGTGTGTGTGTGTGTGTGTGTGTGTGTGTGTGTGTGTGTGTGTGTGTGTGTGTGTGTGTGTGTGTGTGTGTGTGTGTGTGTGTGTGTGTGTGTGTGTGTGTGTGTGTGTGTGTGTGTGTGTGTGAAGGTGGGAGCTGTGTGTTGCAGATAAGAGTCAATATGCCACGGTGGGGGGTAACGGACGAAAAAGGATGGGGGGATGCCCCAGACAGAACAGCTGTAGTGTTTTTCGTTTCAGGGGTTACAAACTGAAAGACCTACATTGTTTGGTTGGGCTGTGTTAGGAGGTAATAGGATAACATAATGCCAACAAATGACAATAACCTTTGGAATGTGTAATTATAGGAATGAAGGAATAATAACAAATCAGGCAGTTGTGAATGGAACACATGGATATAGTTCACATTGGTCCCATCGTGACGGATCTCCTTCGCGTCAAGTGAAGCGCTTCCATCTGGCGAAGCTGTGTTTCGATGGCGGTTCTGCGGACCTGTTTGCAGAACTGCAGGCTTCGACATGGCCTTCGCCATTGCCTTCGCCATTGCTTTAGTGGGCATTTTATCTTGTGCCGATGGGTGTTTACGTCTTTTGATGTCAAACTAATGGGCACTCACGTGGTCCTGCGAGTTGTTTTTGGTCCGATTAGGATGGATCCCACACACACGCACACACACACACACACACACAATCCCCTCTCTCTCCCAATTGCACCTTTTCATCAATATTTAAAATATCAAGGGGTTCATGTCAGCTGCTTCATGACCAGAGAACACAGCTTTATATCTAAAGGTTTTGAGTTGCTGCAGCTAAAAAAAGAATCAACTAATACAATGCATTCACAGGCTTACTCACCACAGAAGCACCACACCCCCACACAATACACACAACTCTTCAGGAACGTCTCGGCTACTTCAAAGACACTGTGGCTATACACAGAGTTGTCAAAGCGTAGAGTTCCAGTAGCTGTTGGAGGACAACTGAACACATAAAATAAACAGGACACGGGTGGTTACATCACTGTGTTTGTGGGCCAGATGTGACAGGATCCGGCCAAAAAGGGCCGTTGCCGTGAGTGACCCATGGCTTTTTGGCAGCTGAAAGCGATGTACACAAAAGGAGAACCCTGGCTAGCTGGGAGCTTGCCTCGTCTTTTCTCTTATTCTCATTGGGTTACGCAACCAGCGAGGACACATTTGATACCTCTGTAGCGAAGAACAAGTTAGGTAGTGTGAAACACAAACCCTGACCTGCTCAACATCCTCCACCTCCATTGAATGCTAATACCGCCCACGTCAATGGAGCTCTTCAGAGTCCGACGGAGGGGGGGGGGTAGGAGGCCGGGCCAGGCTGCCCGCCATGCACGCTGGCGCGCTGGGACGGCGGTGGCTTCGCTGCCCGGGAGCGCTCAGGCAACACAACAACCGCTTTTATTCCTGGTAACGCTGCAGACAAGAATGAGCGCCGGGCTCCAAGCATTTTGTCCTCCGTTTAATGCTCATTAGCCATCTTTCTTGCTCGCTGTCTTCCTTTCCATCTCCCTCTCGCTTCTCTCACTTGCTCTTTCACTCTTCTTTTCTACTTCACATGCCCTCTCTCTGTCTGTCTCTGTTTGCTCGTGCGTGCCGGTGCGCACACACGCGCACCGGCACGCACACACATACACACAGGCGCGCGCGCGCACACACACACACACACACACACACCATCTTGTTTCTACTTTACAGCACAGCATTTAGAAACCATCTGAGCTGAATTGGACAAGAAAAAGAACTTAGAGTAGGCCTAAGTGTTCAATCTATGCGGACAGGTGTCAGTCTACATTCATTGTCTTTTTCAGAGCCTGTTGAGTCATAGACAATATGCAGGACATTCATACATTCCCATTCAGAAATAGCATGATAATCCCCCCTCTTTTGAAAATGTACAGGGATTTGTATTTCATAGAAGTTTCGACAAGAATTACATAAGCGGACGTTGCTAACAATGGGGGGTCTCAATGCGCGCATTGAGAGCAAACAAACAAGGAAAGAGATTGAATAATGGCTTCCGCACAGGAGCTCACGGAGGCCCCTCTTTGGATGGTAGTGCTCTTAGTGCTGTAGGCCTTCCCATTCCCTGCCACACGTAATAGGATTTTGCAAGTTGAAACGCACTCCACTCACGCCACAGAGCCGGTGGGACGGTAAACTATTGATCCACAAACAATTAGCTGTCCATCGGCTTTACGAGAAGGAAAAAAAAAAAAGAACGGGACGCCCCTAAATGTATAGTGAGGCGCTTAAGTTGTTCAGTATTCACTGCACGTGCCATGGAAACCGTTCACCTTTAAACTGGCTGCATGATTTAGCTTCTCAGCCCCATGCTTTCTCCTACAGGCAGACCCTCCCTCCCTCTCATCCCTGCATCCCACCCCACTCCAACAGCCAGAGGTAACCCTCGCTATGGAGAAAGTGGTTTTTTTCCCCCCACCAAGGACTTGATGATCTCAACACACAAACACTCATTAGCACCCTATTAAGCGCAAAGCAGTTATATGCTGCCTCTATCGTTAGCGCAAGGGAGGATACCACAAGCTAGCATGGCTGCGCTAAAGGGTGGAGGTTTGTTGTGTGTTTGTTCCTGCCGACTATAATGTGCCATAGAAACGGGGATTGTTCAAAAGGCCCCCAGAGTGGCTTGAGGAAGGAATTCGTCTCTCTAATTGGACACTTTCCACCGTGACACGTCAGGCTTGTTTTTGGCATCGCGGTGGAGGACAGAGGACTGCTGGCACTGCCTAGGCAAAGGTGTGATTTCAGATGAGGATTCACAGAGAAATCCGTCGGTACGGAAGTGGCTTTGGCCAAATGATGCTGCGGTTGGAATGTCTCCAGATTTCCAGCAAGGGCCCTGCATACTGTGTGCCGACCTTGAAGCCATGCATTAGTGAGTCTCTTTGCTAAGGGTCACACTAGAGGAGGGTTTTATGCCACCAGAACCCACCCTCCCATGTTCAAAGAAATACAATAGTACTGCCTTGGGTGTACCTGTGGCACTTTTGGGGGGCAGAGTAGAAATCCTCCATCCACAGGAAATCATGACAGACAGACATGATGGTTGATTAGTTATTACTAAAGTTAACGTTTCATTTATTGTATTACAGTATCATATAATATTGTTTTGTAGCATAGTGTAGTCTAGTATAGCATACTATTTTAATATAGTATAGAATACCAGTATCTACAAAAAGTATCTAACTACAGTAAGTAAAACGGGTCTTTGAAACATTCGGTAGCGGAGTGTTGTGCTAAAGAATTCAATGAATGATCTGCGTGTACAGAAGATGTGTTTCATCAACGTTGACTTGACTGCTAAGCAGCCACCACTTAATCTCTGCTGAACATCATATTAAAGAGAAGAGTAAGGCCAGGGCTACACTCGGTTTGAAGTAACACACAGCTCAATGAACCAGAAGCAACCAAACTGCAAAGAGAGAGGAGTTAGTTGTAAGTAAAGTAAGCAGTGGTTAAGCATCACAATGTACTATTATTACATAATTTAACCAGAGATATTACATTTTTATGTTACAAGTATAAAGGAACAGAATCGAGCTAAGCATTTTGCCAAAATTCTCAGCTTGTTATCCAGATATAAAAAAAAACTCAAATTGGTGTTTTGTAGAGTGAGTGGTGGATACAAAATGCTGTAGGCTACTTGTGTAAAGCACAGATTTCGTTTTCCATGCTATAAAGCTGTGGATACATCCTCGCACGAAAAGTGGCCCACACCCACATCAGACACCCTGTCAACAAGGCACTGCACCCACTTTGAGGTCGCAAACAGATGGCACAAAGTTCCCATGTGAGGAACCCATTCTACTGCGTGTAACACGATATCTGTGCTAATAACATGCTAAGCTAATACCCTGGGGGGAGGGGGATCTTTGACGCAATGAGACATTGGCTAATTAACAACATTCACATTAAGATACTAACAAATGGCTGTTAAATTTGTAAGAAAGCTGTGAACCATTTGCCCTGACATTTATTCCCGATCAGGCACTGTTTGATGTAGGCCTATTACTGCCATAATTATTGTAGGAATCAAACACATACTATCTAACGTCACATCTGTTAAGGATGGTGCTGCTTGTGAAAACAGTTTCCTTCCTAAATGTTGCCATGTAGGCAGGCATCACAGAAAGATTAATTGTTTTAGAAGCAATACATGTAGAGGGTAATCATGCCCTTAACTCAAATCTGAAGGCAAAGGGCACAAATGTAATCTGTTTCTAAACTAAGAGCGCAAATCCCAAAAGATTGCCGTTGTAATATGAAGACTAAAATTACCTCCGAGAAAGTCTAAATGACAAAGCTGGGGAGATGATTTTAAAGGCCTGTCAGATTTAACCCACTTCTGGGTTATTACATTTTACAGAAAGCATGTACGGTGTATCCAACATGAAGGTCACATCCAGAAAATGCAAGCGCTGATACACAATTAACAAGCATCATCACCCATGTTATGTATTTGTGCCAAATATCATCACATTAAGACCATAAAAGTTACGACTCAACTCAAATAAACTTGAATGCAGACCTTTTCTATGCCCATTTTCTTATTTATTTTTTTGATTGAACAAATTCTTATAGAGTTGTAATTTAACTGGTTGACCAGTTCTGGTAAACGGTACCAATGCCATCTTGTTTGCGTGGCGTGCGGTGGATGGAAATACGTGGCCATTTAGCTCTCCGTAGTGTTCCCTGCGGGGAGGCACATTATCTTAATGGAACAGCGGTAATGTGATTTTGAAAGAGACATCACTTTGGCAGATAAATACCTTTAGAGGGGTATGGCTCAGCACTTTATCAGCAAACAGACAAACTACTATGGCTAGGAAATGGAGTTTGACAACTTTTTACATTTTCTTAATGACAAGGCAGCAACAGGGCATTTTAGAGTCAGGGGAGTGAAATGGCAATTTTCCATATTTTTATACTAAACATAAAAAATACCAAAATGGTATTTACTGTGTTGGTAAAGATCAGAAATATAGATAAAAATATCTCCCTCGAAGAGGAAAAATGCTAAAAATAGGTCTCAAATGTTTGTTTCAATATAAATCAAACTCAAACTCAGGACTGAAGAACATTTGGACAGACACAGCCACAGACACAGACACACACACACACACACACTCTCTCTTGTTTCCTCTTTACAGCAAAGCATTTAGAAACCATCTGAGCTGAATTGGACATAAAAAAATTATGTTTTTTGTCCGGTAGGGACGGATCCCTCCACACGCACACGCACACGCACACGCACACGCACACACATACACATACACATACACACACACACCAACAATGACCAAATAATTACAGAATTCGGGGTCAGTAGTTAGGGAGTTTTGATTCCCAGCCGAAAGATTCTGAGTTTGAACCCCAATGTCCACATCAGTCTACCTGCGGAGCCTGCCTGCTGATCACACTTGCGAGAAACGCGTCTGCTAAATAACTAAAAAGAACTATCCATATGGAGAGTGCCGTTAAACTAGGACCAACCACCCGAGATGCAACAGTATTGAAAAGTCACTGAATGGAAACAGTGGACACAAAAATAGAATGCCAGCCCCGGCAACAAAAGCCTTCAATCAACCAATGGGCTGTTGACAAAGTCAGGTGGGTACCGGTAAGTTGCCCACTAGCTGTGTATTGTATTAGCTTAGCAGAATATCTGTAACTGTTTTCTTATTTAAAGTCAGGACTCATATTATGAATCATTATATTATCAATAGCACATAAGGTGTGTGGTAAAGTGGTAGAGTGGGACAATAAAAAAACGATTTGAAATGGGAACCTATGTGTGGGAAAAATAAACTGCCTGGCCAACACATTTCCCCCCTGCTACACATGCACATACACATACACATACATTTTTTGAGACAGCAGAGAAGCTTGCTGACAGTGAGGGAATCGATGCTAGACTAGGCCTATGTGTGGATGTGTTTTGATGCGTGCGTGTGCGTGTGTGTGTGTGTGTGTGTGTGTGTGTGTGTGTGTGTGTGTGTGTGTATGTGTCTGTGTGCACACAGATGGACAGCGATTGGAAGCACTGTGGTCTATTCGCCTCCTCAAGCATGAACAGAGGGGAGGGCTGTCTGGTACACCGGCCATGTCTTGCCCTCCCTTACTGCCGTACCATTACATGATCTCCCTATTGATCGCCTGTGCGTGAAATGCTGAACAATCCAAACACCAGCATGAGCAGAAAAAGGGAGTTTGCAGTTCTTGAATCGCATCGACCAGATTCACGTGTGTGTGAGTGCGAGTGCGAGAGTGTGTGTGTGTGTCATAGTTTGAGTTTGGTTCAATGAATTGGTCCAGTTAAAGTAAAATAGCTTTGGGAATCTATCCCTGTATGAACCCCCATCTCCTCTAGAGCGACCTGACAGAGATGATGGCGCCGATCTGCAGAACGCCATGTTACGCCAATCGATCCGTGGTCCTTTGTTCAAAGAACTGCAAAGACCTTATCGCTCCCTTTTTAATCTATGCCCAAGCACGCTGCCAGAGGCTTTGGAGGACATCTCCCAAGACAATCTAATCTCCTCAAAACAACTCTGAAATTGCCTTAAGCTAAAATGGCCGTCAGCCCAAAAGGTTGGACTGAGCGTCCTGCCCAAATCACACAGACTTCTTTATTGAACATATCTGATGGTGAAGGGAGGGGGAATACAACTTAGTTCTACTTTGAGGACAAACATCGGCTGAACATCTGAAACTCGGATATAGAGTTCAATAGACAATCTTTGTAGAGCTACTCCGGTTTTCCAGATCTTCGATCTTCTTGCCCACCAGTTTCTGAGTGAAGGTATGTTCCATGAGTCATGAGTTAAAATCCATCACAACATACAACACAGCCAGGTCTTGCAGGAAGGAGATCCTTAAAATAGCCTCTCCGACCCTTAAGGCTGGAATAGGAATTGCAACTAACAGAAGTTAAATTTTCAAACCAAATCCAACTTGTTGAATTTACGAGAGCCACAGGGATTACACAATCGGATTGCTCTGCGCTTGCACCGTGAAGCCTAGCCTATAGCCGTACTTGTGATGTTCCAGCATGCAGGACACAGGAGTGATTGGACATTATTATTAGGACCAGGGTCCAGCGGATACATTCAAGTGGTAGTCTAGGCTTCACCAAACCCACCACCCGGCAGGGAGCCTGGAGATTACTCTAACATGTTCTATCCAGTGATGATAGGCTTATCTCTAAGAAATCCACAATGATAGCATGGTACATATTTATCATTATGTGTTGTTTCTCTTATACTGTTATCTCTCTAACATATTATATTCTAAGACATAGTGGTACACAGCCACACTACACAAAGTAGGTTAAAAAAACACACACACAAAAAAAAAACCTAACATAAATGGATATACAAGATACCTTATAAAGGATTCGGCTGCCTTAAACCTAAGCTTCAATATGTGAACAATGCAAAAGTGATCATCAATTCCAGATGGCACTGTTTCGAACAGTCTTCCCTTGTCTCTGTGGCTTTCTGCTGATCAGTCACTCCCAGCGCAAGTCTCTTCTTAATGTTGTGAGTCTCTGGACGCGCCCATAATATCCTAACGGATCAGTGTGTTTTCGCAGTCATCTGCCTTCCCTATTAGCACTTCATAGCTCTCCCAGATAACAACATAGTCAATTCGTAGCATTTTAATTACAAGAACAAGGCAAGGCAAGTGTTATACGACTCGACGGACTACACAATATCTATGGGTAGCCTAATAGCAAGGCAAGGCTGCATTTGGCTGCTCAAGAGTCTTGCTGTGTCATAAAGACAGACGTGGTAGTCACAATTTAGCAAGACTTGGATATAACTTCAACACCCGATTGATGGTACAACCTACAACCTTGGTATAGCAATCGTTTCCACCTGCTCAGCGTACAAGATATATCGGTCATTGCTTGCAATGTCCAATGTCCATACCGTCCCACAATTCATCCAACACCACGTTTTGCACGGCTAGATGTCAGATATTGCACATTGTACAATGCACAACTATTAATACCATGAAGGCACGACATGTAATGACTTGACCATTTCATGAATAATCCTGCATTGCGGTAGGCTCTTACCCATCAGTGCATCCCACGCAGCCTGTTGTAAACAACACCGATTCCTGGGCTGTCAATTATCGGCGCGCCCCGGCTTCTCAAGAAACAAGCGCTTAGCGTTTAAACACACAAGAAGATACAAGCCTTCCACGTCCTTACCTCCCGTAGCGGACGAATGCGTCTGTCCGTGTAACCGTCGCGATTCCCGCACCTGCTCAGTAGGCTAGAGCATCGCCCGGACGTTGTGGAGCCGGGAAGATTCTGACAGCAGCCTCTGACGCTGTCCCCTTCCGATGGATGCAAGGTTATGACTGTCAACTTGGGGGGGGGGGGGGGGGGGGGGTGATCGAACACAACGAGCCAATCAGTCTCTCAACAAATCCAATGCTGTGCATTGATGGAACGTTAGTGAAAAGTATGTCCTGACTGTAACAACATTTTTGTCGTGCTGTTTTGTTTTGGTCTTATTTTAGAAATCTTTTTTTGTATTGTGTATTTTAAACCCATTAGTTGCTTTTTAATTCTAGTTATGACTGTATGTGTTATCTATATATTTGTTATACATATTATTTTTTAAAACATATATATATATATATATATACATTTTGTATCTACTTTTTTATATCTACATATATTTGTTTTATCTCTCTATGTCTATATATATATTTTATTATATATATATATTTTTTTATATATATATTTTTTTCTACATGTAAAGTGGCCATTGTGGAGGTTGCATCCAATGGTCTCATCTGCCTACAGCCCTACTCAGGACTTCATGTCACTATTCTAGCACAGCATGCATGTGTTTCAGACTGCAAACAGTTGACTAATTATGATGCCTTAACCCTGGCTATGAGTCACAGGCAAGAAGAAGAAGAAATATGAACCCACTCTATCCCCCTGAGATCGGATTTAAGTCTTGAATGTAAACATCACACAGCAAATAATCATGTGCCCATGAGCCTAAGTCCCATAAATAATGCAGGGCGCTTGGAGAATGAATGGGCGGAATTAATTGAGAGACTTAATCTTGTTTGGATGAAATTGGAAGGAATTTCAAAGAATTTGACCCAGAACCTTCAACCTACTTGAGACATGTGTGTCCAAAACAGGGTGTGGTTAGCGCATGAAATTCTGTAAAGCTTTTGCTGCATTAAGTTTAACTGGTGCTTTTACCGCCAGTCAAATTCCTCCATCCCTGAGGTGTATGAGCGACCAGAAAACCAAACAAACAGGTCATTCCTCATCGATAATGTTGAGAAGATAATCGTAAGAAGAGGGCGGAGCTACTGGATGTTTTGATGGCTGTGGTTTGATAATACTACCGTGTGTTCCTGGGCGTTGTAAACGGGGGTCCTCACTTTTATCTAGTGTATCCCCCAGTGGGTGTAGTGGAGGGAGAGAAGGAGAAGCAGGAAGGTTCTTATCCACACTGGGGATTCAAGCAAAGGTATCAAACACCCCCACCTCCCCTCAAACACACTCCCTTCCCCCCAGGCTACTAAATCTGGTGTGGATTGGAAGAGGGACGTGAAGGGTGGGGGGGTTAGGGTTAGCGAGGGTGAAGGGATCTGGAGGTTATAATCCCACCAAGGCTGTCAGAATGGTGCGTGAGTGTGTGTGTGTGTGCAGAATAGTGGTTAGTGTGTTTGTGTGTGTGTGTTTGTGCTGAATATTGGCAGTGTGTGTTTGTGTGTGTGTGTGTGTGAGTGTGTTTGCAGCAGATTGGTGTGTGTTTGTGTGTGTGTATGTGTCTGTTTGTGTGAGTGTGTGTGTGTGTTTGTGTGTGTATGTGTGTTTGCAGGAGAGTGGTGTGTGTGTGTGTGCAGGAGAGTAGTGTGTGTGTGTGTGTGTGTGTGTGCATGTTTGTATGTGTGTGTGTGCAGGAGAGGTGTGTGTGTGGGTGAGGGTATTTGCATGCAGGAGGGTGGTGGTGTGTGTGTGTGTGTGTGTGTCTGTCTGTCTGTCTCTCTATGGGTGCAGGAGGGGGGTGTCTGTGTGCGTGTGTGTGTGTGTCTGTCTGTCTGTCGGTTTGTCTATGGGTGCAGGAGGGGGGCGTCTGAGTGTGTGTGTGTGTGTGTGTGTCTTGATGTTTGTCTGTCTCTCTATGGGTGCAGGAGGCTGGTGTGCATGTCTGCGTGTGTGTGTGTGTGTGTGTGTGTGTGTGTGTGTGTGTGTGTGTGTGTGGGTGGGTGACAGAGGCTGTTAATGTCAGATCAATATAACAAAGCAGTGTCTCTTTATGCAGCACCCGGTGCGTCCGTGATCTGCTTATCAGTCATCTGCATCACGGATGGGGCTCCACACCTCCACAAGGGACCCCTGGCACACGGACACCCTGATACCCTCCCGGTTCCAGGATTTATTTGACCGTACCGATACACATTTGTTGGTAAAAAGGCAGCACAGCGATACAGTCTGCAACCGTGTTGTGTTGGCAGATGTATGCGTCCCTGGCACACAATTTGTCTGCCATATGGAAATGTCACAGAGTAATCATAAACAATTATCCTTCCCCCTAGCTCTCGGGCACCCGTGGAAAGGGCCACATTTACATAAAGACACAAAGGGTACGGCTCTTACATTTTGTACGCTCGGTGCACCGTCCAAAGGGAAGAGGACCCCGAGACGACGGGGTTTATCAAATACCTGCGTGGTGTAAGAACCCCTTCAGGCCCACCACGTCCTCGTCTCCTCATCTCAGGGCGTGTTGCCATCCACGCACAACGCTCTCTGTAGCAGACGAGACGCTAATGCCCCGGGGAAGACCACGATCAAAGGACATCGTGTCGTTATCTCCTCTCTCGTTTTGTTTTTGTTTTGTGATTTTTTTAAAGTGCAGCAGAGGCAGACGTAAAGCCAGTCATATATCACTCGGGAGCAGCAAGGTTGTCCGCCCAGCAGTAAATCAGGAAGTGTCGACCGTGAGGGGCTGAAAATGGCTAATGCATGTCGGGGAAGACGTACTGCCGACACTGAGTGAATCCACCGGGGACTGAATGAACAATGGGATGATGATGGGGGCTGAGGAGAGGAGGCTGTGCGGGTGGGGGGGGGGGGGGGGGGGGGGGGGGGGGGAGTGGCTGGATGGAAGTCTGGAGGTGGATAAAAGCCAGTGGGCGGGGAGGGGGGTACTTTACAGGGCCGTCCATGGGGGCAGATGCTGGTTTTGGTTGTAATGATCACGGATGATCAGTGGTAATGTCGTTGTGACAATGAGAGTCCAGTGCCAGGCCTCCGACAGGAAATGCCTCTGTCGTCAAGGAGACCAGCGATGTCACCAGAAGGCCACACAGAGATCCTCAGAAGTTAATTGGCCTCATAGGCTGCCATGCTGTAAAGAAAGAAATGGCTTTTAGATGACACTTGGCATTGTAATTCAGAGTGAGACTGAATTATAATTATTTCCCTTATATATTCCAGCTTTGAATAGATTTTCGAAGAGACTCTACTATTGCGGTATCCACTGCACTTGTATTTGGCTTATGGTTGACATAGAGGAGTCTCGCTCCACATGTAAACAGTACAGCAGAGGTCCTGTTGCTTCCTACACTAATTAGTGTAATTGCCTTGTGATCACTAGATGGCAGTAAAGTCACTGGGGAAAACCTGACCCTCAAGCAAGCAAAACACGACATTGTTGTGTTGTTGAGGCTGTTAGGGTTAAAAAGTAAAATGTTAATAATTAAAATAAAAATCGTAATCATGATAATAATATTATAATAAACTTAATATAACAACAAAAATAAGAAATTTAGGTTGTGCTTCAATTTAAATTAAGATACATATTTGTGGACATACTTTGACATCCATACGCTTTAAAATGGCTCCAGGTAAAAAACATTCCTATTTCGGTGAGGTAAACAAACGCACCCAGAAGAAAAGGCAGCGAAACCATCCTGAACGAGCAGAAACGTGGTTGCTAGGGGGGGGGGGGGGGGGGGGGGAGAAGTCCAAGAGCTGCCCCCACCCACCCTCCAGACACCAGACACACTTTAACAGAAAATGTGTGTGATAACGTGGCAGATGGTGAGCTGTGGCGATGGGACTTTAATGGGAATGGAAGAGCTACAAGTGTAAGCCAAACAAAGATGGCACCTAACTGTCTTGCTCCATAAGGAGCGTGAAGCTAGTTTACATTGAGCAGACTGAGGCAGTAGCAAGCAATTTATTTTTAGTCTCCTGCCTTTACGCACTGCAGGTGGCGATGCTGCCGCACGCGGTGCTGTGTGTGTATGCGTGTGTGCGTGTGTGTGTGTGTGTGATTCGGTACTTTAGTTATGGTCTTCTACATATAAGTGATTCAAGCAGCAGGAGGTAATGTTGACACATGCCAAGATATACTTAAACACACACACACACACACACACACACACACACACACACACACACACACACACACACACACACACACACACACACACACATGCAAACACAGACAACAACAACCATGCCAATACACTAACATACACGCAAACACTTCTATAAACACACACTAAGACACATACAAAATAAACGCGCAGTTCTTGTGCCAACACACACAGTAACTAATATATCCTGTTGCTGGGAGGGAGTGTGACATCAAAGCGGTCCTCATAGAGGCTCATTTGTGTTGCTGTAGTGTCGGCACATAATGGAGGCAAGCATGCTGATCTGTGACAGATAATCACTAAGATCCTACACCAATACATGCTGCTTTCCACCCAGATACCGTCTCAAAACTCACACACACAACACACCTCCAACCAACTAACACTAATTAAGCAACAACAAACACCACATTGAAGGAGCTCATTGTATTTTATTTTTTTATTCATCATATATTCCGTTTTGTGAATGTAATTCTTGCACTATGTGAATAAACTTAAATAGAGAGCGAGAGAGAGAGAGAGAGAGAGAGAAAGAGAGAGAAGAAAATTCATTGTTAGTACAAACCAAAGTTTATAAAATACAAAGCCTTTTGCAGTCTTTGCAATCACCAAAGAAGAATATGGGTTTTAGCAGTAGCTAGTAATACTGCTCAACATAATCAGAATATAGGAATAATGTACATGAATGGGTTTTCGTGAATACACCCAAACTCGTATTATACTGAGATAACTGAACTCGCTCATGTCCTATTAGCATATCATAGGAATATAAACATATGCAAACCTTCTTTATAGTTAGTTACAGTACAATATACACTATGCACAGCAACAAAAACTAAAGAAACCAACAAAAGTATGCATAAATTCTCTAGAAGTTTGATACAGTCCTATTAACAAAATAAATCATTTCCATGCACAATCCTGCCTCTGGGGCCGTCGTAGAAGCGTGTTGTCACTGTACAGTCATTTAGGCTTTATTTACACATTCAACAAAAGGTTCTATGTGTCTGTAAAAAAAAAAAGAAAAAGAAAAAAGAAAGAAATACATCAACACAAAACGTAAAAACTTGATGCAAGTTAAGTGAAAACAAATCTTGTCTGCAGCATCCGACGGTCCTCAAGGTAAGTTAGTAAGTAAACGGTTCCTCTGGAAAATTAACTCTAACGATAGCCTCAACACAATGCACACGTACACACACACACACGCACGCACGCACACACACATACACGCACACAAACACTCATGGTTAAACATTGGCCAAAAGGTAAATGCACTGAGCAACACTTTTAACAATATTTCTTATAATGACATGGCCCTGATCAGTATGGGTGTTCCCTCGGCTTCTTCCTGCATTGAAACCCACTAAACGAAGGCATCATTAGGCGTCTCGACCGGGGAAAGCATTGACATACTCTCGCCTTTATTAAGAGTTTACTTCTACAGAAGGAGAAGCAATCTTCTCTGGAGGGTGAGCGACGCACACACACGCAAACGCGCACACACTGAGGTTTGCCTCCTGACTCGCCCATGTAATCAGTGATTTGTGATTTTTACAGGAAGGCACCATAACAGTACCCATACTGGGAGTGGTGCCCCGGCGACCTGTAGTGGCCGTAGATTCAGCCTTGTAAGCGTAATAGACAGACAGCACTCGGGGCCGAGGTCATGTGAGGTGAACCTCAATCTATAGTAAGGTCAGATGGGGTCACAAGGTCAAAAGGGTGTGAATGATGACATGCCATGCAGCCTTTAAGTGACCTCGGTCACATGGTCACAGGTGAAGCATTCAACAGAGTGATGGAAGGTGAGGCTGCATGTGTGAGACACAGAAACACACCGTCTAAGACAATCGCTGTCTGTGGTTGGTTACCAAAGACTCCATTTTAGACTTTCCAATTTAAATGGTTTTTTGGATTGATACTGCATTTACGGTGCAACTAAAAAGAGAGATACCACTTATGCTTTTGTCTTGGGGAAAAATAATGTGTTATGATCATTTGGATGCAGATGTCTTCTAATCATCCACTGCACTGCATAAATAGATAAGTATCCGTGCCTTTGGGTTTTGTAAATAACAAATGAAAAAATATTCAGTTTTTTTAGAATCCAATTATTTTGAGAGACAATACACTCAGAACACAAACAAATAAATCAGGCTAAAAACCAGAATAAACCAGATTCTAAAAAACAATGATTTAGCACATTGTTTCACCTAAACCCCTCTTTTCAGTTTACAACGAGGCAACACAAGGTCATTCCACACAGCCTGGGCGCCGGCCATCTTGTGGACATCGACAGGTCACATACCGCCACTACAGTACAGAAGCAATGGGCATGTTGATGAAGCAGCCATGCAGTGCTGGGACAGTGTTGTGCAGGGGTGGAGGGGTGGGGGGGGGGGGGGGGGGGGGGGGGGGGTCGGCGGTTGTCTGGGCCGCAACTCTGCCATTCACGGCCGGTCCAACAGGGGGTGCTAAACAAAGGAGTTGAGGGAGTTCATGGCGGTGGTGATAGGGGACGGGGCCTCGGAGCTCTCCGGACCCTCCCCCTGGACGGTGTCCCGGCCGACGCTCTTGCCGCTATACTGGCCGATAAAGGATCCGTCCTCGTTGAACTGGCCGTCGCCGCCCTCGCTGTAGTCAACTAAACTGTCGTCACTGTCGCCTCGCTTTACCGTCCGGCCGCTAGACGGCGTGCGGCTGCCTTTTAGCGGTTTTTGGTCCTCGCTGTCGCTGAGGGAGAGAACCACATGCAGGCGTTACAGGGGATGGGGGGTGTGGGGCGTGAGGTGAGAGACGCAGCAAGGAAACCACGCCGTTTGATTTCGGTTGTTTCGTTTTTTTTTTAGATTGGAGCACTTGGTGTTTTTCATTTTCATATAAAGATAGGCAGCTAGAGCTGGATAGATAGATAGATAGATAGATAGATAGATAGATAGATAGATAGATAGATAGATAGATAGATAGATAGATAGATAGATAGATAGATAGATAGATAGATAGATAGATAGATAGATAGATAGATAGAATTTGTTACAAATTATTCTGAAATATTCCTGAAAACAGCATATTTCACATAATATCGATTCTTCAATGTGTTCAAAATATTATAATAAGATAACATTAGACAGAAAGATTTCAATTTGTTTGCTCCACAGCTAAAAAAAAGAATGGCTGCTATGAATTGGTTTCCATCAGGCAGACAGGGAATATAACTCAAGCCACCATACTCTGTTTACATTCCCTCTGAAACCAAAGATGGAGTGGAATAATGTGGGTGGTTTACACTAGCATTTCCCCACACACAAAGGTTGCAGTGAAAAACGAAAACAAAATATATGAAAAATATATCTATGCAAAGTTTCAGCCTTAATCCCCACCCACCACCTCCCCCAAGCATGAAATAAATCACAAATATGAAAGAATATGCACAAAGAACAGCGTTCTTCAAACAACGGTTAGATAGCATACATGAGGTGATTTGATTAATAACAAGATGGACAACAGCCTTCAATCATAAAGCCAGCATAAACATGACACGACACAACTGCTTATCTAAGTGATGTCAACACATATATTTACTGTATATGAACAGTTCCCAGGAATGAGTATCTCACGCTCAATCCAAAGAGAAGTAAAACCCACCTAATCAGATTCTGAACTATATATACGGCACATGGCATGATTACGAAGGCTTTATGATCCAATCTCAGACTCCAATGGGAAAAATGTCAGTCCACCAGGGATTTACTGCAAGTCATCATGTCTACCTGTACCCTTACCTTCTCTTTACTGAGACTACACCCCCTCTCTCTCTCTAACGCACAAGACACCCACACGCACAAGCACACACACACGCAGTGTCCAAAGGAACAAACAAAGTCATCAGAAAGAGATTTACAGTATATAACAACCTCTTCTGTGGGGGCATATAAAGGGCTTTAAGAGCTCCCTGTGTCAGTCCCAAACAATTCACAAACAAATGCCTCCTATTCCACATTGTGTGTGAATCCACAAAACGAAAACCAAAATAAACTGATGGTGGAATGATCCATCCAGCAAGCAGTTTACTACTACTACCTGTTGTGACAGTCATTGGTGAATCTCTCTCTCTCTCTCTCTCTCTCTCTCTCTCTCTCTCTCTCTCTCTCTCTCTCTCTCTCTCTCTCTCTCTCTCTCTCTCTCTCTCTCTCTCTCTCTCTCTCTCTCTCTCTCTCTCTCTCTCTCTCTCTCTCTCTCTCTCTCTCTCTCTCTCTCTCTCTCTCTCTCTCTCTCTCTCTCTCTCTCTCTCTCTCTCTCTCTCTCTCTCTCTCTCTCTCTCTCTCTCTCTAGTTATGTATGTACTATTACCGTTCGGTTCCGAAGGACCTTGAGGACATGGCATAGATTGCACGTACTGTATACGTTCTCTCACAAAGGCACTAAAATACTGGAGCACGTTGCCTTGTGATTTATTGTTAATCTCATGATGTGTGAATTGATGGTCGAGGGACTGGTGTGTGCGTGTGTGTGTGTTTTTGTACGTATGTGTGTGTGTGTGTGTGTGTGCTTGTGCGTGTATGAATAGAAGTCCCTCTTTTATGCTCTTAAAATAAATTGATTTTTCAGAACGGCTGGAAGATTGGTATACACAGGAAAAAAAGCGTACGCTAGTATGCTCACAATGGTCTCTCCCACATGCCAAACACCGATCCATATATATCTCGATCCTTTATAACGATTTACATATTTATATATCCATGATATACTCATTATTTTAACACACTATTGCTCATAGCAACACTTTATAACACATACATTTTTTTACTCCATGCATGTCACATGAACACACATTGTTGTATCTACCACAGCATTGAATCCATAGATAGTCCGATTTATGCATATATCATACAAAAAAGTAATATCAAATATAAAAGAAAGAACATCTTAGAAATTTGACAGATAGAAAAAAAGGTTGAAACGGTTATACAATAAGTAAAGTGCATTTGTTTTATCTTGCGATTGGAGAAGCAGCATTTAAAACAGAATGCTTGCAAGCATAGTTAAATCTTTGCAGTTAGTTAGAGGTTGGAATAATACTGAAGTTATTTGTAGGAGGAGGGTCGCGCCTTGGGTAGCAATAACCTGATCGACTCCTTAAAATCGTGTATACTGTACATCAACTGTTAGCTTATTAACTGTATGTGGTTTTAATGCTTTGGGTGGTAAACAAGTTAAGCTTATTTGCTAAAAGATTGCAAAATGTCCCTCAAATCGACCCTATTTCTTTAGGAAGAATCTTTAGCCACTGGAGCATCTTGCCTGGCTGAAATGCCTACATATAACAGTGTCCTTTCAGGTTGCGTAACACATCACATCCCATGTATAAACGGTCCTGAAAGCAGGGGAAGGACGATCGACTTGTGCTTTACTGTAGTCGCTAGCTCACAGCAGGGCGCCATCTTGTCCCGCGGAGGCGTTGACCTTTAGTTCATCCAGAGTTTGTACGTTGCAGGGTTGTAAACGGTAAGAGGAGGATGGGACAGAGCGGCAGGGGGACAGGCTGGGCGGGGGGGGGGGGGGGGGGGGGGGGGGGGGTTTGGAGGGCTCCAGGGCGCGGAGCGGTGGTTGTTTTCCTCACCTGTATTCTCCGAAGGTACAGTCGTCATCCTTCATTGGCTGGAACTCTGGGTCTGTGTGAGCGTCCTCCTTTTCTTTCACTGGAGGGGAGAAACCAGGACAGGTCTAAACATAACCCATGAGCAAGGGAACAGTGGAATGGCTGCTTGTGTATGCAATATTGTGAAGGGGTGCCTGTGTGTGTGTGTGTGTGTGTGTGTGTGTGTGTGTGTGTGTGTGTGTGTGGCTGCCTGCATGTGACTGTGTTTGCATAAGTGTATGTGTGTATCCTTGTGTTTGCATGTGTGTATGTATGTGTGTGTGTGTGTGTGTGTGTGTGTGTGTGTGTGCTTGTGTACCCGCATATGTGTGTATGAATGCGAGTGCATGCATGTGTTTGTGCGTAGTAATGTGTGCGTGTGTGTGTGTGTGCGTGCATGCGTGAGTAAATAATGTGTGCATATGCATGTGTGAATATGCATGTGCATGTGTGTGAGGGTGTGTGTGTTTGCGTGTGATCTCCACCGCTTCCCACCAGGGTATTTGCCTCCCTTGTTCCTCTGGATGAAGCAGATGATGAGGAGGATGAGGATGAGCAGGGCGATGGCACACATGAGTCCGATGAACCAGCCCTGTGTGGCGATGTCCACCTGCCTGCTGGTCATAGCTGCTCAGAGGGGAGAGAGAGCTTCAAAAACTGTGCACCTCGTGCACCTCCACTGGAAAGCAATAGGTGGTCAATCGGTCACTTCTGAGGATACCAAAAATGTTATCCTTGGCTACGTTACTCTATGTTAAAATGTGTGCTGTACGTACGGTTGCAATGTGAAAGGTTTAGTATTGGTACGAGGGGATTATGTTAACAATATGTCAAGGCAGAACATATTGATGTTAGATCGGGATGTTAGACAGAGTGGTACTGCAATTGCTGTGAATAGCAGATTTTATTAGAGGTTTGAGTAAGGTCCACTCCACAGGCGTGCACTCACACACCAAGAGACGCACACATACACACACGCACACACTCCCAGTACAAACATACGGTTCGTTACATCTACGGTTAAAGTTGAAGAAGTGAAATGACGTAGGTCTATATTAAAAACATCACGAGTCACACGTCTACATGTGAAGGCGATCCATCCTACACACACACCCATCCAGATCCAGCTAGTCACCACGCAACGGAATCATGCACTCCACTACACACTGTGTCTACAACCAGTACGGAATATGCCAGAAACACAGGTCTGAAAATATATCCAACTGAAAGTCTCCGGGTCGCAAAAAACACAAAAACAACAACGGACAAAAACAACCCACTACCACAACAGCACAATGCACAACCTCATACTGTACATCTGGCGCAGGGCGGGGCCAGGCCCAGAGGCTATAAGGCAGAGCTGGGTCAGGGTCAGGGTCAGCGGTCATTGACCTCCAGGGGCGGGGCGGGGCTCACCTGGCACCGTGACTATAAGCTCCTCGGAGTGGTGTGGAGCCTGGTCGTCCAGACCCTCAGCCACCACCCGCACCCTATAGAGGAGGCCCTCCTTCAGGCCCCTTAGAACAACGCTCTGGGAGTTGTTCACATACTCTTTCTGCCACACCACCTTCTCGTCCTCCTCCTGCTCCTCACCTCCACCTGCAGGACGGAGGAGGCAGGTGTTTCGGTTCGGTAACCGTCCCAAGGTGAACATGCGGTGAGTGGATGGGATGGTTGTATTGGGTGGTGGTGACGGGTGTTGGATTAGGACTCGCCGTGTACAACTGCAGTCAAAGCTAGCTGTGTTTTATGATGGCTTGGTGTCAGCTAGTTTGTGTTGTTCATAAAATTCCTAATGAGTTAGGTATGATATTTTCAATTTGGCGTTACTAATAGCGTTAAGGATGTGACTTGCCTTTATGGAATGTATATGATAATCTTAAGGTTAACAATGGAGTTGCATTGTTTGGTGTTATGTTACTGTCATTATGTTCACGAGCATTCTTGAACCAGTCAAATATAATAGGGGTGAGAGAACCATACTACAAATGATTATTGCTTCTTTGTCTTTACTTTGCTGCAGGTGGAATTCAAAAAATAATCTCTATCAAAATCAATTGCAACACACAAACAAATATGTGTGCTGCTTTGCCTGTTTAGTGTTCCATTTGAGTTGATAGTAGAAAATTAGCAATTAACAATCTGGCTTACGGCCCGGATCCACATTGAGCCAACATCAACATGGCAAATTTGTTCTACACCTGCACACGCCAAATAAGATAGGAGTAGGAGTCTCTTGCCCACTCTGTAGAACCAGCCGTTCAAGTTGAATGGAGTTGCTTACTGTTTTTCAACACGTATTCTAGATACACATTTCTCTCCGGGCCCCAGTATTCCCAACTGAACACAGGGCCTTCCACGCCCGCCACCCAGCTAACGTTCCCAAACGACGGGGCCACAGACGCCACTGTGCACACAAGAGGGGGAAGAAGACACAACAAAGCTCATTGTCACCTCCCTCAAGATCAGATCGATAACATGCCACAGAGACGACTCCTTTCTGAGACCTATAAACCTTGCCGTTCTTTTAAAACTGGTTAGAAATCGGCAGTTTTAAAGTATCATCTATTAAATAGTAACACCGTCTTTGGAGTTACAATAAGGAGGATTGTTTCATTATTTTAGTCACATTTCAGAACTTCAGCAACATTATGATGGCCCATTGCAGTGGAGGTTCTTCGTGAAGCTACATTTCGAACAACGAAATGCTATCTTCCCCAACAGAGGTATTCAAATATATACCGCAAAAAATACAATTGTCAGTGTACCTCCATCAGGAAATAAATATTGTAGTTCAATCGAATTATAGTGCAGCTGTAGCTGACGTAGGAGTGGGCCAATGGTTTTACAAATGGTGGAGCCATCATGACAGGCGATCCAAGGACAGACAGGGGCTTCAGTACAGGCCAGCATCACTCAACACGTTGTCATACAGTATCAATCACTGTCTAGGAAGCTGATCATTGATTATGGACCGAGTCCCACAATGTGATAGCAATACAAAATTAGGCAACACTGCAAACGCTCTTGAAATTCTGAAATGTAACCTTGCTCATGCGTGAATCCCTACACAAATAGATAACTTGCCAAAGAACAGCTACAGCTTGTAATCCAATTAAGCTTGATCACATTTGCAGGGAATTCCTCATGAAAGAAAATTCAAACAGAGATTCAAATCTATCAAAATCACCAACTACATGTAACTCAAGCCCTGTAACGCATCCACTGATCGAGAAGCTAATGAGGTGGACAACACAAAACGGCTGGGTTCACATTAACGTCTGTACCCTTGTGGTGTGGGAGGCGGGGAGGAGACGGTGCAATGGGATGAGGGGCTTGGATAATTCCTGAAACAACACAGAGAAACGGTAAAGACCTCAAGGCACACACACACACACACACACACACACACACACACACGCACACGAGCACACAAAAACAGAGACAGAGCAAGATGCAGACACGCATAAACAGCAGCCAGGTGGATACAGCGCGCAGCACAGTGGTGGTTATACATAAGCCTGAAGTGTATTTACTGGCATGCCAAGCCAAACATCTCCAGCCATGCATTGATCAGCAGCATCACTGAGCAGCAGCCCTCATATACATAGAGAGAGAGAGAGAGAGAGAGAGAGAGAGAGAGAGAGAGAGAGAGAGAGAGAGAGAGAGAGAGAGAGAGAGAGAGAGAGAGAGAGAGAGAGAGAGAGAGAGAGAGAGAGAGAGAGAGAGAGAGGGAAGTCTTACAAAAATACAGCATTAAAGTATGGTCAAAAAAAGTATTATCTCATACTATGTCGTCATTGGGCAAATGGCTTTAGCAAAAGCGGCTTACAGTGAATTCAGATACCTGCTCCTCATATTAATGACATGTATCTAAATTCACAGTGAATTCAGATACCTGCTTCTCATATTAATGACATGTATCTAAAGTCACAGTGAATTCAGATACCTGCTCCTCATACTAATGACATGTATCTAAATTCACAGTGAATTCAGATACCTGCTCCTCATACTAATGACATGTATCTAAATTCACAGTGAATTCAGATACCTGCTCCTCATGCTAATGACATGTACCTGCTCCTCATACTAACGACATGTATCTAAATTCACAGTGAATTCAGATACCTGCTCCTCATACTAACGACATGTATCTGAATTCGCTATGAATTCAGATACACGTCATTAATGTGAGGAGCAGGTGCATGTCGTTGAAGGATGCCTACAGGATAGGCTGTGGACCCGGGGGATCGAACCAAGTACCTTTCGGCCGGGAGTCGAACACCTTAGCCCAAACACTATCCCGCCCCCATCACACATTTTAGACACCCCCTCTCTTGCTTTATCAATGTGTTGCCTCTTTATCGCAGGTCTGCATGAAGCGATGCAGAGACAAATAGGGACGTTGGGGCCAGATGAGGAGGACATGCTGAATGTATTCAGGATGGTAAAATCATGCACATTTATAATGGCTACCATCGGTACCTGTGTCGTCATCTATTTGAGGCATAAACGCTTGTGTAGAGAAATGGGTCATAGAGTATGTCAGCCAACACTCTACACCAAAGTAGAGTGCTGAAGTTGTCGTTTTTTGATTAAAGTGGATTCATTAGGAAGTCGATAAGGGCTGTAGAGCTGGAATGATGTTCAAGCATTGGTTCGTTTCCAGCATTTGAATCCAATCTTTGTGATGTGTGCAGTGAATCACGGATAGACTGGGTCAGCAGACTTGACTTGTGCAGAGTCATGTGTTATGTCATGCTGTGCAAAATAAATGCACATTGTATAGATTACACACTGGGCACACCAATAGGCACGATGTACATTATGAACCGGACAAATATTGCGACAAGAGAAGACATTGTGAAGAAAGTGTTCCTTGACAAATGATCCACAGACAATGCAACAAACAGTCTCCATGGATTTGTGGAATCCTTAAAACCTTATCTAGCACTGGTATCTTCCGGAATACACATCTCATAAACATTTGAGAAATGTTTGTATTGAAGCATTTTTGTGGGGGTCATCCACTTTAGGGGGTCACCTGGCTTACCTTCGTCCATGATCGTGACCGCCTCCTGTGGGATGGCGGGTCCAGCCCCCTTAGATGTTTTGGCACTCAAATAGAACTTGTAGCGAGTGCTGTACTTGAGGTGGGGCAGCGTGACGGAGGTCTCGTTGGGGGCCAGAGACAGCTCCTTGGCTGGGCCCGGCTCGTTGGAGCCATTGACTGTGGAGGAACCAGGAGAACCCAGGGAGAACCAGGCCCGAGGAGGGTGGGTGCGGAGATGGGGGAGCAGGAGGGGGGAAACGAAAGGGGGGGGGGGGGGGGGGGGAACGATGGTGGTGATGGAGGGGGCGAGAAAAGTGGGATTGGTAGACGGAAACGTTGCGAGATAGGGCGGGTGGGAGGTTGGGTGGGTGGTGGGTGAGGTGACGGGGGGGTTGAAGTCAGAGGTAAGTGGGTGTAGTAAATGGGATAGGTTGGAGTGGAGGAAGTGGCACAGGTCGTAGGGTTAATATGTGCCATTGTACCCTGGGGATGACTACATGCATGGAACATCCACGTCTGTACTATGGAACAAGCTCCTGGTGTTTTTTCCGTGTTTCTTATTACGAGCGGTTAAGCCAATCCCAATGGCCTGGAACACTACAAGACCTACATACTAGACTGATGAATTCAGAGGCGGGGTCACCGGTCACCGGTTATATGAACGTCCTATTTAAGCCCGGTGCCATTATTAATATTGCTGCGGTTATGAAACCTCGAGTGCGTTATGAAGTAGATGAATCTAGTCTAATCCGGTCTAATCTCGTGGCGTCGTACCTGGTTGGTAGGTGAGGGTGTAGCCGGTGAGACGGCCGTTGCGTTCGCGGGGGGGGCCCCACTCCAGGGTCAGGGAGTCCAGGCCCGGGTCGGACACCCTCAGGAAAGACGGGACGCCGGGGACTGCAGGGAAACAATGTACACTGCATCACCGTTACTGCGTAACACTCTCTCGCCCGTCACCTCATGGAGAAACACACCGCGTTGACAGGTGACAGCCATGGCAACGATGTGAAGAGTGAATTCTACAGAGAGGAGGGTGGGTATTAATAGACAGAGATAGAAATAAAGAGACAGAAAACGATGAAAGGGTGAGAAGAGAGAAGGAAGGAAGGAAAGAAAGAAAGAAAGAAAGAAAGAAAGAAAGAAAGAAAGAAAGAAAGAAAGAAAGAAAGAAAGAAAGAAAGAAAGAAAGAAAGAAAGAAAGAAAGAAAGAAAGAAAGAAAGAGATACAAAATTGAACTGAACAAATACGACAACGTTCAAAAGTACAGAGAAAGATTCTAGAGAGACATTCATTTTTCACATCGCCCCAAGAAACCCAAAACAACAACAACAACAACAATAGCAACAACTACCAGGATACCATAGCATTGATATCTCCTACACCACAACATGCCCCCCCCCCCCCCCCCCCCCCCCCCAGCTCTACCTACCTCCCTCGGGGGTCTCGAACGTCTGGCTGGGGCTGGGCGGGCCCTCTCCCTTGCCGTTGAACACGCGCACGTTGACGGAGTAGAGGCTGGAGGGCTGCAGGCCGGGCAGCATGCCGTGGTTGTGGTTCCCGCTGAAGGTGAGGATCTGCTTCTCCATGTGGTGGGGGTTGTGCTTGTGGAGGCTGTGCTCCCTCCAGTAGTACACCTGGTGGTGGGAGTGGTTTGTTCAATTTGAGATTCTTGTCTTGAAGATGCCTCTGAAGACACTTCATGCATCAAGACCGCCTACATTAAGTCCACATGACAATGGTTTTTTTTTTTTTTACACGAACAGCTAGCTAGAACAGCAAAACAGCATTCATTTATCAGAATATAACGAAATCATCTTCAATCAGTCTTCACAGTTATGTGGGGAAACCTCTTGAGGACACCAAGTACATGCTGTGTGTGTGTGTGTGTGTGCCTGTGTGTGTGCATGGATGTGTGTGTGTGTGTTTGTGTGTGCCTGTGTGTGTGTGTGCGTGTGCGCGTGTGTGCCTGTGTGTGTGTGCATGCATGTGTGTGTATGTGTTTGTGTGTGCCTGTGTGTGTGTGCGTGTGCGCGTGTGTGTGCGTGCGTGAGTATATTTCTTCTTAATGCCAGCTCACCTTGTATCCCTTCAGGTGTCCCCGTATGGACTTGAGGGGAACAGGGTCCCAGTGCACCTCTACTAGGGTGCTGTTCACCACCAGGACATGGGTGTTGTCTGGAGCCGCCACTGGCACTATAGCACACAGTGTTCACACCACAGCATTAACACACTAGATATAGAAATGTAGATATAGACATATATATGTCCTCATATATCCTGAAACGGACCATAGCTGACATACCAGATATTTAGATGTATAGATATGTCCTTAAACATCATGGACAATACCATAGCGTTAACACACTAGATATAGAAATATAGCTATAGATATAGCTATAGATATGTCCTCATATATCAGGAAAAATACCATAGCTGACATACCTGATAGTTAGATGTATAGACATGTCCTTAAACATCATGGACAAGATCAAAAAATCAATAGTTCACATCCATCATGACATTTTCTATTTCAGAATTCAGCACTGTGTGAACAGTACACCATGACTCACGGTCCTCTCCAGAGTGCCCATGGGCGACGGCAGGCTCGGGTCCGCTGCCATGCTGGTTCAGGGCCTGGACCTTGAACTCGTAGGGGGAGAAGGTGGGCGTTCCCAACACCACGAACTTGGAGACGTTGGCCACGACCGCGACGGTCCAGTCTGTATCCACGTCCTTCTGCCTCCACATCACTTTGTACTGCAGCATGGGCCCGTTGGCCTGGATCCCCTTCAGTGGCTGGAGAGCACAACACAGCTATTACGTTCAAGTTTCCACTAAATTAAACGTGAGCTCTCAAAGGTCCAAATCGGGATACCTATAGTTGAATGCAAATGGTAAATGGACTTCATATTTGGGCTTGGATTTATTTAGCACTTTTCTAACCAGTGGCCACTCAAAGTGCTTTACAATTATTGACTAACATTTATCTATTCAGACACAAAATCACACCCCACAAAAATGTTACTTCTGGTATACAGATGTATTACGAAGTTATGACACATGCCTGCACTGGTGTTAAACTGATAAGTATTTTTTACTAATTACATTGCTCTAGCTTCCACTGTAATTCCTTGCACGGTTTTTGACAGACTCAAATATCAAGGTGAAGCTCCACCTTAGCCAACACAACGTACCCTCCCACTTTTAGAAAAGCCATTGTCCTGCTCCAACCTCCAGTTTAACACAGCTGCCTCACAAAAGACAGTCGAAAAATGCCATCTGACATCCGTTAAGGCTGTTTCTTCATTAAAAACTTATACACGTTTTCACAATTCTTTTTTACTAAACATTTACACCCCCTTTTCAGTTCACGACTTCTCCATCATGCACAAGGCCGGACCTCTTTGTCTGGATCCCATCGGCACAATCACCACGTGTAGCCGTTTTCCCAGGCTACACTACACACGCTACACCACACACAGCGTTTTAAAACGTATCCACGTGGAAGAGCATCTTTATCTCCGTTTTTTGGATGGAAGGGAAAACTGCTGTTATCACGTGAACGACAGGCTGAAATAGGTTCCTTTATGATTTCTGTAGTCAGTGGCCAACGACCAAACAGTAAGGAGAAATTGTGTCCGTGAAGGGCTTTTCTTGCCTTCCACCGTATGACCAGGTTGTCGTGTTCAGTTCCAAATCCATGTACATCGGCGGGGTTTTCGTCAGGAGCTGGAAAAAAAACAACAACACATGACTCAGCACAATGCTATCCTAACAGAGTGGTGCTGCGGAGCTGTAACTTGATTCCCTTTTGTCGACATAAAACATTTAGTGCACATTTAGTCATTAGCCCTCAGCCGATGAGTTCACCCAGACAGACTTTCAAGTCAGGCTGAGAACAACCAAAGCATTCAATCAATGTTGGTAGCAAGGAAATGAAAGTGGTTCTAAGCGAACCCAACTAGATCGTAAGAGCGCGACAGCAGTCGGGCGAACGTGAGTCAGTGGCATATAGCAATAGTGCTATTAGAAACAGACAGGTCTTGTTAAGCTGCTCCCAGAAGCCACGAGTCTTCAGGTGGAGTTCAGCTGTTAAATGTTTTACCACAGTATGAAATATTTACAGCCCATTCAATGTCACAAGTCTGTATCACAGTGAGCACTCCATCACAAAATACATCTTTCAATATATTTCTTCCGAAAATGTCAAAAGACGTTCCCCTTCTCATCTGATCTCGCTCGACTGTGGAGTACATCTTCTTTTATTCTTTTTTTTTAACCATGCAGCTATGCAGCGATGAATACCAGTCACCAATAGCAGCGGCTGTGTGTTGTGTGCAGCTGCGCACGGCAGGAGCGTACTCACATGCCGGCTCGGTCTTGTACATCCCGGAGGGAGCGCTGGGACGGCTGAGGCCCACGGCGTTCAGCGCCAGCACCCTGAAGGTGTAGTGGGCGTAGGGGGACAGCTGGAGGTTTGTGGTGGTCCGGGTGCCGGGGGCCTCAGTCAGGTTGTGCCAGTGGCCGCGGTGGTGCAGGGAGTCCTCGTACTGGATCAGGAACTCTGACACCCCGACAGAAAACGTGCAGTTTAAACATCCGGTGATTCTATCTATCACATGGATGTCATAATTGTCATATTTCCTTTCTTTTCTTTCATATTTCCTTCACATTTCTCATTATAATATTTCATATTGGAAAATGTATTGTATGATGATTTTTAGACAGCCTTATGTTAAAAATGATCAAGTCCACCATGACATTCCCTATGGAGTAACAAATTATGAAAAATCCTCTCTAAAGGTTGCAGAAGACCCTGCTGTCTAATTATTTATATTATACAACTGAAGCGCTTTAAGCTATAGCGCAAACATGATTACGTAGCACTCATCGGAGTGCTCACGTTGTAAGTATGTGTCACTCAATAGGACTAATTGCACTCTTCCCAGTTTTGGCTCGACTGTGAGTAAACAAAACATTATATATGCAAACATGACAATACAGTCTTCCAGTGAGTTATGGGCCCAAGCCAACTGAAAAACACTCAGTCATCAAGGTAGCATTAGGCACAGACCAACACCGATGCATGCACACACACACACACACACACACACACACACACACACACACACACACACACACACACACACACACACACACACACACACACACACACACACACACACAGTGGGAGGCGTACTCTCAATGGGCATGTTGTTCTCATTTCCTGGGGTCCAGGTGAGCTGTACGCTCCGCTCCTTCTTGTCTGTGAGCTCCAGATCAGTCGGAGGATCGGGTCGCTCTGAGAAGAAAATACAAACACACAAAACTTTAGCCCGCCAGTACTGATGAAATTAAATTCAGACGCCGCTTCCAGAACGCACAAACACACATACAAACAGCGCAGTACGAATAGCATGCAATGCCACAGATGGACACGCAAAAACAAGGAAAGTGCAAGGAATCAGGTGGGGGGTGCGTAGGTAAATTCACTGTGATAATCTCCGCTCAGTTCTAACCTCGTAGAACTGTTACTAAGTGCTTATGAGATATTTACACTCAGTTCAACCATCAACCATCTCAGAGCGCAGTCTGGTTACTCCTACGAATGCTATTTACGTTTGTAACTCCCAGAGCGACACACAATGCAATCTGGCATGTTGAGAGTGAACTTACAAACGCAACCACCCCGGTCACAGCCCACTGTTGCATTAAATGAGTAGGAGAGTCTAAGTAAATACCAGCATTCCAGCCAGCTGAGTTGGACTTATAAAAAGAAAAAGAAAAAAATATGAGGGTATGGTAATTGAAAATGTAATCATTTACTTCACAGTACGACATGCATACGAAAACATCTCCAAAACAATCTCCTGAGATGATGCTGGGTGAGAAGTGAGTCGGAGAGCTCAGTAGACGAGCTGAATCATCACTTTCAAATGATCTCCGATGATGGGATGATTATGATAAAACGCCAGGTTTAAAAGCGTCAATCTTCACATTCCAAACGCAGCTAAAAGAGTACACCCTGCCAGCTTACTCATATAATCACTTAGTCTATCATATCTGGGATCCAGCAGTATTACTGTGTTATAGCAAAACGTCTGGGGGAGAGGATTAAGCTTTCAGAAGGGGATTTTGAGAAGTGTGTTCCTACAGGGGCCAGCCTACACAGTGTTGATTTGAAACCTTTCCAGACCCTTTTTCTAACAACCTAGGTTTCCGGACAGGAGGTTTTAGCTTTGTCATCCAACCGGGAAAAGTGATCTAGTGCAGGCCCAGTTTGTGTTTGCTGTTAGCCAATTCACACGCTTACAGAACCCTGCCGTCAGAAACACGATCGGTCGAAACAAAAGAGAAAGAAAGTGAAACTCCCCGTTCACCCAGATTTGAGCTAGTCTGCCATCAGACTTTAGATGATTCATTTGTGAGCCCATAATGAATATAATGAATTGCACTGTTTAGATATGGAAAAAAAAGTATACCCAACACTTGATCACAGTCACATGACATTACAAAACATATCCCATGCCCGTGCCATGCTATAATACACAGGTCTAGACAGCCAACCAGCACCCAGCCACATCTGGATGCTCATCGCGTGACGCTTTACCGTAGACAACAGCGGGAGTGGGCTCGGCCTCTGCCACACAGGAAGGCGTAATGTGCAAGAGTGGGAAGTGAACAAGGGTTTAGTCAAAGTCAACCGGTTTCTAGGAAGAACAACAATGAAATATTAATCGACGACGATAATCGCCCGAGATCCGCTCAGAGTCTCAGAACCCTGACCGAGCCCGGAAGCAATTAACCTTGATGAGGCTGGAAAAGAGGACAAACACACACAAGCTCACCGGAGGCTGAGAGGGGGTGGAGAGAGCGGTTAAAAAACGTTGCTGGGAGGGAATTAAGAATTCATGAAGTTATTTTCAGGAGGAGTAGGAATACAGAGAGCCCCAGGCTTGTCTAGGGGCGCGCGCGTTGGGTACGTACCGACTACGGAGAGCTCGGCGCTGGCCGAGTCGTGGTCCAGAGTGGTGTTCATGATGCAGGTGTAGACGCCCTCATCGCCCTCCGTCACCTCCTCGATGGTCAGGCTGTCAGAGTCCACGTTGAACCTGTTTAAACCAGAAGGACATTAGCGCAATAGGAACAACAGGATCAGTCCAGATCTGTTGCATATAGATTCTGGATACACACATTAATATATCCATTATCCCAAAGTTACCGTCAGGGATTAATAAAGCACCATCTTATTTTATTAAGTATGTTTGAAGAAAATACTGCTCTAGTCAATAATAAACGCATAATTGCTATGACCGCTGAACTTTACATCCACATGAATGTAATGAGTAATTTCCAATACTCATCTCCAAGAAAACAGAGCAAGGGTTTGAAACAAAGTGACAACTGGCCCCAAGTTCAGCCAATCAGAAACTGAAACAAAGTGACATCACCTGTCACCAACTTCAACCAATCAGAAACTGAAACAAAGTGACATCACCTGTCACCAACTTCAACCAATCAGAAACTGAAACAAAGTGTCATCACCTGGAACTAACTTGAGCCAATCAAAAACTGAAATAAGCGGTTTCTTTGTTCCAACAGTTTGATTTCAGTGTTTGGTCAATCGCTCTTTAAAACCACACCTAAGAGTGAAGTATGTTTTAAAAAACAGTAACAGAAGAGCATTTGCTTGAGGAAGCACAGGAACGTAGCAGACCTTTCATCGTCAGGCAGCTCGTTGTTGTCTTTGAGCCAGGTCATGGTGGGGATGAGAGAGGGGTCGTGGGTCACCTTGCACTCAAACACCGCCGGCATGCCCCTCTGCACCACCTTGTACTCGGGTTGTCTCATGATGCGGGTCGGATCTGGCGGAGAGGGGTCGGAAGAGATTAGCCACGGATCTGATTTCAAAAGATCCTTTTACTGCGAGGGTTCAATTGTAATACGGGCTGACCGTATTTCTCATATGTCGGATACCAGACACAGAGTTTAACGCACCTACAGGCTTCTTAATAGAGACAAGAACGCATGCAGAGCTGCTCAATACAAAATAGATCCGGCCAAAAAGGGCAAAAAATATATTCAAGGTTTACCCCGAAGGGACCAAAATAACTAAAACCCTAAACTCATGCAAACAAAACCCCCAATCCGCCAGAGAGTAAAGAAAAATATAAATAAGTAACCAGAATAATGATATATTTGCAATATGTTGGCAAAGATTACAGAAGGAATGCTAATCAGGAGATACATGCACACATCAATGATCTGTGTGGTGAAGCACACGGATCATTGGTTAGCATGTTAGCACGTTTGTTTTGCTCACCTTTGACCTCCAGGTAGACATGGTTCTCGTAGGTCCCCAGGGTGTTGCGGGCCACGCAGGTGTACTTTCCGCTGAACTCGGCCTGCGCCATGCGGACCTCCAGGGTCCCGTTCTCATGGATCACGTAGGGGTCTTCACCCAGGTTGCTGGAGCTGCTGTCTTTGAACCTGAAATTCAAGCAGGCCAGGGGAGTCTGAGTCTCTGTACAAGTGATGGGGAATTAGCCAGAGTCAAGCAGGCCAGGGGAGTCTCAGTCTCTGTACAAGTGTTGGGAATTAGCCTGAGACAGGCGGATGTTGCATATAGGGTCTTGCAAGGGATTTGACACAATGGATTAATAGATTGGATGTGATAAAAGTGAATAAAAACACGAAACAAATATGAGACCCTCGACGGACATAACGGGCAAGTGTGGGAGAATGTTAAGACAGCGAATTTTACATTGAACGAGAGTCCTATAAAGTATACAGGAGGATACATCTGCGAGCTCTTAATTAATATCAAGGACGATTGGATATGCTTGTTAGAGTTCCTCAAAATATATACATCTAAATATATGTAAATATATAATACCTACAGTTCCTTTAAATATATACATTCAAATTATGAAGATGATCATGATTTAGTTTGAATACAGCACACACAAGCAAAGATCGATGCGTTTGATCCACTTACAGTCCGTCCCCCATATCAAATACTGCCGGGGCGACGGTGTTTGATATTAAGTTTGTTTGATATCACGTTCGATCGATATTAACAAACTCACCACGTAATATTCGGGATAGGGGACCCGAAGGAGGCGCAGTCCATCAAGGCGCGGTGGTGTCTGATGACCTGGTAGACCTTCTCGGCCTGAGTCAGCACCCTGGGGGGCTCGGCTGCAGTGCGGGGGGGGGGGAGAGAGAGACAAGCCTTTTACAGACAACACCCAGCTGTACAGACACGCCCACCCCCTGAAATCAATGGAATCAAGAGCATCAGAGCGAGGGGTGGGGGTGGGGGGGGGGGGGGGGGGGGGGGGGAGCGTGTGTGTGAGGATTGGTTGTTCTGTTGTTTCGGCGTCCCGACTCACAGAGAACGTTGACGAAGGCGTTGGCGAGGAGGTAGCCGTACTCATTGGACACGTTGCACTGGTACACGGCACTGGCGCCCGCCTGCACTTCGCTGAAGATGACAGTGTCGTCCTCCACCCGGCGGCTGGGGTCGTCGTCGATGGAATCTGGACGGGGGGGGGGGGGGGGGGGGGGGGTGTTGTTTCAAGTTAATTAAGTACGGTAAAAATGTGATGAGATTTAATCCCAGACAGGAAATACAGCACAGCCACAGCAATATAATTGTCAAAGAGATAAAAAAGTAAATACATATTAGAATATGAAAATGACTACAAAAGACACACCAAAAATACATCTACATGACTAGTAGAAATAAATGGCAATGCAGACGTACTGACACGCATGGCCATTTAATTAAATTTTTACGTCAGAGGAGGAGGGAGGAGAGAGAAGGAGGGGGAGAGGAGGCAGGGGGAGAGGAGGGAGGGGGAAGGGGGAAGGGGGGTTGTGTTGAACTGGTGGGTTATCTCACTCTCCACGGGGATGCCGTTCATGGACCAGGCGATGGAGGGCTTGGGGGTGCCGCTGGCCCGGCAGGTGAGCACCCCCGTCTCCCTGGGAGCCAGGACCAGGTTGCGAGGTGGGCCGCTGATCCAGTACGGAGCAGCTGGAATCGGACCGCAGCACCGCGGCGGCAGGTGGAGAGCGGGAGAATTAATCACACAGAACACGCCACGGAGCCCTGCTGTCTGCCCCGCGCACAAATCAATTACACCACGGGTGCAGAGGGAGAGAGAGAGAGAGAGAGAGAGGGGGAGAGAGAGAGAGAGAGAGAGAGAGAGAGAGAGAGAGAGAGAGAGAGAGAGAGAGAGAGAGAGAGAGAGAGAGAGAGAGAGAGAGAGAGAGAGAGAGAGAGAGAGAGAGAGAGAGAGAGAGAGGAGAGGGGGAGGGGAGAGAGACAGAGACAGAGAGATAGGAGAGGGGAGAGAGAGAGAGACAGAGGGGAGAGAGAGAGACAGAGAGAGAGAGGGACAGAGAGACAGATAGGGGAGAGGGACAGAGAGACAGAGAGACAGAGAGAAAGAGAGAGAGAGAGAGAGAGAGAGAGAGAGAGAGAGAGAGAGAGAGAGACACACACACACACACAGGGCAGGCTTTCTGCTCCCACGTGCGTGCGCTTCACCCCGTCACCCACCTCTGACCGTGACCTGGATGTTGTGGTGGGCGGAGCCCAGCTGGTTCTTGGCGGTGCAGCGGTATTTTCCGGCGTCAGACTCCGACACGTTGATGATGCGGAGCATCTTATGGTGGTGCAAGAAGGAGGTGCGGTTGGCCGGGAGATCTCCGTCCACTTTGGTCCACGACACCTGCGGGGTGGGCCTGCATCCAGAGCCCAAGAAGAGAGGAGAGGAGGGGAGGGGAGGGGGGGGAGGGAGGGAAGGGAGGAAAAGGAGGGAGGGAGGAAAGGGAGGGAGGGAGGAAAGGGAGGGAGGGATGGAGGGAGGAAAATGAGGGAGAAAATGGGACAAAAGGGAGGGAGGGAGTGAGAAAAGGGAGGGAGGAAAGGGAAGGAAGGAGGGTGGTAAACAGGGAGGGAGGGAGAGAGGGAGGGAGGGAGGGAGGGAGGGAGGGAGGGAGGGAGGGAGGGAGGGAGGGAGGGAGGGAGGAGGGTACAAAAAAGAGGGAGGGAGGGAGAAAATGGAGGGAGGAAAAGGAGGGAGGAAAGGGAAGGAATGAGGGTGGTAATGAGGGAGGCAGGGAGGGAGGGAAGGGGGAAGGACGGAAGGGAGGAAACGAGAGAACCAGGGACACAAAACAGTGGGTGTAAACAGAGAGCGGACACATAAACATGATTTACCCATGAGAGTGGGCATGGAGGTGAATACATGCATATATTTGTGAGATTTGCTCACTCACAGGCCCTCTGCGATGCACTCCAGCTCCAGGACCTGCCCCCGCAGGACCAGCTGAGTGCTGGACGGACCGGAGGGGATGAGGAAGGTGGGCTTCCTGTCGTCCGCTGGGGCTTCTGTTTTTAAACACACACGGGCACACGGGCACACACGGGCACACACACGCAGGCCGGCAGGAAGGCACACACAAACACGCACACAGACACACACACAGACAAACCTTTGCTGTTTACTTTCCTGCTTCAGAAGTAATTTGCTTTCCAAACAATTTGTTGAATGGCCATTATTAGCTTTGTCGGGTTTGTCTAAGGCTTGGATTTAAAGAAATCTCTCACTTTGTCCCTGGATTTTCTATGTAATAGCCTTTTTGTTAAAAGCCAATCAATTACACTGATGGCTGCTGCTTCTGGGCTAATCAGCCAGAGCTAGACTAACTACTGCTCACAAGCACACAAAAGACAGATGAAATGTAACACCAAAAGTTCATCGCACTCACGACCAATGACATTAAGGGATTAGAGAGAACTCATTTCCCGGGGTCTTGTATCCTAAAGTGGGAGTTGCTTTGTTTCACCTGTTCCTCTGTGAGCTTGTGAGATAGCGGCGGTCTAGCATCAGCAGGTTCACTCAGAACAGACCAGCGTGTCTTCTGACAGAGCGGCTGAGTTTAACTTTTGGTGTATGGGAATTTCATTGCATTGAACGCTCTCGTATAACTTGTTGAACATAGAATACAATAACGAAAATAATGATGACATGGCATTATGAATGATGAGGTCTCTGTTACAAGAGCATGAGATTCACGGAGCCACTGTTCATGGGAGGGGACATTGAGGGTTTGACAAACAGGGAGAGAGGAAATTAGCAGGAAGTTGTGGAGGGTTGGAGGGGTATTAAAATGTGGGTTTAATTGTTAGGTAAAAGAAAAGGGGGACTTTTTTGGTGCTCTGAACCGTGATTAGACTTATCCCCGGGATCATATGTGAAAAAGTAATTAGTGATCAGGTTGAAGCAAGTATTAGAGCAACTTCAATGAAGGGTGATACCCGAAGGAATGAAGTGTTTAGTTTGGAGTCCGGGGAGAGGGTTAGACGAAAACGAGCCATTAGTGTTCGGGGTAGTAGTCGGGATTTCGCGGGAGGATGACTGGACACTAGGGGGTGGCAAAACTCACCACTAAATAAATCAGTCTCATTGTAAAAATCTGCCATTGTCTCATTGATTGCATCCACTGTAACACAACAGAAAATCAAACATGCCACAAGTTGAAATCACCATACAGAAAATGCCATGTCAACAATCAAAAACGAAGACGTCAAAACGTGATGTCAGGTGACTTTTAAACAATAAGTATGACACACACAACCACAGTCTGAGAATGCAGTGAATAGACTTTGCTGCGCTTGTTGGAATGATAGCTCATAAATCAAGAATGGATGAGAAGGGTCTTTTGTGGGAGACTTGGGTGGTGCCTACTAAATCTTTACAAAAGCCCTGCGATGAATGGCTGTCTTACATAGAATACTCTAATGGTGGCTTCTCTGACAATGTGTCTTTTCAGCGTAGCGACAGCCACTTGCGTCCGAGAGCATGCTAGCAGAAATGGAAAATCGCCGCATGTGTCCTACGCAGTCGTACTCGCTGTTTACCTCGCTGTACACGACTCGCACGTACGATAGTGCACGTGCCGACACATGAGTCTCTACGGGCTCGTGTGTTTTCTCTTTCATTACTTTGAAGCCGCACTAAAATCATTTACTTGGTTAACTTATTTTCGTCTCAAATGTTCTTCTCTCTTACCACACATAGAGTCAGACACACAAACAGACACACAGATATGCATCCCATCTACCCAACCGCCTACATACACCCACAAAGTCACACACGCATACACACAAACACACACACACACACACACACACACACACACACGACACGACCGCATACACAGACATGCACAAAGACGCACGCGTGCGCACACGCAAGCACGCAGGCACACAAAGACTTACGGCTGAGGACTTTGACGGTGATGGGCTGCTTCTGCTGGATGGTCTGTGTGTGTGGGAAGCGCGCATAGCAGATGTAGTCGCTCCTGGTGTCCTCCTTGCGGACGTTGGAGAAGTACAGATCTCCGTTGAGGGCCTGAGATACCCTGCTGTTCTGAGGGAGCCTCTGGAAGTCTGACACACACACACACACACAAACGTGCACGCACACGCACACACACACACACACACACACACACACACAAAGAACCACACGGTTATTATAAGATATGGGGCAGGGTGGCACATTTATGAGGACAAAGAAAGGAAATATATATATATATAAGTACTATATGCAATTAATTATTCTTATTATGTATGTATACAGACATATATTTAAACACATTAGTACCAGGGTCTATTCCCTGGTACTAATGGTGGTGGTGGTGGGGGTGATGAATAACCTTAATATAATGTGTTATAATGTGTGCTACGCGTCTTACTGTTGTCCATCCAGAATATGACAGGAGGGGGCAGGCCTGCAGGCGGTCGACACTGTAGCACCAGGGACACGCCCTCCTGGACCACGATTGGATCGATTCTCTCCTTGGACCACAAGGGGGATCCTGATTGGAGGCACAGAAAGGGAGGGGGGAGCATGTGGAAATGAGTCAATTAGTTCCAAATGCACATGGTTTCAGGAAGTAAACGGGCCGTGACGGACGTGAGGACAGAGGTGATGGGGGTGGCTTGGTGGGTGGTGGATCTGGGCAGATGGATGGGAGATGTTAGTCTAATTGAATGACACGGAGACGTACACCAAAGGGGATGTTCGGGTTCAGTGACTACCCACTCCTGAAACAAGCTGACATGCGGTTCTACTGTCCCCTGCCACTCAAGAAAACCATTACCTTACTCCAAAAAGAGAGTCCTGAAACTTACGCTAAGACGGCTTTATTTGTTAGGGGGGGGGGGAAAAAGACGGAAACGGAAAAACGTGAATCAAAATGAATGCGAAAAACGGAAAACTCCGGTGAGTAACGAGAACTACCTATCAATGACACGAGCTTGACAATGGTCATGGTCCATAACTGTTTGCTCCACAGTCCCCCCATCTTCCACGCATGTTGGGTACACCGCCGGTTTCTCGTGCTGCATACTGACCTTAGCTCACTCCCCTTGTTCCGGGACTGTGCAAAGTGGGCTTGCTTTTAGCTGTGGAGGGTTCAGGTTCAGGTAAACACAACGCAGACTCCGTCACGCCTGTCCACTGTTAGTTTATTTACTTCTTCAGAGTTACTGAGTAAGACCAGACACTACCAAGCATGTCCTTCTGCGACACGTGGTTTGGTTGTGTGTGTATGTGGTGTGTGTGTAGTTTATGTGTGTGTGTGGTGTAACTGAAGTGTACTAAGTAGACAGAAAGGTTACATCAAATGTGTGTAATTATCAACCAGTCTTGTAACCAGTGGATAATGTGTTAGACAGTGCGTGCAATACTTTGTGTGTGTTGTGTGTGTTGTGTGAGTGTGTGTTGTGTTGTGTGTGTGTGTGTTGTGTGTGTGATTTTAGTCCCGAGTGTAATCCTGTGGGGCATGGACGTGACAAAGTGGGTTCGCCTGTCCAGGAGAAGCGTTAAGGGGAGGTTTTGTTCAGTGTAAACACAACGCACAACGAGACACCGTGACATTGTATTATTACCAGTCATTGTGAGGGAACAGAGTTATGACCCAACAATACCAAGATTCCGCATAGTGATGTGTGTGTGTGTGTGTGTGTGTGTGTGTGTGTGTGTGTGTAGGTGAATGTGTATGTGCATGTGTGTGTACAGTTGTATGTGTATGCCTGTGTGTTTAAGAAAGCATGTAAGCATATGTGTGTATGTGTGTCTACGCAGTGTTGTAGCTGAGTGGAGTATGTCTTACTGTGTGTGTGTGTGTGTGTGTGTGTGTGTGTGTGTGTGTGTGTGTGGTGTGTGTGTGTGTGTGTGTGTGTGTGTGTGTTACACCTGCGGGGCGGGCACAAGACCTACCGGGGGTGGGGCTTCCCCTTGGCCTCACAGTTGATGACGATGCTCTCCCGGGGGTCCACGATGTAGTCCTTGGGGGACTGGAGGGTGATGGTGGGAGGCTGTGGCACTGCAGACAACCACAGACGGGAGGTTTTCCATGAAAACACAGCCTTGGCCGCACAACCAAGCGCTTCATTAGCGGCGGTGATCGATCACACCGAGAAGCAGGCCGGCGACGACCGCATGCAGACTTATCGGTCAGTACATCACGTCATAGGTTTGTAGAAATACCGTTGAAAAACAACACGGCATAATGAAGGGCGACACATTATCAGCACTAAAACAACAGAAAGAACATGCATAAACATATGGGGACGGGACGCAACGGGGGGGGGGGGGGGGGGGTATATACATTATCTATAATGACGTGTTGTGCTGAATGTATTCTTGGAGCCAGCAGGGTAGAGCTAATGGACCTTGACAACTGATGATGAGAATGATCATGCTGTTCAAGGTACTGTGGGATATGGTTTCTCTTACCAGGCCGATACACAGAGATTCTCATACCATGGCAACAAACAAAAATTACGAAACAACTTAAGAATTGCATGCTAAAAAAAACCCTCTTAAAATCACCAATCCACACGCAACATAGAACATTTTCCAAATCGACAAACAAAAGCAAAAAAAATTGATCAAGAATAGGAACAATTGAAGGACGGCAAGAAAATGCGGTTGCGCAACCCTTGCAATGAATTCACACTGGGGGGGAACTTACATTTTTTCAGAACTTCAGCATTTCCAACAAGAATGAGCAAGAGAAAGCATTAGCATGAGTGAAAAATGGTATTGTCAAAAAGGTATTGTGTTACTTCTGATGCAGCAAAATGATTCCTCAGAGCTATAGGCTTTATTCCAGGAAAGCAGTTCAATTACGGTAACAGTACAACAATAAATGGGATATATCTTTGTGGGTTTTTTTTTGTATTGTTGTGTTTCTAGAACTTTACAGTCCTAGAAAAACTTTCTTCATCAATCAGTTTTGCTATATTTTAAGAGCAGTTCATATTTTGGACGACTTATCAGCAAAATCATACAACAACATTATCAACAACATATACCCCTACTTTATACTCATTGAAACTCATATTCACTAAATGAATTCAACTCTCCATGAATATACTTTTAATATTGGTAGTCTTCAACAGGGATCTGTATGCTTACGGTCTAGAGGGACCTCCAGTGCTGTGGAGAAGGGCCCCAGTGCCGACAAGACCAGTAGGACCAGCAACAGTGATGATGACGATGGTGGTGATGATGATGGTGGTGGTGCAGCTACACCCATCCTTCCCCTCCTCTCCATGATAGCTGTGTGACGTTTAGGTCTCCACCCCCCCAACCCCCCTCCCCCCCTAGACACAGCAGTGTAGTCCCCGCGGCTCAGCTCTCCACCTCCCTGAGGTCTGAGGACACACGCTGCACGTTCAACACTGCAGGAGGAGAGAGGGGGGGAGAGAGAGAGAGAGAGAGGGGGAGAGAGAGAGCGAGAGGGGGAGAGAGAGAGAGAGAGCGAGAGAGAGAGAGAGTCACAACTTGAATATACAACTCCTTTGCTGTGTGCAAAAAATAACATGGATAAAATTTTCGCATAATATGCAGGCATAGAGATAAGGGTTAGGGTTGAATATAATATATTAATATATTATAAATTATAATTAATATAATACAAGATTAATATTGATCTATTAACTCTATTCATTAATATAATTATTATTATTATAGTGTATATGCCTCATTCCCATTTCATAGCCTCTAGCCCTCTCATTGCATCTTAGCCTTTCACAGCCTACGTAATTTATAGTTCTTAAAAGCTTAGTGTGTAGATCTTGCTGATTCATATTTTGTTTTACTTCTTCCTGTTCTATATCTTGGAAGATATTTTTCTTATATCGTCTTGCTTTATGTCTTTTATTCACCAATCTCACCAAGTCACTTTTCTTCTATGTGAAAATAAACGTGGCAAAATAAAATAAATCTGATTCTGTTTCTGATTCTGAAAGCAACAGCATGCAGATATACAAACAAACCGCCGTCTCTCTCTAAGTTAATTCACCGCGCTATTTAAAAAAAAACACAAAAGGGTGCGAGAGAGTGGTATGGAATGGTGTGCGACAAAGAGGAAGAACAAATGTATAGAGACCCAGAGTGTTGGCTTGCATGCCACATCGAGTATCCATGGTGATCAATCACGACAGGCAATACCACGTTTGTTATGAGTCCTATTCAGCAGCTACTGACAAGGACAGAAGAGAAAGAGAGCGCAAGAGACACAACAACTCTTCATCGCTGAGATGAAAGACTGAATGAAAGGCAGAGGCACAGAGGGACAGAGGGAGAGGGAGAGGGACAGGGACAGAGGGACAGAGGGAGAGGACGAGAGAGAGAGAGAGAGAGAGAGAGAGAGAGAGAGAGAGAGAGAGAGCGAGAGAGACGGCAAGAATGACATTCAAAAAGGAGAGAGAGAGAGAGAGTTAGCAGTATGGTACAGGGTACAGATGGCCACTGGTCATGGATCAATGCTGTTCCACATGCAGTGCAGTTAGCTGGAAAAACTATATTTTTGATCTGGTGCGATGGAGGCCCCCCGACCATAGAAATCCTATATCAACCAGGGCCAACGGGGGACCAAATGTGCTCACTTAGTGATGCTAATCACCTTGCAGGGTCACGTCCGCTATAGGGCCCCCCCCCCCCGTTCCCTCATATTGATCACGTCAGCCTTTGAATGACACATCCGGGCGGACAGGACAAGGGGGGTCCTATCTGTCCCCTCCCATCTTGCTCTGGCTCTCCAATCTCTCTGCCTGTCTGATTGATTGACTGACAACCCCCCCCCCCCCCCCCCCCCCCCCCCACCACCAATGGACTGATCCGGAATGAGGTTGCATTAGGGAACCGAAAGATTGGACGCCATTGGCTAAATGCCAGCATGGGGCTGTTGTAATAAGACGTGTCCAGTGTTATCAGGGGCGTTTGGAGGGACAGATGTCAGCCTGAGAGGACACCATGTCCAAAGTTAGGGAGGGGTTTAGAAGGAAGAGTGTCTGAATAGAAGTGATGCTTTACTTCTATTAAGTTTCAGAAATTTTTGACCTTATAAAGATATGATGATGTGCAATATATCATTTTGTATATACATTTTGTATAAAAACAATGAAACGGGTTTTTATACAAAACAAAATAAGTGCTACTTGTGACCAACTAAAAGCAAAAAGTACATTTTGATGGGTCAATTTAGCTGGGCAGCAGAGCTTCTGGTCATAGAGAAGGAACAAATGAATAATTGTAAACCATCATTTCTTGCATGAAAGTACAACGCTGTATAATAACAGGGAACACAAATCAAGGTGCCGTTTGTCTGTCATGTAAATTACGACCTTCTCTACTCGTTGAGTGCACATCTTACAACAAACATCCACACACTGGCATCCAGAATTGAAATGTCACAGCTTCCTTAGAAAACCTGGGCAGAATTCCCCTTGAAAACACACACACTTACACACAAAATTAAACGTAATTCCGGAATAAATAATAATTGCTTGATTGTGTGTTAAATAAAGTATGTTAAAAATGATCCTGAACCCTTTCAGATGTCTGCGCTCTCCTCGGCTGTTGGATGAGGGCTGGAGCAGGGCTGTGCTGGGAGCAGAGCTGTGTGGTCATGCATGGTGGGCGCTTTAATCGCGTCTCTGTGACTTCAATGTCAACTTGGGGGAGGGTGCAAAGGGAAGGGAGGGGAAGGGGAGGGGAGGGGGGGGGGGAGGAGCGTGCTAGGCGGGCAACAAGGCAGCCACTGGTCCCCGGACATCCGTGGGGAGCCAATATATATTGGTGAGCACTGCCTGCTGGTTGTGATTCAGTACCAGCCCAGAGGAAGGGGACCGGGGATAATGTCTGCTGCCCATGGGCCGCGTTCTCTCTGGGGGGAACGCCCGCCTGGGGCAGCCAATCAGCACGGGCTGTGTAACCCATCGGGCAGCAAAAAGTCCTGGGGATTTGACACAGCAAGATCCGTGGGGACAATTTCATTAAGTTAATTTGTAGATCGCAAGCAGGGGGTGCTGAACGCTCAAAAACTGATCAATCCTGCTGCCTCAGACGCTTTGGCGTCACTGCTGGTCACTTCATATATAGGACTACTCACTGTAATCATGTATTCAACATCCATTTCTTGAAGACGTCAAATATGGCCATTAAGATGATATTTTTTCTCAAAGCAATTCAAGATAACTCATTACCGCCAAGGCTGCTATAATGCGTGACGTAAAACCATTCAATGTAGCACGGATCGGACAATACACGCCATCGAGTCTACGAGAGGAAGAGGACAGAGTGTGACGGTGAGAGAATAAATGTGTTAATTATACATTTTATGGTGAATCCCCGACAGCTAAGGGATTCTTATCTGGAAGTGAGCCAGGGCTTCATTCAGGATTCATTTCCCAAATTAATGAGGTGCTGCAGTCCCTACTCAGCACAACTCCAGCTGGTCAGCGGGTGTGGATGCGAGAGTGTGTGTCTGTGGATGTGTGGATGTGAGAGTGTGTAAGTGTGCCTTTGAATGCATGTGCAAATGCATATACATGTATGTGTGAAAGTATGTGTGTAAGAGAGTGAGAGCGAGAGTGAAAGAGAGTATGTATGTATGTACATCCGTACGTATGTATGTATGTATGTACTGTATGTATGTATGTAAGTACGTATGTGTGTGTGTACGTGTGTGTGTATGTGTGTGTGTGTTTGCATGTGTGTGTGCGTGCATGCATGCATGCGTGCGTGCGTGCGTGTGTGTGTGTGCGCATGAATGTGTGTACGTGTACGCCTGTGTGTGTGTGTACCTATGTGCGTGTGTGCATCCGCACGCGTGTGTGTGCGTGTTCGATGCCCGTATTATTTATAATGATGCCCCGAGCAGCGCGGTGCAGTAGTGTATTTGAAGTGAGGCAGCCCCCCTTCAGCCACTCTCAGTGGGGGTCCCTCGAGTGGCAGAGGGACATGACTGGCCCCGGCCCCCGGCCTGCACATGATGCATGCCTTCCAGTTAAACAATGTAGATGGGTGTGGATGGAGGGGGAATCTAAAATAAAACGATATTACCAATATAGCCATTTACCAAACCAGAAGACATGACAGACTTTTCTGTGTCTTGTGAGAATATGCTACACATTAATGTGGCATAAAACGCACAGCTGATTCAATCCTCGTCTGATGACAGATGACAAGGCTACCAAACATTGAGCGTTTACTATAAGCAGACCGCCAGAACACCATGTGGCTTGCTCCTTCAATACTCCAATAGTTCGCACGAATGAAGAGAATTGCTTCCTGAAGGGTAGGAGTAGTCGATCAACAAACAATTCCATCACATCCTTGGAGAACGGCTGTATTATTATTCGATATTCTACTTTCTTGTTTTCGGTTTGCTACACCCTGTCCCGATGAAAGTTTAACCACACTTAATTTGATTAAACAAACAACATCCAATTAAAGTGTTCACCCGTTTCAGAAGTCAACAAAGAAATCAACAGAAGTAATTACAAGGCCAAACACCACTAAAACAGCCTCTGCATGGGAAAAGCAGCAGATAAACATGCCCTGGTTGACTGCCTGAAATGTCATGGCATAGTGGTGAAGTTCTGCAGCAGGGCACACCTTGACATCTTATTATTGTAACTAATATGTGTGCAAGTCATTTGCGTCGGCCGAGTGTGAAGCTGTGACAGTAATTACGGTCCGGTACTATATCGGACCACCTTGCACTGGAGTGGCTTTTCTCTCTCTCTCTCTCTCTCTCTCTCTCTCTCTCTCTCTCTCTCTCTCTCTCTCTCTCTCTCTCTCTCTCTCTCTCTCTCTCTCTCTCTCTCTCTCTCTCTCTCTCTCTCTCTCTCTCTCTCTCTCTCTCTCTCTCTCTCTCTCTCTCTCTCTCTCTCTCTCTCTCTCTCTCTCTCTCTCTCTCTCTCTCAGTCTCTTACTCTCTCAGTCTCTTACTCTCTCAGGTTATTTTGAAAGAAAGTGTTCCATGTAAAAGCAGCATAGAGCTGTCTGGCCTCTCATTCAGCCGGCCTCTTCAATTAACCCATTGTCATTTTCCCTCGGATAGTTACTTCGCCATCCCTAAACTAATTGGTTTTATGCTTGTGTCAAAGGTGATGCACGCGCAGTGCGCGGGCACACACACACACACACACACACGGTCCTGGAACGTGAGGGGCAGTGCATGTCTCAGCACAGATGGAGTTGAGGGAGTAAGCGAGAAGGGAGTAAGAATGAAACCTCCTCGCGTTGTAAATGAAAATTCCCCGGTGGAAGGAAAAGACTTCACCCTTCATTTAATTTAACTTGCAGCATCGGCGATTCAGCACCATGTGGACCATGCATAGAAAAAATGGCGATTCCGCCATGTGAGACAACAGTGATGTAATATCGCAGCCCCATTCGCGGCACTCATGCAAATGTGATGAAAGAGCAAGGCGGGGTTGTTTTTTTTAGGCCTCAAAACCCCTAATTAACCGCTATAATCGGCGCCATTGATGGTGCGTACAATCAGTGTTCTGTGAGCCCCCGGTGCAACCGTACCGGAACAGCAGGGACCTTGCCCCCCCCCCCCCACCCTCCCCCGCCCCGCTAAAGATTGAATATGTGGAAGGTAATGATGAGAATGGCTTCACACCACTCCAGAAAGGAAGGGGGTGAGAAAGGGGGAGGGGGGGTTGTTGGCAGGGGGGCTGCTTCTCTTTAGGGGAGACGGGAGACGTGGCGCTACCACCTCTGGCTCGGGACGGGGGTCCGTGGGATGGGCGCCCGTACGGCAGTGGGATCGTTTCACAGTTGGAAGACTTAACGATTGGGAAGCGGGGGGGCGGTTGGCTGAGAGGTTCAGCATCAGAGGGCGATGATGATGCAAGCACCAGGCGCACCTCTGTTTGGAAAGTCGAAGATGTGGGCGGGGGGATTCAGAAAATATTATTTTACCGTTAATCGTAGCAAAAGGTATGAATAAATAAATAAAATAAAAGTGAATAAACATTTGCCAGCATCAGTCATTGGTTCTATGAAGTATGATTTCAAAGTTCAGAAACGAGTAGTCCCACGGCTGGTCCTGTTAATGTACTGGAAGGCTCAGGGATCAAATCAGGCACATATGAAGTTTGGAAAAGTTTGACAGCTCGGGAAGGCCTCATCTCTGCGGCCACTGGATCACAATAGACATTCCTCATGCTGGCTACAGCATACGTTTCCCATAATCCTCTCATTAGCTTTTATAATTGTAGGGTGGGGGGTGGTATGCAAATAATTGGTTTGGTTAACATATGAATCGAGGTCCTGTTGTTTGGGAACCCTGCTACTGAAAAACACGCTGCAGTCCTTCATCTGCACTGTGCAATGGCAGACAATAGGAGCTATGTTTTATTCATTTGCTACACAATAAACATGCTATTTGTATCCTCTTCCTCGTTGCTTCGTTAGATAAATACTGATTTGGCCAGAGCCAAATCACAACTACCATGTTGCATTGTTGTATGCACACATGCAGATCACAATTTACGCTGTATTACATTTACTTCAGAATACTAATACTACTAAACGCTGCTATATCTTAATTTAGTTTGCCCATGAATTGAGATGACATATTATTAGACTATTGCTTATGCATGTTACAGTAATACAACACGCGGTTTGATGATAACGCCATCAAATTGCGCTGCATTGGAAATAGATCATTACGATTCTCAAGTGTGTCGGGGTGTTCTTGCACCCCTGCTAATGTGTACATGACGCTAAGGCAAGTGTGTATGGTCACCGTCTCTTCACAGAGCACCGCACATTGGCATTCACCGAGGTGGCTCTCCGTCTCCCCCCGCCAAACACTGTGGGATTCACTCACTGTCCCCCCTTCACCGACATGCTAATCACTGCGGGCGCCGCTAGTTCTGAAGAGGCTCACCACATTAGCATTCTGATAGGAGCGGCTCCGCTAAACGATGTCAGAGATGAAGGCGCTAGGGTGGAAATTCCTGCCGGCTCAACCTGAATCGAGCAGAACCAAGCCATTTTACTTTCACCGAGACCAGACAGTCTCAAGTAGCTTACTTACATGTCAACAGAGATCGTTTTCTGACAGGGTTCACGTTTGATTATGCACTGTGCACTCTTTCCTGGTAACTATGTTTAGCAGATTGTCAAGTTGCAGGAATTTATTTCAAGATTCCAAACTATGACACACAACGTCGCTGGGGTGGATAACAGTGCTCCTGGAGTGTGCAGCATCTCATTACTGAAGAATTAAGTCAGTGCGGGTATCACTGGGGGAATTCATTAAAATGAGCCCACGGCTGAGTTAGTGCAAGCGTAAATGTATACAGAGGATTTGACCTTGACCTTAGTTTAATACGATCTAGTATCTGCACTGTAATTACTGAAATACATTAAAAAATGTGCTGCCATTACCCCTAAAACAAACCAGTTCCGTGAGCATCTGTGTATGCGTATCCTGACTCACAGAGATGTGTACAGCATGGTGGAGAGTACTTTAAGCCAGACTGTTTATGGCTAGACACATGGGGTTATGCTATAAGGGGAGGCCTCTTCCTATGCAGAGCTGCCACTCAATATGGTCTGCTAACGGAAGAGGAGAGTGGGAGAAATCCATACTAAGAGCCATTTGCTGCACTTACCAACTTGTTAAATGAGAACTTCTGGAATTTCTAACCTGGACCCTATTTTCCTATCATTAACATTATAGAAAGGATCCAACTTTATTCTTTAAATTTTGATTGATCCGGTCTGTTTGTTATTGTGTACAGCCAACTCTCGCTCAAGGCGAAGTCTCGTGAGAGTTTAGCTGTTGCCTTGTTCCAGGAAATGTCCCTATTGTCATTACAATCTAAACTCTCCATCGCCCAAATCCTTTGGATAACACTAAGCCATCCTTTCTGTAGTCCAACACATCAAACTCTCCTCTCTCCAGCTCTCACCTGCATTTCAACCGTTCTCAACTCAACAACTTAACTCTAGCAAGATTTGTCCTTGAGCGAGACTTGGTTGGACACAATAACAAACAGATCGGATCAAGCAAAATGTAAAGAAATAAGGGTGTATTTCTCTGTACGGATCCTATGCATAATGTAAGAATAAAATCGGAGCCTGGCAAATCAAGCACTTTTGGAGGACGTACAGTACATTGCCGGGGCATTATTGCCTCAAGGGATTACATCGCAGCCCGTTTTTGCGGATTACGACTGCAACCTTGTCGCTCAATTATAGACCAATTTCGAAAATTGTTGTCCGGATTAGTATTTTAGACCTAAAATGATTAAAAAAATGGGGTCCATGTTAAAAACTCCTGAAGTTCACCTTTAAAAGGCCAGCAAAACAGCCACATATTCAGTTAAGTCATTAGCACATCCTGTCAAAAACATAATCATAAAAGTGACAAAATGTCTAAATATATAGCCTATTCAGGAACATTTAGAGAGGGAAAAAGTTCACCAGCTGCACAGATTCCACTTGAGCTCATTTCAGTTGAGCAGAGAGAGAGCGAGAGCGAGAGCGAGAGAGAGAGAGAGAGAGAAATTGCACTCCAAAAAAGGGCACTCTGTATCCATGGCAATCCAGCAGTGTTCTACCATCCTCATGCCGACAGAGATGTCAATCCTCTCCTCAAACGCAGACACATGGACAGAGAGAGAGAGAAATAAATAAAATGAAGACGATGCTGGACAAAGTGGCCTGGGCCTATTTGTCATCCCGTGGCTGAAGGCGAGAGACAAACTGTACGCCTAACATCTGCTCGGCCCGCTGGAGAAAAAAAAAGAGAAGAAAAAGTGCACCGCGGAGCTCAACAAAAGAGCCGTGATTAGAATCTCAGCGTGGTCGGCATGTCTCAACCGGATGGCTTACTCCGTGTGAAGGGTTTTCTGGAGACGGGGCCACGATGTCAGGTTTACCTAAAGCTTACGGCTTATGACAAAAAGAGTCTGCTGTGAGAGAGAACGCTACATGTTGGTCTCACAATCACATTCACACACGCACACACACACACACACACATGCGCGCACGCACGCACACACACACACACGCACGCACGCACGCACACATACACACACACATGCGTGCACACACATACACAGACACACACACACACACACACACGCACACACAAAGCCCAGCTTGCAGCACAGCAGCTCTCCAACACACGGTGTCCCGTGTTGACGAAGTCCCACTGCTGCGTAGGGCGGTACAAGACACACTTTCTATTCCTGTGTACGCTCTGAATCGACGGCGAATGATCCCAGGGCTTTCTGGTGCAGTCCTCTCTACTGTACTTTCACATAAACATGCTTTCAGTGAAATTTGCATTGTGCTGATGTACGCCGGGGATCCGAAAGGGGTCACTGAAACACATTGCCGCTGCATTGTTGTGGCGCCATTCAGCCGGGTGAAATCTGCCGACGACATCAGATGCCTAGGCGCGTGTATATGCAGCGTAAGAGCAACCCGGGAACAATGTGTTATTGGCCCGTGTTACCGGAGCATCTAATTTACCCCCCCGTGGGAAAGCCGTGTGGAGGAGAGAATCCAAAACAAACCCTGGCAGGTGGAGGCGCCGTGGCAGTACAGCTAGTGTTATTAAGCGCCACCTCCGCATTCACACACACACACACAGACAGCCCCACAAAAGCCCAGCCCCCCCCCCCCCCCCCCCCCCCCCCCCACACCACCACCAAAACCACCACCATCACCCCCCACCCGCTCCACTTCAATCCACCTGTGTCTGTAAAAAGGTCAGCGTGGCGGAGGGTCCTCCTCACCCCCACTTTGAACCTCCACCCTACCCACCACACCCCACCAGCACCGCCACCATCATCCACACTCCTCAATGAGCAACTCCCATAACACTGGATCCTAGTGCCGGGGAAACTCAATCAAAGAAGGGGTGGTGGTGGTGGTGGCGGTGGTGGTGGGGTCTCTGGTGGAGCTCCGGACCTCTCCAAACCCCTCCATTGTCTACAGCAGGCCTCCCCACACCGTGGCTCCTCCATATGTAACACTGTAAGAGAGGAGTTCCTCATTACTCCCCGTCCCGGGACCACTTTGTCGTCTTTGTAATTGCTGAGAGAAGAATCTGAGTGAGTTAGGGAGAGTGAGTTAGGGAGAGTGAGTTAGGGAGAGAGAGAGAGTTAGGGAGAGAGAGAGAGTTAGGGAGAGAGAGAGCGAGAGTCTCTTTCTCTCTCTCTCTCTCTCGCTCTCTCTCTCTCTCTCTCTAAGAGAAAGTGCTATGCAAAAGGAAAAAACAGAGAGACTGGAAAGAACAGGAAATTAGAAATATTGATACATTCTATTGGGCTTTTGGAGGATTAGTTTGTTGGTGGTTTGTGGGAATGGACTGGCTATACTTCCGATTTTTTTTTTACTTATTCCCAATTTTATGTAGTTATTTGTTTGTTTTATAGGTCAAGTACAACACAAATCTATTTGTAGATCTTGTAAGAAGCAATAGTTATCTAACAATCGGGTTGGATAACAAATGTGTTTGAATGTCAGTACCATTTAACATCATCATATACCAGACAATATAAGAAGAAATGTTGGGTAGTGGATGTCTCCCTCTCTCTCTCTCGCTCTCTCTCTTTCTCTTTGTATCTATCTCACTCTATCCTCTCAGCCCCTCCTCGGTTCTATTCAGTGGAGGCAGGTGAATACAAATCATTTCCACCCCAGTGCCTACAAAAAGGGCCAAGCATCCAATCTAAGACAGAGAGGATCCAAACAATGGTCTTTTTATACTGTGAGAAAATAAAAATGTCTTTCTTATTTCTTTTAGGAATTGACAACAACAAATGAACCTCTCCTAAAATCCTAAATAAGTAACATAAAAGCAATACGTTCTTTTTTTTAAAGACACAAAAAGTGACCGTATTTAAATATAGACTTTCAAACAATTGATTATGTGTGTAGGAAAGTATGTGGGATCTCAATGAGATGCAAAAAGACAGACTTAAACGTGTTTGTATTTAAATATGAATATAAAAGGAGGGCACAGTGTTCAAATAGTCTCTCGTTGGCAGGGCGTGAATGAGCTTCTATTAGGCTTGTTGTAGCTAAGGCCTCTTCGCTTCACAAGTCATGTTTTCATATGCTAAACTCAACAAACAGCAGAGAGCAACATTTCACAAAAGACAGCCCTGAGTAAAGTGTTGTTGAAAGTCGAAATTCAACAACATCGCTGAGTTCTGTCGATTTCCATTTGCTTCCCATCTGAATAAAAAAATCGATTTAATTAAGTTCTGTGGCTAGGCTAGGGAGTGTGTGATATTCTAGCAGCGATGAAATGAATTGACGAGATTAATTGTAATGTGGCTGACCCAATTTCATTCGCAGGATTCGTTGTGAAATGAGAGATTGAACATTAAATATTATAACGGTTAGTTTCTGTTATGTCGGCAGCCTGCTGGTTGGAAGCCAAAGTTATGTTTAGTATACTTCGTCTCTTGGGTCCACGTTTGAAATTATGATTTGTTTATCATCCATCCACCGACGAGAAGCTTCACTTTTTTAACTGTCCATCTTTTTCTCACTGCACTGTCAACACAACGCCAACTACAAAGTGAGAGGAAACACAACAACTCAATCTACAAGTTTCCCAAAACTAAAAAATGCCCTTCACTTTTTATCGTGCTTACTTTGACTGAGTTGGGCGACGTGCCCAATTCAGAACTACAAATCTGCTGAGGCTAAGTGTTCTATCTCAACAGAGATCCTGCTGCCTGCCTCCATCAGAAATAATGGTCCCCCCCAACAACCACTGCTCCCCACTGCCTGCAACATCACCCTTCATTTGTCAAACTGCAATTCCAGTGGAAACAGGGCTCCAATTTAACACTAACAGTCCGCCTGGCTTCCGCCATAACATCCATCCTAACATCCGTGGCGGGCCTATCTTTGGCTGGAGATCGAACCGGGGCCCTGGTCTCCTAATGCAACACAAGTGTCTGCCGCTGCCGAGTGTGGCCCTAATGGGCTCATGAAGCCACGCTGGAGCCTGCAGGGTTTCAGCCAACTCAGCCACTCAGCTATCCGTAGGAAGTGGTCTTGGAGCATTGCATTAAGGCCTGGAATGACTGACTGACTGACTGACTGACTGACTGAGGGACAGGGCCAGCCCTGGAAGGAGTCCATCTACAGGGCTGGGAATGCTACCATGCTGGGAATGCTACCAGGCCGCCGTGCGTGTGGAACATGACGATGACTGAATCACTGCAGCAGCAGGTAAGCAGCGTCGACCGGTGCAGAAGCATGTGGAAATAAAACTGAAACAAGGAACATTTAAATTAAGTAACAGACAGCGTGTGGAACGGCTCTCCAGATGTACCAAAGGCTTCCTCTTTAAACAGCTTCTCGTGGGAATATGATTGTGTTCGTAAGGTCACTTGCTAGGAACATTTGTAATAAAAAGTCACCTAGCAACCATTGCTCAGACGGAGATAAGGAACAATCATGCCTCATAGGCAGGCCTATATGTGTGTGTGTGTGTGTGTGTGTGTGTGTGTGTGTGTGTGTGTGTGTGTGTGTGTGTGTGTGTGTGTGTGTGTGTGTGTGTGTGTGTGTGTGTGTGTGTGTGTGTGTGTGTGTGTGTGTGTGTGTGTGTGTGTGTGTGTGTGTGCGTGCGCGCCCATTTTTCCGATCACTTCCTCCATCTATTTCCCTCTCCAGGTGGAGCACTCTCATTAGGATTTCACGAGGCAAAGGTGAGCGAGGGCTTGAATTTAAATTCAACCATTTATAGTCCTTCGGAACGCCCTGCGCCATGTTTATAGCGATCAGCAGAGATAGGCTTGGCCTTGCACTCTTTCCCCCCCCCCCCCCACCCCCACAAGCCTTCAACACACACCTGGCTTTCAAGGCGCCCGCAGGCAGCATAACACGCAGCAGAATAAATAGACCCCACCGCAATGATGTGGGGAGGGCTGCGATCCATTCTAAACACACACAGAAATGCTGGGACTTCAAAGGATTCAAGAAAGCACTCGGATTCTGAATGAATCCCAGAGCAACGCAATAGGCTGGTGTGGATTGGGTGGAATCCCGAAGGGGATGCTCGGCATTTATATTCACAGCACGAACATAACGATGTGGTCATGTGAGGATAGGATGTCTTCGAAGATCGTATCTGTACTGCCTAGTCACTGTTTCCTGTGTTCCCTCACAGTTAATGCTGCAACAGTTGCGATGTCGTGAGCGGGGGAAAGATTGACAGATTTTATAGAGCTTCACAGAGAGAAGGGGGCCAGGGAAATGTAAATGAGGAGCAGAGTGGGACAGGCTACATAGAAGATGAAGTAGATAAAGCAGAGAAGAGAAGGCGGAGAAAGAGAATATCCTTAGGAGTCCTTGGGCCATCTGTCTGCCGGATGGACCTGCATGGCGGTGCGTGAAGCAGCACACTGCTCTACAACATGGGATAGTACAGCAGAGAAGGCAGAGACAGGACAAACAGAGACTCTGCAACAATTAGGTTCTCTCTCTCTCTCTGTATCACACAGGCACACACACACGCACACACAGACACACACATACACATGAACATGCACACCCTCACACGCACACAGGGACACATACACACACGCACACAGGCACACACGCACACATACACGTGAACACGCACACACGCACACATAAACACGCACACAGGAACACACACACACACGCACACACACAGTCACAGTTGACGTTGAGTAGGAGTGGCAGAGCCATAACGTCGTTGATATGAAAAGACATTGGAAACACACTTCAGTGAAATCCCCTGAAACTGTGAGCACGGGTGTTAGCTGCCTGTAAGGCCATCTGCTGCCACTCGAATCGCCACTCTCCAACCGAAGATAGGCTGAGCTGAAGACCTGCTACAGGGTCATCAGTAATTCCATGGTCATTTCATTGACCCTAAACTGTTTTTTTGTTTTTCATTGGACATGTTTTTTGGTCCTTGATTCAGTGCCTCCCAAGGGATTGTATTTAGAGCACCTTGGGGTTTAATTAATGACCCGCAAGGGGCGTCCATGTTGTTTTAAGATCGACGAGATGTCATCTTGCGATACTAGGCTTGTTTATTTATTCCCGATTTTTTAACACAAAGTTGTTATTGCGAGTCAGGGAAAACAACATTTCAACTTCAGTTGACAGACCGGTCTTGATTTTCAACTCCCTCTCGGCATCACATGATAAACAACAGCACCGGGGCTCTCTGACACACACACACACACACACACACACAGTCAAAGGACACTGTGGAGGTCCACAGAAAGCTCTGCGGCCTTCTATCAGGAAGGGGTGGGTGGGGTGGGACTGGGGTGGTGGATGAGGGGGGGCGGGAGGCTGGAGGGGGTGATGGATGGGGGGGGCGGGGGGCTGGAGGGGGTGGTCTCTGGCCCTGAATGCTGCCGCTCACAATAACCTCTTCACGCCTCACTGCGTTCCAAACAGGCAGCTCATTCTGCAGCTTCTGACTATGGACATCTATGTATTCCTCTGTCACTCTATCTCTCTCGCTCTAATGCACTCCCTCTCCGGTTCACTTTCACTCTCTCTCTCTCTGTTTCTCTCTCGCTCGTTCTTTTATTCCCGGATTTATCTCCCTCGTATTCGTTCTGCATCTCTCTATCTCTCTCTCTCTCTCTCTCTCTCTTTCTCTCTCTCTCCAACCCATTTGCACAGTGGTCATTGAAAAGTGTAGCATCAGCCACTCTCGCCTGGAGCCAAGGTTCGCATTGAGCGCCCTGTTCACAACAACAGCAACAACAACAACAACAACAACAACAACAACAACTGCCAGGGCAACATGAGAGAGAGAGAGAGAGAGAGAGAGAGAGAGAGAGAGAGAGAGAGAGAGAGAGAGAGAGAGAGAGAGAGAGAGAGAGGAGGGGGGATGAATCATATATCAAATTTTGATGAAGTCTCCAATATGAATTACCCGAATATTGGTGTATTTAAATCATCCGACAAAAACGTATTGTGGGCTTTACTGTATTTTAATGTATATTTTGCTATGCACGATACGTGAAAGTAAAGGTAAAAATACACATATAAGCAAAGGTAGGAAATTCAATGTAAGAACAATTGTACCAAATTATTATAAGCATAGAATAAGAGCAATTGGTGAATTCTTTCCAAAACCAGTTTTCCTTGAAACACAACACTAATTATGCTTTTTTCAATGTAACACGAAAGCACCAGACCATTGTACTATCTTCCAAGAAAAATCAGTTGGCAGTTTGAAGCAACTGAGGAGGCCGAGCAAGCCCAGAGAGGTTCAAACTCCCTTAACAAGCACTGTGCTGTGCTGCAATCATGTGCTTGCGTGTGTGTGTGTGTGTGTGTGTGTGTGTGTGTGTGTGTGTGTGCATGCATATGTGTGGTGGGATCATCTCCCCTCACACACCAGCGAGGGGTAGACACATATCACATCATGTCAGTTCCACTCACACCACATTAGATCAACTACCCCACTGGGTCACACACACACACACACACACACACACACACACATACAGCAATCACCCCCGACGCACTGCGAATAGGCTACAGAGGGTCACTTCCAATGCACTGTGTGATTTAGAAGTCAATTCTTGAGGGCCCTAATGCACTGTTAGAGTCGATGCAGACTGAAAAATGTTAATTTTCCCTCTTCCTTCTTAATTGTCTGTGTGCCATTAGGGAATTGTCTGCCTTTTCATGCGCTCCATTATGATGCATTATGCTGCAAGAAACAGAGACTAAGTGCATTCTAAGCTTTATGTGCTGCCCAACCACTTTAGACCGTCAACACCTACTGAAATCAACCGGTGACAACGACGTTACCTTGACAACCACGGGCTTCTGTTTTTACTCCTAGCTGTCCGATGCACAAAGTGTGGGCAGTGCCTTTCAAACCATAGCGGAGAGAAACACCAGTTGCCAGAATGCAGGTCTAATTCTGACCTTTTTCCTCTTGCAGCTGTGGGCTGGCTAGCACCGCCAAACGGGCGTGCAAAGCAGCGACCTGGGGGAATAGGCAAGAGCATGCAATCTGATCGGCAAGCTATCCTTGTAGGGGCATCTGAGCTGAGTGTTAAAATGTACATCAACCTTTTTTTCTTTTTTCTTTTTTTATGTAAGTTAAGTTGTGGCGTTACAGACACTTGCCAGACTGGCTGGTTGAGCGTGTGTGTGCTTCCTGTCGCAGAGAAATGCCACTGAGAGGAACGAGAACGAATGATGCCCGGAGGTGGAAACATTGACACTGTTTTGGAAAATGATGATGGCGGTTTTAAATGTCAAGAGAGCAGCGGATGGGAATGGATAATTCATCAAATAAAAAATGTTTGTTACTTACCAGAGAAGGATGAATTCCTCTCCTTTTCCCTGGGTGTATTCCGGTTTATTCCTCAAATCTGAAGAAAAGAAAAGCAACAGGAGGATATTAGAAATGCAGTTTCTTCTACCTTCTTTAAAAAGGACAGAAGTCAACATTGTAAAGCAGCCATGCTTTGGAAAATCGGCTCTTATCTGATAGGGTTGATATGCACCGCTATGCATATTTTCTTCCAAACAGAAATATCCTCTTGCTTCCCAATGGGCCTGGCTCTCCGTTTCTGCTTTTGCTATAATCTACCAATTATCAGCAGCCTTCCCCTGATTACACAGCACACTGCTCCTCTGAATTGTCTTTGTCATCTAGAGATAGTTTCACGCGCATAAGTTGCCCGAGAAATCTGTGCGCCCTTCCAAAATCTGCACCAAATATACAATTCTCAAAATGCCTGGCTGTTCCAAGCAGATTTTGGTGACTCTGTGAACATGTGGTGTTAACATAAGCGATAAATCAAAGGGAATGCGCGCCAGGATACTGATTAACTTTATCGTGCATGATTGGCAGCATGCACCAGGCTGATAGAAAATCTGCAGTTGATTACTCAGAATGATGGAGGCAGGAGGCTTTTGTGCTTCATCTGCATTCTATTATTCTTCTATTGGATTCTCTCCTTTCTTCATATTTCTCTCTGAGTTCCCCTTTCCCTGGCTGTTTGTTACATTGCTATTCAGTTTGTCCATTTTGTTTTTCTGCTTACCCTTGTTATCTCCTCTAATCACTGGCCAAGCTTCTCTGGACTTAATTCAACGGCTGCTCCTATTCCTCTCCTTGTTCTCGCTCTCTCCTCTTCTCTCTATTCCTCTCCCTTTCTCATCCTCTCCGTTGTTCTTCTCTTCTTTCTCTCCTTTCTTTTGCATCCCCCTCCCCCATATCTCATCTCCTCTAATCCCATCTCCTCTCCTTTCCATTCCTCTCCCTTTCTCTCCTCTCCTTCCCTCTCTGCTCAATTCCTCTCCTCTCCCTTTCTCTCTCCTCTCCTTCCCTCTCTGCTCTATTTCTGTCCTTTCCCTTTCTCTCTCCTCTCCTCCTCTCTCCTCTCCTTCCCTCTCTGCTCTATTCCTCTCCTCTCCCTTTCTCTCCTCTCCTTCCCTCTCTGCTCTATTCCTCTCCTCTTCATTTCACTCCTGCCTCTCCCTGACTTCCTGATGGCCCAGGCTTGGTGTGACAGTGCGTCTACCAGGGAAAGTGGGTTACATGAATCAATGTCTGTGGTCCGAGGCATCTAATCGGAGGACCTGTGTCACAGCAAACACAGAGATACCCAGCGGAATCGATAGGCAAAATGATTGGAGAAGCCAGTTCAATTCACTTCCTGCAAGAGCTTATTGACTTCAGAGGTAGCGCTAAATACGGTTGTGGAGGAGACCCCTTTGAGACCCCCTTCTCTATTTCCACTCAATTACATATGTACAGTTTTCCACACCAGTACAGATATATAATTGGGAACTCTGGCTTGGATACATTCTGTTGGATACGTTCGATTTTCTGATTCTTTTCACACAAAGCTTGTAGTCTGACTTTGTCTTGCCACTGAAACTAAATGTTTTTTATGTGAATATTATTGTCTGGAATATTTGGTACCATTTGCTGATTCTGTATCCAATTTTGAGACATTCACCTGCTTTTAAAATATTACCTAGTAAAAAATGTAAGTTGGTGGTACATATTGGTGTGGTAACCCCATAGTGAGGTTAATATTGATAATTTATCATTTGTCATTTAGTCAAAGCAACGCACAGTGAATTCATACATTCAGGCGCAGGTAGGGTTAGGCCATCTGCCCAAGGATGCCCACATGGGGAGATTGAACCCGGTACCTTTCTGCTGGGAGCCCATCTCCCTGGCCACTACATGATCCCGGCTCAACTCCCAGGACACACCCAACGCCCATAAGCACCCTACTAGAAAGTGAGAACCAGAATGAAACAATTTCTTTCGAATCTGTCCGCCCACATGCAGGGATACCAATGTAGACACAGCTACAGTAGTAACTATAGCGCAACTTTACATCTTCCATGCTGCTGCTCTGCATGGCACAACCCTAAATAAACATGTCGAGCCACACCTGAATTAACACCTTTACATTTCCCCAGTTTACCTATTTATTCTACCTACATATAGTCGAACAGGCCTGGGCTCTGGCCTGTTGTCTACAGAGATCTATAAATACAAGAAAGCGAGAGGTGACCTCTGCCAAATCCAGTTGGACTGTGCTCATACCGTCAAAGGCTGCCTCTCCATCTGTGACAGCTAGCCTGCCAGAGTAAGACGGCAAGCCAGTCAACCATCCCTGCTGTCACACCTCTACACCCCCCTCCGCTCCTAGCCACCCCCCCCCCCCCCCTCCACACCAATCCATCCGCCACACCCCCCCTCCCCCCCTCCTCATCCTTCCACTCCCACCTCTCACTCCTGAACATGTTAGAATCAGTGCTGACACACATGTCCAGTCTTGGCTGCCATGGTGATGAGAAGAGATGGGATGGGGAGAGGAGGCTGAAATAGCCCTGAGAGACGGAGGGAGAGGGAGAGGAAGAGGAAGAGGAAGAGGAAGAGGAAGAGGGGGAGAGAGAGAGAGGGCGAGAGCGAGGGCGAGAGCGAGGTAGGTAGATAGGTAGAGAGCGAGAGATTATATCAGGTTGCTGCAGGCTCCACTTTACCAAACCCTTCACAGCAAGACATTGGCCATAATACCATAAGCTTACACAGTGGTTAAGAGAGCCACAACTAAAGTATTTATGTAAGTATGTATTTTAGTATCGTCTGATACCGATAGTTTCATGCAATACCAACAGGAAGGGGCCAAACTCTGAAGAAATTAGTGAAACAGTTTTCATCTGCAGTTTAGAGCCTGAGCGATATTCATTATAAATATTTGTAGTCTGAGTCCTTTCATTTGAGCTCAGTCATAAAGCATAATCAAGGCATAAGCAGTCATCATCCAAAGTACATGAGGAATGCAGGAAGGTGTATTTGTGAGGCATGGTATAAGCAGAGTGGGATAAGGACCGCTTGAAGGTACGAGACCAGCCAGTCTCAGACAAGACAAGGTAGCAAGGTGCAATTTTAAATTTCTCTTACAGGGGTCTGTTCATCCCGGCGAAGTGGATATACTGGTTCATTTGTGTGTGTGCGTGTGTGTGTTTGAGTGTGTATGCAAGTGTACTTATGCATGTATGTGTGTGTGCTAGTGTGTTTGTGTGTGTGTGTGTGTGTGTGTGTGTATATGTGTGTGTTAGTGTGAGGGTTTGTATACGAGTGTAGATGTGTATGTGTGTGTGTTTCTGTGTGTTAATGTGTGTGTGTGTTTCTGTGTGTTAATGTGTGTGTGTGTGTGTGTGTGTTTCTGTGTGTTAATGTGTGTGCGTGCGGGTGTGTTTGCTCACAGAGCAGAGCAACAACACAGCAGCCTGTAGCTTTAACATTATAACGAGAAACCAAGCGGGGCTGTGGACCAACCTTCCAATCAAGCACCATTATTGGGAGCTGAAATAATTAGACCGGCAAAACTCAGCCGCACACTCCCTGCCGCGAGATTCACTAGCATCACAGGGAGGTGACTCCAAATATAGAGCTCTTGTTTATTATCATTACGATGGGAATAGGTTCCTCCAATTCAGCAAAAAATAACTAACAGGTTGAGCGACCGCTTGAGCAATTACTGTGGGGTAACAAACACCCCCGCTCCTGGGATTATTCTGAATATGAACACCTCCTATACAGAGAATGTTCCCCTACACGGGCATTAACACCCTCAGCAAAAGTTGCTGAGTGTGTGCACGCACGCACTAAGCCAACCGCTCGACTGACTGACAATCTATATAGTATACACAAAACAGAGCGTATACATCACCTTTTATTTATTTCTGTAGCTGTCAACAGAAAACAAGCGCTCCCTCCATGTAGGGATCGCCAGAGTAAGAGATCCTGTGAGATCCTGTGAGATCCTGCTGCTCCAAACGATGCTGCCCTCCTCAATGCCTCTGGTCTAGCTCACACTCACACAGAGAGAGAGAGAGGGAGGGAGACCGAACGGGGTCTCTTTCACTCGCATACTCCCCCTGCCTCCCAGCCCGTCCCTACCCTAACCCCTATCCCGACACATAGGGACACACCCCCTTTTACCACCCCAGCCGCCCTCCCCAGCTCAACCTCCCGCCCACCCTGGCTCTCACAGTGGGATTAAAACTAGCTTTTGTCTCTCCACAATAGGGGTTAAACATTTCCTGGTATCAGTTGAACGTCACCACAGTCCAAAGTAACAGGGCAGGTTTTTCTTTCATTTTCATCCTACTTCCGAGACCCTAAACCCTAAACGGGGAACCCTAAACGGGGAACCAACAGAGCACATCGCGTGGCAAAGTCTCCCATTAAAATTGCGTTTCATCCTTTATGCCGTTAAACCGACATCATAATGCCTTGTCAAATTGAATTGCACAAGAGCCGCCGGGCAGCTCCCCCCGGTCCCCAGGAACGTCCCCGATGCCTGGCGGATGGGCGGAGGAGTTCCAGCCGAAATTAACCAACTGAAAAAAGGTAGAAGCCCCGGGGCACGGCCACCAATACACTTCCTCTGTCGGGCAGTGGGAAGCTGGGAGGGAGAGTGTTCACCTTCACACAACAGATGTCCTCTGTAATCTAATCTGGCTGACCCGAAAGGAACGGAAGCCGGTTTACTGCCCACTCCTCCTGCCTGGCAGAATTGCTATCCTTTAAAAAAAAAAAAAAAAGGAACAGAGAGAAGGGGGCCTTTTGACGTCCGTTAGCTATGGTTGCAGCAGGGAGACAATGGAAGGAGCCAGCCCTTTGAAAGAGTCACAATTCATTCTCCCGCACCTCTGAATAATGTTTCTCCCCAGTACAAAGCATGCAAAATGTAACATAATCTACCTCAAAGTACATTGTCTGTCCCGCGCACAACAATGGCCTAGCCCTGCATTTAAAACCCTTGTTGGTTGTTACTTTTGGCGCATCCTATTAGGATCAGTGGCTTCATCGTGGTGTGTTTTGGTCTGGGACTTTATTCACGTCGCATGTGCACAATGGGAGAGAGTTCCACATTTTAATGTATAATATCATGCATAATGATATGCATAATTTATATCACATTTCCATAATGAAAACGGGGGTGAATCACATAATTGCTCGTTTTATCGGTGATCAAGAGTTCTTAATGTCTTATGTGTTATAACTAATGCACTAAAAGAGCTCTGAAAATGACTTCATCGTGGAAGCGAAAGGCTCTTGGAGTGTGTGTGTGTGTGTGTGTGTGTGTGTGTGTGTGTGTGTGTGTGTGCTTTTTCAGCGTTTAGCGTCGTCACATGGGAGCACATTCATTTAACAAAGTTCATAAAGTAAGCCGTCAATCAGTTGGTGGCGTGCCTCGGAAAAAAAGGGGCCAGAAGATGATGGATAGCGTGGCGGTATATGGATTTACGCTGTGACATGCATCAAACGCGGGGGGGCCCATACTTCACCGAGCGAGGGGCGGGAGGGACCAAGTCTAATGAGCATTATTTCTGCACATTGACTCCGTTGAGCCAGAGACACTGGGCAAACCCCCGCGGCCCATCGGTGGCCAGGCTCACACAGGGACAGCACCGGCGCGCTCATTGCTCTTTGTCACCCGACCCAATAGAAGAACCATATTTCAATGCCGGCTGCATATTTCAATGGCAACTTTTAACACAACAAAGTTCCCGCTGCTGGGGCGGGCGGGCTGGCTGGCCGGCCGGGCCGTCCTAACTAGAACGCCACGCTGTGTGTGTGTGTGTGTGTGTGTGTGTGTGTGTGTGTGTGTGTGTGTGTGTGTGTGTGTGTGTGTGTGTGTGTGTGTGTGTGTGTGTGTGTGTGTGTGTGTGTGTGTGTGTGTGAAACAGCGCGAGAGAGAGAGAGTGATCGAGAGAGAGAGAAATGGAGTGAGTCAGAGAGAGAAGTAGAAAGAGGTAGAAGGAAAGAGGGAGGGAGAGGGATGGACAGGGACACAGACAGAGAAGACAGAGAGAGACAGCGAGAGAGAGAGAGAGAGAGAGAGAGAATAAACGCATGCATGTTCTTCTAAGTGAGTATGGGGAGGACTCCCTTCAGTTTCCCTATTGAAATCCATGAATGGTGGACAAATGTGATTGGCTCCTGGGGGGGGGGGGGGGGGGGGGGGGGGGGGGGGGGTGGGGGGGGGGGGGGATATGTTCAATGCTTTCTCAAGGCCAGCGAGAATCCAAGCAGGGTAGGGTTGCCACTTGTAAAATACTTCACTGTTGTCAAACCCAAAGTGAAGGGATAAGTAGGGAGAAGATTTACTACTCTCCCGTTTGTTGTCCTTCACAGAAGAATGGTGGACTATACTTCCTTTTCTGAACTTGTTTGTTTGAGTTGGTGTATGTAGGAGCTGTTGTACATGTTCCAGGACAACTGTTGCGGTCGTTTCAATAAACAGTCTGATTGCTTCCTCCTCCTTCAAGTCCTAAAACACAACAATGGGCTGATTAACACAGCCACAGCTGTCCTCAGGTGTTTTTCTACATAAGAGTAACAAACAAAACCCCCGCTTCAACTCATTAACTCTGTTATTTCTCCGGGAACAAACACATTCTCACAAAATGTACATTTTACTCTCACCATGTGGACGGTACATTTCAGTGCGTTACAATCATCACTATACAGCCAACAAAGCTTTTATTGTTTTTGTGATATATCTGTTGTGGTTGAACCAATGTGCATTAAAGTGTAGCCCTACTGGTGATACATGCATCTGATTTAGCAGAGGGACTATGGGAAGACAATGGGGCCGCCATCTTAAGGGAATTTACATGAATTACAGCAAGAGGCCCGTCAATATAGTCACGACCTCTCTGTGGCTTTTTGAAACTAAACCAGACCCGGGGTCCACACACACACACACACACACACACACACACACACACACACACACACACACACACACACACACACACACACACACACACACACACACACACACACACACACACACACACACACACACACACACAACACAAATACACATCATACTCATTCTACGCACACTCAACTCCACAACAATAAGGACATCCCCCCACACACACAAAAACATTTCAAAATCATAGATATGCAAAAATAGATCTATGATACACACTTTACTCACAATACACACAGATTAACTCAACTCACAAAGCTGTGCACAAACACACACACACAGACCCACACAGACCGCACGCATGTACACACGGACGCACACATGGACACACACACACACACACACACTAATAAAGCTGGTTGAGATTGGTCTCCATGGAGCCATGAGCCTCGGCGGCCGGGCTGGAGTGTTAACACGCTCTCAGACAACGGGGAGGCCTGGGAGCAGAGGGAGAGAGAGACAGAAGGGGAGAGAGGGAGAGAGAAGGAGCACCCCTATACACAATGCAGGCGTTGAACAGGGATGGAGATTTACCACCCACAGGCATTAGCAGAGCTACCCTGAGGTTAAGAACCTGCATTGTGCTGCCGGGTCGTATTTCTCTCAGACTCAAAGAACGGTTTGGGGTGCTTTTTTTTGTTAATCACAGACACACACACACACACACACACACATCGCAAACAAACAAGTAGGCGCGGTCCTACATCTAAATCAATGGGGGAAGTGGTCAGATGCCATAAAATACATTCCTTCATGAATACATTTGTATTCCTCAAAAGAGAATTACGATCAAATGACTTTGCATGACTCTATCCTCCAGCTCTGACTAAAAGAGATTGGGACTGACTTGGCAGATAGAAGTCATACACTGTGTGGCAATAAGGCAGCCAATCATGTGTTATAATGAGCAGGCTGGTCGCCACGCTTAATACAGTACGTGGGGGGTGGTCCCCAACGAGGAAACAGCATCTGAAGACATGGGAGGACCTGGAAGAGGTCCAATGGCTTTGAAGTGTGTTCCCCCCCCCCCCCCCCCCCCCCCACGACTTCTTTCTTATGCTCCATGCTGTCACCAATAAGACGATGATCCATCATGGAGCCCAGAGCACACAAGCAGGAGATAAACACGCCCAGAAGGAGACACAAAAGGGAGCACATGTATGTGTTCATACACACACACACAGACACAAGAGATAGCTTGTTTATACACACCCACATATACAAACAGGTATAGAGTGACACAAGCTACAACATACACACACAAACACACACATGCACAAGGGAAGGGATCACATACAGGTAGAGAGTGACACACGCAACTACACACACACACGCAGGCACATGCACACACAAACGTCTAGGAACACACACACACACATAACAACCCATACACACGCACACACACACACATGCACAAGGGAAGGGATCGCATGTACATACACACCCACACATACATACAGGTACAGAGTGACACACGCAACTACACACACACGCAGGCGCACGCACACACACACACACACACACACACACACATGCACAAGGGAAGGGATCGCATGTGTATACACACCCACACATACATACAGGTACAGAGTGACACACTGCACACACACGTAGGCGCACACACACACACACAAACACAAGCCTGCAATTCAACACATCCACAAATCCACTCCCATAAGTCCCCAGAAGGCGTGTGCATGCGTGTGAGCACCTCCAATGTGTTTGCGCAGCAGGACCAATTTTCATTTGCCGTCTGTGCGAGGCATATGTGATCGACGCGGTGCGGGGGGAGCATCGTCCAGACGGTTCGTTATACTCACCATGACCCAAAGCTAATAAACAAGCTACCCCCAGCACCCCCAACCCCAGCTTCCCAGCAAGCCAAACACTACTAACAGCCTGTCAGACCGACGCGATAAAACGAATGACCCGAATGAGGACAGGAGAGACTTGGGGAAAGCGTGCGTCTTTCACCGTCTTCTGTATATCGTGGTCAGTGTTTAAAAGCTGGTCCCTTCTGAGTCGTTGCTCTTCTGTCTCGTGTCCCGCCTCGACTCATCCTCTTCATAGGTAAGCACTGCAGCAATCTTCTACTTCCCTTTTATGAGGCGGGCTCTGGAGCTAATTCATAGTTCACTGCGTAGCTAGCTACCTTTGGCAGCAGTAGAGGAGGGAGGAGAGAATTTGTGTATCTGGAAGCGGGCGTGCTGCTCTTTGAAGTAGCGGCCTATACTGGCCAGCAGAAGGAATACAATTGTGTGTGTGTGTGTGTGTGTGTGTGTGTGTGTGTGTGTGTGTGTGTGTGTGTGTGTGTGTGTGTGTGTGTGTGTGTGTGTGTGTGTGTGTGTGTGTGTGTGTGTGTGTGTGTTTCTGTTTTCTGTTTTGGCTCCTTCCGCCTCCTCCTCTGGTCTCTGTATCTCCTCCTTCTCTCCTTCTCTCCTCACCCACGCTGGGGCCAGCTCTCTCACCAGCTGTCTCTATTCACCAGCCTCCGACCACACACACACACACGCACAGATGTACAGTACACATCTGTGATTTATGGGCCATATTAGCACACTCCTACGACCAACACACATGACATACACAAACACACATGCAACCAAGCACACATACAAATGCATGCAATTGCATTTACATATGCACGCACACATGCATACAAGCACACACATAACAATGTCATTATTAAATAGATGACATTGTTATGTGCGCATATATACATTTAGATACATGCATAGCCTGTACGATGAGAAGCTTTGCATTTATCATGATACAACAATAACCCTGCAAAGAACAGTGCAAGCAACAAACAAACTAAGTATCAGTAGATATTCTGGGGGGGGGGGGGGTTCCTGTGGGACTCAGTTTGGTCATGTGACGTCTTACACAGGTAGCGTCCTATGGACTATATGAACAGGAAGTCGTCCTATATGAATAGGAAGCCTGTGTGCGACCCTGAGACTCCTATTGTATACCAATCAGCTGGCTGCTGACAGAGAGCCCACTGCTAAGAGGATCTGCTTTACATTCTGCAGCCTGACCCAAGAGGTACAAACACCCACCCCCCACCCACCCACCCGCGCGCTCGGTGCCACTTGGGTGACTGCAGGTGAAACAGATGGCAGCACCAGTGGCAAGTGGGAAACCTCTGCAGGGACGGTAAACACTTTAAAAGAATTAGCTTAAAGCGTGTTCATGCAAAACGTTTTAAACGCAAAAAAAAAATAACATGACTCTTTCCTCAGAGAGCTGACGAAGGAGTACGCCTGGACAACTTGAATACACATATTTTATTTATCTACATTTAGTCATTGAAACCAAATCTGTAAGTGTGTGCGACGTGTCCAAACCAATGTATTTGTATTGTACAATTAGATGACAAGAGCAGATGCTTCAAGGAAGCGGGGACCCACTGTATGCAGCTAATCCGACACATTCAGAGAGCAACCACATCTTTTTTTAAGACAAGCAACAGAGAGCCAGCGTGGTGTCAGAAAAGTCAATCAATAATGAAAAACAAATGTATTCTTGGTGTGGATGAGAGAGCTCCACCAAAAGGTGCAAGAGAGAGAGAGAGAGAGGGCTGGAGGGCGGCAGACAAGCAGAGGACTAAGAAAACACACAAACGCACACGCACGTGCACACACACATTCACACGCACACAGGATAGGTAGAGGAAAACCCGCAAAAAGGTTTTCGAGAAGGATGTCAAGGTTTTTCTGCTTAACTCCTGCTAACACACATACCAGCAACTATACCTTAACACGTTTGTATGCAGTCTGATGCATTCTGCGTCCCCCCATCTCCCTTCCATCACATGCCCCCACATGTCCATCTCTCTCTGGTCCAGCGGAGGGAGACCAAACGGGGCTCGGCAGGCTTCTGGAGCCAGGCACTGTCCTCTCAGAACCAGCGGCAGACCCCTCTACTCCCTTCCCACCCACCCCAGCCCCTCAAGCCTCTCTGTCCACCAGCCTGGTTCCCTGGCACCCACTGTGCTGTGCTCCCTGGTGCAGGAGACAGCCCAGAGACAGAGAGACAGAGACAGAGAGACAGAAAGATATATAGATAGATAGACCGATGGATAGAGAGAGAGAAAGAGAGAGTGAGAGCGGGGTGACACCTCAGACACAATACGGAAGGAGAATGAAAAAGTGACCAAAAAGAAAGATGATTGCTTTCTGTGGATCGGTTTTTAAACCCACATTCAGCAGCAACTGTTCTGTATAGTATATTTGTCTACAAATTGAACACACCGGCTGCCTTCTGTTTAATGGATAACTGTGTGGGATGCAACGTGGCCATGCTCTGTTTAATTACAACATTGACTTCACTTGTCCATGAGCACACCTCAGATGCTTTTGAGGACACACACACACACACACACACACACACACACACAGCACACACACACACAGCACACAGCCGACAGCACAAACAGCACACCTGCCACAGGGTAGATAGGATTTACCACTTCATCAATAATTTACCCGCATATGTAATGCCGCCGGCCGGGCCTGCTCTCACACACACACACACACACACACACACACACACACACACACACACAAAAACCCACACAATCACACGTTAAGTCCACCCCTACAGACCCATTGCTTTTCTTTAGGTAACCAATCGCTTCTGAACCACAGGCTGTGGTCACCAGTGGTGAAACCTCACCCTGGCATCCAGGGAACAGCAGGTTTCCATTGTAGGAAGTGGCCATGCTTTGAGGCGGTCACGTTCCCCGTTGATTGATATTTTTTTAATCAAAGAGAAACGAGGCTGGTTTATAACAACCACTCACTGTGTGCTATAAAAACACACACACACGTACAGGCACGTGCACACACATCCACACACACGTGAATACACACACACAAACATGCACACCTACACGCTGACAGTCACACACACACACACACTCTCGGACACACACATGCACTCACGGACACTCGCACACGCATACCCACATATATACCAACATACACCCACACACACTCATGGACACACTAACAAATAGATACACATACACACACACACACACACACACGTATAAAAACTGTTTGAGGGGGTAGTTGCAGGTGTCAGCCTGCACTATTCTTAGAAGCACCTGAATACAAGCAATGCTCCTGGGCTTCCAATACTCCAGAACCATCAGGCCCAATAGTGGGCCACACACACACACACACACACACACACACACACACACACACACACACACACACACACACACACACACACACACACACACACACACACACACACACACACACACACACCGTCTCTGCAGTAGTCGAGACAGCAGTGCCTTCATCTCCCCCCACACGGTGCCAACATGGTGAGACAACAATTCTCACTGTCAGTCACCAAATCAAACACACAAACAAACTAACTAATTGTGAAGAGACCTTCTGTACACAAGAGACCAAAACATATTCTGGAAAACCGCCCCGGGGATGGAAATGCACTTTCGTATTTATTTCATTCACATGCAGTCGATATATATTCCCGCCTAACACTGCGGGCGTCTGAGTTGATATGGCTGGGTTGTCGTTTCAGAGTCCTCCTCCCAGTATTGGATTCAGGTTAATGGGATCCAGTGTCTATTTATTTTCCTGAGGTTGTATCAGGAAGCCAGTACCAGGAACCTGCAGTGGACTCAAGAGGCCCGACAGTGAGAATAGCAGCGACTGAAGCAAAGTTAAAAATGCAATGTCCTCTATTGACAAAAAATGTCCTCTGGATGCTATACGGAAAAAACAATGATGGTGTTCTATCAAACAGCCGACAACGCTATAAGTTTGGTTTTAATGTGGGACAGGGCTACTATTGATCAAATGACCCATTTGCACTTTCGCTGTCGATTGGAATAGCTTGAGAGTAGAATGTTTGCAGGAGATAAATTCCCAGACCTCCCAGCATGGGGTAATGCATCTGCTGGTGATGGTGGCGTCCATAGTCCAAGGGCCCTCTAGAAATCAACAACATGTAAACATTCATGGGAATGAATGATTCATGTTTGATCATATTTACAGCTTGTAAATATTGTACCGTGGGGCACGCTATTTGAAGTGTATTTTTTAAACATTAATTCACGCATTTTCTTTTTAATTCTTCCTCTATTCAAGCATGAGGCGGTTGGGGCAATTTGTAAATTTGGGAACAATTGGGTTGTTCTTTTCATCAAATCTGCATAATTATCTAGGTTAAATTCAAGCTTGTGTGCCATTGTCTTTGTATACGCCTGCCATGGCTAAATGGAATACATTAGTGACATACTGATACATTAGTGAAGTTGACAGGCAATCCCAGGCTGGATGGAAGGCTGCAGAGAGAAAGTATCTTCATGGACGAAGGTAAAAAGAAAAAAGAAAAAAAAAGAAGTGCAGTTCATCTTAAACAGCATTGTGTTCTATATTGCAGTTACATTAAATATGTCTCTACTTTCATTTGGAATAGCACAGCTTTATCATTAAGACTTCACGAAAGTGACAATAGCAGACTTTGTAAAAAAAGAAAGTGTGTGTTCGATTATGTTGGACAGAACTGACAATTTGCTAAATAAATAATTTGATAGCTTTTAATATCAATGTTTATTGTTGAGGACTATGTTCTTTATCTCAAATGAATCAAACACTTATTTACTGTATGAACAGAATAATATTTTGATAAACGGTAGTTGCTATATCTTTGAGGTTGAAAATAATATCAAAGTAATATTGTCCCCTACCAATAGTAAGAATTATGTTTTTTGAAGGCAAGGGTAGAGCCCTAAAGTGTGACATACATTTTCTGACCCAATAAGGGACGGCGGTTCGCCTCAACGAATATGACATTAAATAATCGCCTCAAGCTATGCAAAAGGACAACACTGTCATTCATAAAGGGAATAGTTTGCAAGTTGCAATTAAGAAACAATGACAATTTCCAGCATGATAAAATATATTATGATGACAAACAAATTAATGGGTTTACCTTGCAGTGCTTCCAGTGCGCTGGTTTCAACAACTGTACAACCTCTATGCATGAATCTCCCACTCTCCTTATGGAAATATATGCTCAAATCCAGACCTCTTGTAAATTGATTAAAGCATATCCCTTAAAGATTGTTTAGCCATAATCATACAGAATACAAGTCTATATCATTTGTATTTCTGACAATTAGTTAAGTGTAAAGTCTTGGTGTAAAGGGGGATGGAAACAAAAGGTCTCTTTTTTTAAAAGCAAGGGTTGTTCTTAACAGTAGCAGTACAGCTGCTGCTTATTTACTCCCCCTCAAAAATATCAACCAGGTGCATTTTTTTACTTGGCTAGGTCATCCAGCAGCAGTCCCTGCCTTATTTCTCCTGCTGACGTCCATTCTTGTGCCTCTCTCTCTTCCGGCACAGGGAGCCGGGTTAATGTACTTAGCGTGGCTGTGACTTTTGAACGCTCTCAGCACCGCCCTCGACTGTTCTCATGTCTTGACATGATCAATGCGTGGCCTTGACATGACTGAAGGCCAGGTGGCTGTCTGAGTAGCGAGTAACCTTGGAGAGCTCTTGTCAGCACGGATAAGCCCTCTGAGTGGTCAGTGCCTTGGACCCTGCACTTTAAGTGCTCCCTGTCTCCAGGCTGTCCTTGTAGACTCCTGAAGTCACATCTCAAGTAGGGGAAGGTGCGGACTCTCAGACACAGACCAAACAGTCTGTGGCTGGAAGGGGGACCAATATGGGCATCCATGTGCTTTATGCTTGAGTGGTCAATTAGAGCCAGTGGGAGGCCTGCAGACAAGTCCAACCGGAGTTAGAGCTCAACATTATTTTTAGTGGAGTCGTAGAGGAGGGTGCAGTGGGGGTGCTGTGTGCCTACATCACACAAAAGCCCTGAGGCCAGACAACTTGGTACATAGGGAGCCTCTTCATCTCTTTATTCAAAATCTACAAACAACCAACCCCAAGAAAAAAGGTACTAGTCCAACAAAGAATGCTAATCATTTAACTAGAGGGCTTTCTTTCTAGAGCCCCCCCCCCCCCCCCCCCCCCCCCCCCGGTTAATCCTATGTAGGAAAGTTGTTTGAACATTTCTCGGCTCTTGATTTACTGACTCTTAAATCTTGGCTTGGATTCTATTACAGGAATACACCAGCCATGGTGGAAGCTTCGTCAAACTCTTGCCAACAGGGAGAATTTCATTGATTCCAATCTTCCTTTTTTGCTGAATACAAGCGTGGAGAACCAACACCTTTGTAAATGTGTTTTAAGGCAAATTCGTCAATCCCTCAAGCTTCCTGCCCAATTAGTTTCAGGCGCAAGTGCTGACAGACCCATTCTCAGTCACAGTGCACTCAGTATTCTAGGAAGTAGAAATGTCCAGAAGAACAGCCAAGATCAGCACTTTACATTGCATTTCCTCTGCCTGTGATGAAAGCACAATACCAGTTGGAATAGCCCGCTCATTTTTCCTTCCAGCACACACCCATTATGGAGTGGCGAGTCAAAAAGCCTCACACAGTGGTAGGCATCCCGATCCCGGTGAGCTTTTCATATGGAAAATAGTTTTCAATGGGCCCTGCATTGTGCCACTATAATACAGCGTCTGCTTTATGGCATGGAAAAAATGCATTGTCCCTTAGGGGCGGTGAATGAGCCATTGAGGGACTGCCAGGGTTTCTCCAGAGCACCGGGACTTTGACCATGACACATGCTGGTGGGTGGCGGTCAAACACCCTGCACAGTGCCCCAACACAGGGGCTGGTTTTGAGAAGAGGACGGCCTCTCCGGTACATAGGAGCACCTGTGAGGCTAGCTTTCCATAGGTCAGTCGAGTTAAGGGCTGCGGTAAAGGTTACCTGCAAAGAATATCCAAAGTGTACCATTGTAGCGCACAAAGCAACCCATGTTCTGCATGAGTGAACGAGGGCAGGAAGTCTCCGTATCAGGCCTCTAAGACTCACTCTGAGGCAAAGTGCTGCAGTATGACCTGGAGGCTGGCCAGGTGGGAATGAGACACTATGCAGTCAGACACAGAGAGAGGTACACTGTGCCCTATTATTCCCTGTAACTCTGCATTAAAGATTTAGTGCAGCACTCTTATATGCAACGCAGCCAAAGGCTCCATTGTGAAGTATGGCAATAAAACGTCTCATTGTAAGAAGTGCTTGGTGACGCCATAATGTAAACCACTCTGCATGCTGTAAAATTATTCTAAATCTAGAAGTTCGGAAAAGTTTTGATTAGTTTTGAGCAGGCTTGTATTTCTGTTAAATGGACGAACAGGCTGAAACCGCATTTTCTGGGCAAATATTCTACTTCCCACAGTGAAAATGTTCTGATCTTCACTTCAAAGGAATTTGATTGGAATGGTATGGAATTTTCACCTAACATTCCCATTTGTTCCCAGTATACAACAACCTTGAAGTGCTGCTCTTGAATCTAGTCCCAGCACAGGAATGCAAATTGCAAATCAAACGTCCATGCTAAATGAAAATCAACAATCCAACGCCGAGTTTTCCTTCCATATTACCATATCAAGCACATGCCACAGTGGTAGCTAATTTTAACATCACAAAACAGAAATGTTGAGGTTCCTTTGGTTGGAATTTGCTGGGGGCCCGAGTGAATGAAAAGGACTCTCATGCAATTGTCCAATGTTATGTAAAAGAGACACTTTGAGACTATTATACCATGTCTGATGAGAAGAAAGAAGTGGCACGTCAATCAAATTGAAGTGCTATGACAAGGTGTCTGTGGAAGGATTCCTTGAAACCATTATGTTTAGACTCAACACAATGAGTCTGGGAAACAGAAAATGGAGGACAAAAAAGGATTGACCTCCATCATATTTGCAAATACGGTACGTTTGGGTGTTTATTCAGGCTTCCTTGTTTATTTATTCAGTCAACTCGGAATGAATTCATTCAGAGGGGCCTTCAAGGACATGGTCTTACTGCTGCCATTGAAAGAACGGGCCACTAAAAGAACGTATATAAAAAAAAATCGAATTTGAACCGACTCACAGCCTAAACACCAGGGGAAACGGCCTTGATGGCCTTTGTTATGGAGACACCAAAAGGCCAAAAGAGTATTCTGTGTATTTTTCCTGTTGCTACGTTCAAGGCTAGACTGAGACAAACAACACAAGCATAATGGAATCCCTCGGGAATACTTACAAGACCGCAAGCCCACCCGATGCTCGACTTAATTTCTAAGACAAGAGGTAGCGGGATTGTCTGGGATACTGGCAGCAATACAATAACAAGGGAAATATCAGAATATAGCTATAATAGGCAGAGGCAAATGACACCGCAAAGACATGAGAAAAGGCAGTGAGGAGGGAGGGAGGGAGAGAGGGAGGGAGGGAAGGAAAGAGGACACATGGGAGGGGGACATGGCCCGAGGCCCCCCAACAGGTGCATTGTCTCCAGCATCAAAGAAACCCAGCTATATTTCAGACTGGCTGCACTGTGCATCCTGGGGAGAAGGAGAGCATGTCCTGGTACCTTCCCTCTCTCTCTCTCTCTCTCTCTCACCCGTCCTGACCCCTTATCCCCATTTACCGCCCATGTCCGTATCTACTTTGGACAAACACAACACCCCCAACTCGACCAGCAGGGGTTCCACGTAGTTTCACTTCAGTTGAGTTATTCACTTGCAAAATGTATTGGGAGAAGTAATGACCACACTAAATGCCTTTACTTTCTCATTTGACTCGCACATAATGAAGTAAGAGGGGGAAAAAAGTCAGTAAAAGTTGGTAGGGGAACATAGCCTGCCCACATCATAAAGATGTTCACAAAAGGCCAGGCACCCCCTGCCTGTTTCGCTGTTGTCTTGCAAGGCAGATTGGAGGACAGAGCGGATTAAAGTCTGCTAGGGACCCTGCTGTAGCAGATCTGTCTCCTCACTATACTTGTGTGTCTTTGCTACTTCTGAACTGACTTCAAAAGAACGGAAATACAATATAAGATTTTCAAGAAATGCTGTGTTCAGTTTTTGCCATCATTATCTCTGGAAAATACAGTAGCTCCAGAATATTTGTTTGAACTGCTATGTTATAAACATCAACAAACATGAACATGCACATGCACATGGGCTGCACCTTGGTAAAACCCAAGCCTTATCCATCATTTGACTTTTGACTGCTGCTGGGAGGGTGGTGACTGATTAATGGCTGATAGCGTCAAAGTGAGGCAAGGTTAACTAGCCTGATCTAACCTACACGTCTGAATATGAAGAAGGTGTCACACTGTTGCACTTAGTCAGACGCTGAAGTCAAAGCCTCCAGTAAACCTGAGCTTATGCGGGTTGAATTATCGCCTTCTCCCAGGATGTTTTTTTTTTTGTATACGATCTGGCTAATCCAGCGGAGTTTGACTTGGGACGCCCAATGTTTAATTTGATTTTTCCCCTCGGAGGAAGAGTGTGGAGAATCCTATCAGCCAGGCCTCCTTGTAGCTCCTCCATTTTGTGTGATTAGGTACGATACCACAGAGCAACGCCTACGAGTGTTAGAAAAACAAGCAAAATCGCACCGATAAATCCATAAAATACACATATTTGTTTATAATGCTACTTGGCTTGACTTCAACTGAGGCATTCTGGGCGCAGACAACGCAGACGTTGTATTTCCGAAGTTCTTATAAACTAAAGTAGAATTGTACAACGCATAGAATGAAAGTGATCAAACAACAAGTGGAAACCAGAGAGTGCTCTGTTTCCTATACACCTGATGAGTAGTATTGCATACACACAATACGGGAAGTGTCTGATTACGACAGGGAGTGTACTACTTCCCTTATCACTCAGTTGAAGAATGGTGACCAGACACCTGAGCAGAGAAACGTGGCGATGCTTAAAAAAAAATACAGATAAGTTATCCCATTTGAGGAAAATGATGGACTGAGGAAAAGAAGCTTGTCGAAGTGATTATATGAGCATAGTGCATGTCGAAGGGCAAGGTCTATGTTCCCTGCAGAGATCGAAAAATACAAACTGTGCCAATGTAATGAAGTCCAATGTAACACATAGATTGAAATGAACAAACATTACATGGGAGATAAAGAGTGAGATGATAGAGGAAGAAAAGAGGCTGGGAGAAACAAAAGTAAAAATGATCTGGACACTGAGACAAGAGTAATTTGCTCCTTTATCAAACAGGCTTGTCCATACAATTTGGGCCTGGGTTTCTATAATCCAGTAAACAAAGCACCATCCTGAAACAAGCGTGGCAGAATTTTCTGATCCGCAAATGCATCAACAATCCTTTCCTTTCATACCACAGCAAGCCAAATTACGACAGCACCAGAGAATGTATTCAGCATGCTCTATGACTCCAACCCTCACTCTACTGTATACCTGTAATGTCAACCACGATTGAAAACCTGACATCCAAACCCAGAGTGACTCCTCGATGAAACATCACAAGCAACAGAAATACAGAAAGTGTCCTGTTATTCTCTCACAGCAATTTGCATGGATGTGCTTTCTGTCACGAATCTAGCCGCTTTGAGTAACATGCCCATGGCTTCATAGCTCTCCTGGGCCATGGTTCTGCTCAAAGGCTGAGGCGGTCATGGGTCATTGTGCTGAAGGCTCCAAGGGGCCCCTAACCAACCAACCTCGAAGACCCACGTTTTAGGTCTGGCTCCAAGCAGAAAATAAAAACCTTTAACCTCCATTGGCACTATGCCATCTACAATGAATATATTGAATTCCGATTTGAGAGAGAGACAACCCTGTCCTGATTTATTCAAGAAGACCTTACATAAAGATAAATATGTTTAATATTTCAATAGAAAAATGGCGACCAAGAAAACATAATTCTTCAGCTCGTGTTTAGTTTATTTCTCAAATATAAACCTTTATTGAAGCTCTGAAACAAATAGCATGAGGCTTATGACTCAATGGTAAGATAACACAAACTGAAAACCAGACAGGCCGGTGGTGGCCAGCAAAAAAGGTTATTGCAGGCTTGCAGCGCGTTTCATAGGGTTATCAGGCCAGCCAGCCATTCGGGAGACATTGATAGATTAAGTCACCATTCGTCCATCCTCCTTCTCCCCTCAAGACTGGGCCCAGCCATCCCAGAGCAGGGAATTATCCAAGTGACAATGACATTCTTTCAGACACCAAAGAACCGCGGCTCTGAGAAGCTAGGGCAGGGCAGACATAGAGATTACACTGATTGCTATGCCACTGCTTCTTGTTTGAGTTTAAATTCTTCTGGCGTAGGGACGTGAGAAATCGCCCGGCTGATGTCCTTGAGTTGTTGATCAATAAATTGCAGTGCTCATTTTGGAGAGCCTTGTGCAGACAGCTGCATGTTCACTGCTGCACCTTTTTATTGTTGGTTATTGTCGGAAACTCTTCTGTTTGTTATAGTTCAATCAAAAACAAAACAACATATTTTTAAAGGGTTAATGAATCTGATTTTAAATAACCAGAAAGGTTTGGTATGTATGGTTTGAACAAATAAAAAATGATTACTAGCAGCAAACAAGTCTGTGGGGTACACAAGTCCACATTGAGTTATTGGTCCATTGGAACATCCTTTGATCTCTCCGAAAGATAAGCTGATCTGTGTTGGGAAAGGAAAGGCAAATGCTTTTAATGCCTCGAGTTTATGAATCTAATGGTTTTCTGACCTCAATCTTTCATAAGCATAGGCAAAGATGATCGGAGTATAGATTATGCTTTTGCACAACATGTGGTATGAGGACAATAGAACACATTGCCATAGGCAGTATTTGTATTCGAGCATTCGATGATTGGAAGGACATGAGTGTACTGACACATCTTGACATTTGTTTACCATCCCATGTCTTTGTCTTTCCGAGAACGGGGAAAGGAGTTTTTCCCAGGATTCCTGTGGTTGTTTTTTTAGGGTGCGTACATGTGGTACTCCGAGGGGGGAGATGAAAAAGAGAGGAAGAAAAGCCCATTGGTCTCAGCGCCACAGAGACAGCATCGAGAGCCAAGCTGTCATCCCGTTGGGATTAAGGGCCCTTCAGTGGTGGCTGCTGAGCCGCTAACATGGTCACTAACCCCGGACTGGGGTCCTGGGTGGGGCCGAGGGTGCAAACAGAGAGTGAGGGCATTAACAACGCCTGGCCTTAAATAAGACCTTGGGGTCACGGGGCTTCCTGAACCATGGCAAAGCCACTTTGTGAATCCCTGTCACCTTTATTCATCGTGTGACAGCTACGTGTCCCACTCTTTCCTGTTGATTCAATCACTGTCACGTCATGTACTGGGAAGGGGGGGGTGTGGGGGGGGGGTTGGGGGGAATCAAGATTATATAGCACCTCTGCTCATCCTTCCCTAAAATTCCCCCCTGGCCAGTTTATGGGAGGAGGTGCATGGAGCATGGGATTGTGTCAAACCCTCCACCGTGATCTTCCGAGAGAGTGCCGTGTATATATTTGTTCAACGATACCGCAAAAGTGGGATGCACTACTGTGCCAACAGAGAGGGGGTGCGGGGGGCATTGTTGAGTTCTTCTCAAGCGCTATACAAATGGATGAGACAAGGAGGCATGAGAACAAGCTGGGTTGTGTTTAAGCGCATGCCCTCCCCAACGTCCCTTCTGCTCAGGCTATAATGCACTTGGCTCATGGAGCAGTGCCCATCTCCGTGTTGTGGGATTCGGCCCTCTGTTCTCTCAAGTGGTGGTAGAGAGTAGCAGCAGCTCCAACTAAGGGTGGGGGGGGGTGGAATCCACTTGTCAAGAGACTTCCCTGTCCAAAATCGTCCGCTAATCCATAGCTGGCAGAGGTTGGTCCGTGCAGCACTGGCTCTAAACTGGCTGCTAGCTAAACACTTTAGCAGCCTCTTCATAAGGAGCGACTGTGTGTTAAAACAGGGGCTCTGGCTTGCAAGCTTCTATTGTTGTTCATCTTCAAGGCTACCCCCCCCCCCCCCCCCCCCCCCCCCCCCCCCGCAACCACCCACAACCCCTACCCATCCCAAACCTTCCCAGCCGACCCTCCAAGAAACGGACGGGAACAACAGCCCAGCCAGTGTGGATAGAGAAAACAGACCCCCTTTGTTCCCCCAGCCCCCTTCTCCGCGTCTATTGAGGTACGTGATCCTCCCACCCGCCACCCCCAAATCTCAAACCCCCCCTCTTCTTCACCACCACCACTACTACAACCACCCCCACCCCTCCCTTTTCCAGTCCAGTGGGTGGCACGAATGCCAAAGACCTTGAGAGGACGCAGGAAGAACACGAGCGCACATCTTAAATCATTGTCACATTCACGATTGTTGCAGACCCAGATCCGGGTCCTGGGCTTTACCCGGGGGGGGGGGGGGGGGGGACGATCAAGAGGTTTTACGCTCAATCAAAACTGGTTAACCTGTCAGCTGTTCTATGGGTGTCAGGGGCTGGGCGTTCAACCTACAACAGTAGGTTCCATTATGCCCTGCCTCCCCACTTCAAAGGGAAAGCTTCCATTGCCGTTGAACCTCGGCAGTTGTTTGCGACAGAAAGGAACATCTCTGGGGGCGTAAGGGGTGTAATAACCTGACATGGGTAATAAAAGTGTTCCCTTGGCAACTTTAAATGGTTGGGCCTGACAAATCTCACCAAGTATTGGTCTGGTTATCATGCTGGGAGAGCCCCGACTGCCCCCTTCTGTTTTTCCATCTGCCCTAGCAACCTTACCGCTACATACGGCCTGCAAAACACCTTTTAACACAACACGACGGCCCAGCATACCGTTGGTGAGGAGGATGTAGAGCTTGGGAGTATTCTGCACCATTGATGTCTCTCACATACATGCGTGATGTCCTGTATTGTTTCAGGGACCTGTAGGGAAATAATTAAACCTCACCGCCCACATAACATAGACAGACAGCATGCATCCCTGTTGGTTTAACATTCAATTTGATTCCAACTGGGAGCCAGACATAAATTGGCGCATGCCGAGCAGTTTCTTCGAGGTTGTCAGTCTTTGTTCTCACATTAGGGTTTAATTCAAGTCAGGGGTATAACCATCATCAACAGATGCAGCTGGGTGGAGTGGACTCACAGGAATGTGTCGGTGCCTATTAGTGCTGCTGCCTAACTGAGCACGGAACTCATAATTGCATGGACCAGCTTCTCTTCCACAACACTGCATTCCCCATTTACCACAAGGACTTAGAGAAACACAAAGCGTGTTTGTGAGTGTTTGTTGTGTGTGCGTGTCTGTGCATGTGTGCTTTCATGCAGTGGTACTGTGTACACGTGCGGGGCTGCAGCATACCGTGTGTGTGTGTGTGTGTGTGTGTGTGTGTGTGTGTGTGTGTGTGTGTGTGTGTGTGTGTGTGTGTGTGTGTGTGTGTGTGTGTGTGTGTGTGTGTGTGTGTGTGTGTGTGTGTGTGTGTGTGTGTGTATATATGAATACATCTAATTGTTACAGTGAAACCAAAATATAACGACATTTAAATATCTGTACGATGGTATTCAGAAATGTTTTAAAACAGTATTTGAATGCTTTTGTCCTCATTCCTGTACTCTGGTGTTAAAGTTAACGGCAGGTGGAATCTTATTAAACTGCTGAAATAATGATCAGTTAGGAATGTTTATTAATTAACAGATTAACAAGAAGGTATGTTGTTAAATGCCAACTGTTTTCTCTCATTTGGACAAGTTCTGTTGTGTGAATGCAGCTTAAGACCTTGGTTCAAGTGGATTCGCGAAATGATCATTAAGATTGAATACAACAATAGAGTTTGTTGAATTCTTAATCAGTTAGCCATTAAGCTTCACAATATATGAGCCAGTGCATACTTACCTACCTGTCAGTGGCACATGCACAAAATGTTATCAATGCAAATGTATGTGTAACCTATTATGGATGGGCAATTTGGAAAAATGTATTATGATAATCAAGGGTCATTTTACACAATATCAATAAATAACACAATATGCTTATGAATTCTAAAAAAAATTAAGTCTAACTAAGGGTCATTACATTGAAGTATATGGAAAATTAAAGTATGGTATCAGACCATACATACTAGTTTCCCTTTCTCTGTAATGTTTCACACCTCACATTTTGATCATTTTAAGGGTGTATCTTCTCATCGTAATTAATTTAGACTTCATAAGTAGCTATCTTAATTTCATGACAATGCAATACAATTCAATGACAGTTGACGATAATACTGAATTATTGCCCTATTATGCACCCATTTAGCAGAAAATACATTAGTGTTCAAGCAGTGGGCCACACACACATGCCTCTCACACACACACACACACACACACACACACACACACACACACACACACACACACACACACTTCCCTGTGAGGTCCTCCTAATGAGACACTCATCAGTCCAGAAACAGGACAAGCTCGCCTGGAGACAAGAGGCCCCGGCCATGTAAATGTGCTTAGCGGCTGTGTACGACAGACCGGGAGCGAACAATCTGCCTGGCCGCGGTGACACTAATAGATGGGCCACTGGGCTCCGTCGGTCCCCAGAGGGTTAACCCCTTCACAAGACCACGCGCCACAGCGCCCATTCCATTCACATACACCACAGCGGCATCATTCTACATTCTAAGCAGGTAGACATGGTTTCTTTCAACTCAAAGCGACCCATAATGGCCTGTTTGAAAAACGCTGCGATCCCCGTGGCGCTTTGGGTAGAACGGAAGCCATCGCCCGAGGGTCAAAAGACGTGAGGGAGGTGCGGCTTGATGGAAATGTGAAAGGGATTGGGCTTTTTCAATGTCATCGTGCAGAAGGAGATGCTACGTGACTGTGAGTTATTGAGACCGTAAAAGCCCAGCCTTTCAACCACGTCGTCCCTCTTCACTGAGTTTGGCGCGCTGGATGAGATAAAGCGTTGCACATCAATGAACCGCATTTACATCTCCAGGTAAAAAAAATAAAAAGAGAAGCCAACGGAGGACTGCCCCTTGAAATACGACCGTACTCCTCCACCGATGCCTCAATCCTACCAATGTCCAAGGTGCGAAATGACGTACACAGAGTGATGAGGTCATCCCCGGCATGACTGGCAAGAATCGTCACCCATTTCCAATGTGTGGGACACATTGTCCAGCGCTGCCACTGGGTCGGCCTTCACGACGACGCAGACAGATCCAATCGCTGGTCACAGAATGCCCTGCGTGTTTCTGCAGCCCACGGACTGAAATAAGTGGCATTTTCCTGTCGCCACCCAGGCTTTTCCCATAGCCCCCAGAGACAGCGGCTGGCCCGCCATTGGTTTTAGGTCAACAGTGGGAGAGACTGACTGGTGCTCTCACAATAACACCGGCCGACGTGTGTCCTGATAATCCCTTAGTTATGCAAATCTCAGCAGCGCCCTGACTGCCTGCTTTAGGTGAAAGTAAAGATGGAAGCAAAATGTAGGTCGCCATCTAGTTCCTGTGTGTGTTTTCCCTTTTCTTTATCTTAACATTGATGTAACGTTTGTTTTAATGTCCCATCGATGAAACAACAGATACAAAGTGGTCCGCCGGCTCGGCGAATGGGGTCCCGACGCAAAGGTTCCTCGCGTCGGGGAGGTGACACATCCGCGGTCAACAGTCATGTGACGGGAGCAAACCCGCCAAAAAGGCCCGCAAACAATGGGGGACACGCAAACAAACATAGCTGCCAACCATTTGCCGCCCAATGCTAAACGAATGCAAAGACGACATACGGCAGGGGATATAGAGAGAGATGTTGTTATCTGCTCTTCGGAGGAGATTAACACAATAGACTGCTTAAGAGTGAACAAACATGGCTGGAAAGTGTGTCAGTGCTTTCAGAGGGGGGCAGTGGTGGAACAAGGGCTCCAGACAATGGAGCAGTCATCATTAGCATTGCATTAATTGAGCTGATCTCAGGCAGGAGTGAAAGTGTGCATCCCTGGCATATGTGTTTGGCTGTGTATGAAGTGAGGGTCTGGGGAGAAGGGAGGCTATGGGTGGGGTGCTCAGCGAGGTTCATGACTGATGAATGAAAGTCTGACTGAGGGAGAGAGAGAGAGAGAGAGAGAGAGAGAGAGAGAGAGAGAGAGAGGGTTGGGTGGGGGCGAGGGTTGGTGCTGAGCTGGAGGGAATGGTGGTTATGTTTTTCAGGGAAGCAGTTGTTATTGTTAGGATGAGTGTGTAAACCGCAATAAGATGGAATGCAATTTGAGAATAGTTTGGGTTGATGTTAGTAGTGTTGGTGTGTAATTCCTTAAAAAAAAGAGACAAGTGCTTTTTTAGGATTGGGATTTAGACAAAAACAACGTATATAAAAATCAGCTGGGATTTGCTGGGTAAATCCATTACACTGACAAAGAAGAAACAATCGTTCGTCAAACCATCCTCATAACAAAATATTTAAAATATGTAATTGCATTGTTTAATCTCAATGCAACATAATATTATAAAAAGGCTGCCAAAGAGCCACCTTTACGAAAGAAGTGCTAAGCTACTGGAACTCAGCATCTTTAGAGCGGCATAACAACGCGCACCAAACGTGAGAGATATGGACGTTGCACCTGCCTTGAGAATATACCATTTCTATCACAGAGACAAGCATCTTAAAGTAGCCTACACCCCAGCGTTCTTACAGTTATAGCGACTACAATGCCATACAATACTGAGTCAAATGCAAAATGAACGTTTACAGCCAGCGTCTCAACATCATTTTGGATCCATCCGTTTGAAAGTCATGGTGACTATCTGCGTTTTTAAAAACTCGTGAGAGTGAACCTATCCCATATGCGCAAATGTTATTTGTGTTCCTCTTACCTTGTGTGTCTCTGTGAAGCCCCAATCTGAAGACTGGTCCCTCTATTCGCAGCGCTCTGCGACAGAACTGTAGCTGTGTCTCCCGTGTTTGTTTACGCCAAGTCCCGTCCACCGTCGAGCCTCTCTTGCGCTTGTCTCTGCTTTCTCCCTCACCGCTCCTTTCCTACTCTTCAGCCAGCAGCAGCCTACTGACACACAGGCGGGCACGAGCATCAGCAATCGTAGGCGCACGCCCGATTACGCGCGCCACAGCGCCGCTTCCATTGAATGGTGGCCCGGAGGCACTGATTAGTGACAGCAACGTGTTTTTTTTTTATCTCTCTCTCTCTCTCTCTCTCTCCAGATATGATCATATTATGTGTGTCACTACATCATGGAATACACAGATGGACGACATTAAAGTGATTGGTATAACGACTTTATTTCTAGCAGAGATTATGCATCAATAAATTGTTCGTAGATGTAGGGTCATGACAACCCCCCCCCCCCCCCCCCCCCCCCGCCTTGCTCACTCAATTCAAAGTAGGTGACAGTAAAACACGCAAAACCTCACACGCACATAAACGCACGCGCACACACAAACGCGAGCGCGCGCGTTAATGAAAACGCTAGTTGATGAAGCGTTACCATTATCACCCTGCAAACAGTGAACCACACTCCAGATGTGCTAGGCCTTCTAATGGCTCTTTGTCATTTCCATGTGCTGATGCTCTCCACATTTTTACCCGAGGAGGAGGACTGCAGCGATAACCACAGAGCATAGCAGTAGCCAATGGGATCAGCCAAGCTCTGGTGGTTCAGGTCGTGTGAAAAAGGACATCTCCTTTCCAGTCAAATCGAATAAGCCAACCAGGCGAGCTCTCGTCTTGCCACACGTTAGACAGGCACACACACACACACACACATAAATTCGACATCACTTTATAGCAAAGGAAGCCATCTGCAACTAGAGAGCCAGACACATTGGCAGCAGGTGACTTGCTTGATGTTTGGGGTGCACTTGGTTCGACAGTACGGGAACACTTCCATTCACGCTGAATAAGGTGCCGTCTACCATCCACAATCTGGCCCACTCAGAGGAAACGATGGGCTGTCTGTTGTGTACCAATTCAATATTTGACTTATCCCTCAGCTCCAGTTCCATATTGGACACAGTCAGCAATAGCAATACCAACATTTAAAAATAACCCCACCATTTGATTGAAGCATTAAGCCTAGGCTGAAGTATTAAGCGTGTGCTGAAAACACCACACCAATGTTCCATAATCTGGTACACCCACGAATCTCATTGTAATTATTGTATTTCAAAACGTTTCTTTGACTTTTACAGTAAACTTGACCAAATGGAGAAGGATTACTACAATCAAGTCAGCTACGTGAGAGAGCATGACTGAGAGAGGGAGAGAGGGCAGACAGTGAGAGAGAGAGAGAGAGAGAGAGAGAGAGAGAGAGAGAGAGAGAGAGAGAGAGAGAGAGAGAGAGAGAGAGAGAGAGACAGAGAGAGAGACAGACAGAGAGAGAGACAGAGAGAGAGAGAGAGAGAGAGTGAGAGAGAGAGAGAGAGAGAGAGAGAGAGAGGGGGGGGACGCAAGCATGACATTCAAAAAGGTCATACTCAAATTAGGACCCGCAATACCACGTGCAAACCACACCTCACCAGCTTCCTGATAAACCACGATGATTTCATTATAGACTATGGGTGTGTGGGGTGGGGGTGTTGTGGTGGTGGTGGAGGGCGGGGCTGACCATGGGATGTGTGCCTACATCCACAGTGCCACACAGGAAAAGTGTTGTCATATCCCCACCTATCCTCTCAGCACCCTTACAGATATGTCTGTGTGCTGTTTTGAAGCCTATTTAAATATTCACTTAATTTTCCTTCATGCATATTATGTGTAATATACTCTCAGGGATTTCCATTAGTTCAGGAATACAGCAGCAGCAGGTTGTGTTAAGTATAAGCCCCAAGCTGCGAAGCAAATCTAGTTTGGGTTGATGTTGAAATGCAAATCCTTCAAACGTTAACATTGTCTTTCCCCTCATTGATATCATGGGCTTGGTCCACCAGGAGACTGGGTGTACAAGCCAATCACAGCTCGGGGCTTCTACTAGAGTTTTCGCTGGCATATACAAAATATGATGTTATGTTATTAAACTGCTCATGTGCGTGCAGGACAAACTAGCAACAAAATCCCTTGGCTGATGTTTGATGGATTAACCATGTTCACCAAAGACCACCAAGCTCAGGATTACTATAAAAAAATAAAATATATATATAACCTATACTATAACCTAAACAATATATATATACAGCACATATGCACATATTACCAGCATGACCTTAAACACAGATATTCAAAACACTGGTTTATAGACTTTGATCAACCCATTGTTACACCACAATCGCTGTATGCCATTTCAAATATCAGTTTTCTTTTTTTCTATTTGTTTGTTACAATATTCATATATCTGACTGGTTAAACATCAAGTATGTCATTTTGTGAATCGACCCGCGTGTCTCAACAGTCTCCCTGAGCCAGAATTTAATAGCAAACATCTCAGGCATTAGGACATAACAGCTAAAAACATACAAAAGCACGCAAGAGAGATAATGGACGGATGAAAGACACTAATATATATGCAAACTTGAGAGGCTCAGACGATGGTGTAAATAAGAATCAAATTACTGTTGGATGGCACCAGAGTCCGTTCTGTTTACATCAGAATCAGGCCCCATATCCCCTCATAGCTAGCAGGGTGATTGCATTAGGACCGCTCTATATTGAGTGGGAACAGCCTTGACTGGCTGGATAACCTTGTTAGTGCAGGGGCACACAATGACAGGGGTCTACTAAGTTCAGGAACAATGGCCATTGCTCAATGTACGTCTACGTCGATAAACTATAAAGGTGATGATATGCTAGTGTTAATAAGGGCTTGTTAGCATGAACCTAAGAACAGTAAGAATATGAGAGGGGGGGGGGGAAAGCAATGCCGGTTGAGGCATCTCTTCTGTGTTAAATTGTGTTAGTGCATATTTAAACCGCAGAGAGCAGAGCACAGGAGCATGTTTTAAAATCAGTATTTCTTTTTATAAAGACCAATATTACATGAAAATAAATAAGACACTAGATGAAAACTATGATGAAGACGGGTTGATTTGGCATATTCTGATCCATTACAATTTGTGAACACAAAGAAAATATTAAAACAAAATGATTATTTAATATCACTATAAAAAAACACATTGAATACATCTAGCACAATGGACCTGCACAAGGCAGAGGGAACACGTGTTCATCCCGTGATGCTGATCAATACGGGCGAAGAACGTGTGTTGCAATGAGCATTACCAATTGTTCACCATATAACAACTCCTGCCGCTGACCACCGAGTATTGATGTTCGCTGCCCTGTGCTATAGTGCAGCCATTGCTGTGTTCCCATGCATGGAGCGAGGTGGCTGAGAGCTTGTGTCAGTGATGGGTGTTTATGCTGCAGGGGAATGTGATCCATCACCGGTCCTTCAGTCAAATATCTCTTTCTCTCTCCCTCTCCCTTCCCCCCACTATCTCTCTCTCCATTATCCTCTCCCCACTATCTCTCCCTTCTCCTCTCTCCCTTTGCTCCCCTTTATCTCTCTCCATTCGCCCCTTCTATCTCTCCCATCTCCCTCTCTCCCACTCCCTTCTTCCTCCCACTCTCTCTCTCTCCTCCCTGGCTTCCAGCTCTTCCTTCACTGATGGCGGCAGCCAAACATCTTCAAATGACCCTGCGTCTTAAACGTCCACTTATTAACACAACACACACAGCAATGCAAAAAGACCATACACGCACAAACACATATACACACTGTCCATCTCAACTAGAGCAGGGCCTTAACACTGGCAGGACTGAGGGTTCAATTCCCACTGGGCCCTACCCTATGTTCAGAATAGTATGTTTGAACACACACACACACACACACACACACACACACACACACACACACACACACACACACACACACACACACACACACACACACACACACACACACACACACACACACACAGTTATCTCTGTTGCTGAGGAATAAGGAAGGTTTAAGGTAACAACCGCCTTTCTTACTTTCCTAATGAGCCTGCTTCCCTTAGCCATGGAAAACAGCCGCTTCTCTGTGATTTTCATGTAATCTCACATAATTAGGAAGCAAGACGGTGAGGTTCAGCGGAAAGATTTTAATTAAACACACTCCAAACACTCCTTGCATGGGCATCAAGGATCAATGGGGAAAATGGCTAGATGAAACAACAAATCAGCGTTTGTCTATCTCTATCCATTTCAGATTAGGTCCGTTTGCCGTAATCATGACTTGATCACACATCCTTCTGTTGCAGTGAAGTCAGACGGGTTAAACAGCGGGAACAGCCCTGTGATTTCAGCAACAGCAAACTGGGCAAAAGTGATCCAGTTAATTATTTAAACCTGTAATTATATTTTACAGTGTGACATTAAATAAAGATAAACTATATTTGAAACAAGCATACGCAATCTTTTTTGTTACTAGAATTACACAATGCATATTTACAATTGTTACAACTTATTTTGGGATATATTGTCTAATATAGATTTACTCAAAAGTGTTACATTGGAGTGATGGCATTCATTCTACTTCTTCTTATTTCAATATTAAACTACATGGACCTGCTGAGAGCAGTTATATTGGACTTGGGGTACGGTAAGATACCCTACCCTCATTATGCCACACTGAATTGAAGAGTTGAAGTAGGTATGAGTGAGGTTCGTGTCAATCATCAATACATTTCCAATAAAGAAAAGTTTAAAGCTTTCTGTTAAAAGTACACCATTACATTACATTTTCCTTTCAGTGGTGATTGGTAGGCAGTGACGTTGTAGTTACAATACATTATAATTAATCACATACATTTCCTATTATTATCTTTTCATATCAACTTATAAATAAAATCATTGTTTATGCAGCTATACAGGTATTTTTTCAATGCCAACAACAAGTTAATACTAATGATCCCCCCCACACTGTTAACATGAACAGTGTGGGGGGAAACTGGTCGTAGCTGCTCTCTGCCAGCAGAGTGGCTGTATGTTACATACAGTTGCTCTGCTGTTAATTGCATGACAAGCATTAATGCAGGGAGGTGTCCTTCCAGCAAGGAAGCTGAGTGCATTGAGTGGCTGAAGCATTGCATGCACTAATACTTCAATCAATTGTCAAGTAAAGTGGTATGAAACAGGTTTCTTTTTTTTTTATGTATTATTTACAATACATATCTTAAAAATAAGATACAATTCTATCTTGCACGTATGATTTACAGCACCTGGAATAATGCAACTGCTGTTGTTGTTGCCTCTTTCCAGTCATGATTCCCCATAGTCTGTGCGCCAGCAAGCCGCATCACGTGACACCCAGTACCCTTCATTCCTCCATCTCTAATCAAAGAGGTGCACAATCACCTGGTGTCGATTGTGTTGTGCTCCAGCAAAACATCTCCCACCTGTCCCAGAGGTACATTTATGGCTTCAGTCTGGTGGTAAATGCTTTTCAGTTGAAAAAACGATGAGTCGCTTGTGGACGTTTGTGGGGCGGTGGTCCACGTTGGCGTCCCGCACATTCCAAGCTGCCCTCTTGGTGCCTTTTCACCATTATAATAAGAATAGCAACAACAACAACAACAACAACAATAACTGGTTGCTTGGTTGCGGTAGATGACCAGCTCGATTATTTTGCTCAAGAAGTACCAAGACGGCGGCACGGGCCGGAATGTGCTTTTTGGGAAACAACTCGGATAATCCCATGCTTGAACCCCTGCTACCACCGCTTGGCCCTGGAGAAGGAGTGCAGGCCGCCGTGCATGTCGGCCCGGAGCCCCGCCCACTCCTTCAGCCTCTGGACGGAGCTCTTGTCCCGGGTGAGGATGGCTGCGGCCTTCTTCATCTTCTCCTCGTTGCGGCCCAGGTAGCGCTGGGCCTCGGCCTGCAGCAGGTTCAGCTTCTCCTGCCGGCTCTCGTCCAGCAAGATCTCCTCGCTCATGTAGGGGTTGAAGCGGAAGTAGGTGCCGGTGGGGAGGAGGGCGTCCAGCATGGTGTGTGTGTCTGTGTGTGTTGTGTGTTGTGTGTGTGTGTGGAGAAGGGGAGGGGGGGAGAGGTGTGACGAAAAAGAACACAGGCATGTACGTATATGAGGTTGCACATCAACGCATAAATACATTCCTAATACAGACCGGCGTGTACAAACACAATGCAAACAGAGATTATAGTTGCAGTCAGTGGAGCGTAGAACGCCAAAACAATATGCCAGCCATTTTTGACAGCTATACATGTAAACCCAAAAGCAAATGCTTTGGGGAGGCTCAGGAAATGTGTGAGTGCCAGAATAAAGGTTATTCAAAGTGCACTGGACCTGAGACGTTTATATTTTCTCCCTGGGAGGGAAAATGCTGTCATGTGTGATTTAAAGAGACGTGTGTCTGTGATAAGAAAATGGTAATGTATAAAATATGTATTGTATTGAAAACAAAGCGCATGAGTGAGAATAACTGGGGATATGTGCTTGAAGGCGCAGGCAGGGAACAGCAACTGTTTGTGTTGCTGCTCTTACAGCACTTTGAGGTAAGGTGAGGTTCAGGAGGCCAGACATTTCAAATCAAACTGTCTGGCCACTGGGTTTAGCACAAACTGGCAGGTTACCACTGAATAAAACATTGGCTCAAATCTCGTTTCTTTTTTCTAATTGACATGGCAATTTATACAATTAACAAGAAAAGTGCAGACAATAGTGAAAAGCCTTCTCCTAAATCAATGGATGTCGGAAAGCAATGGTTGTGTCCCATTAGGGTTGTTTAAGGTTGTTTCCGCCTGCTCAACACGGGGTGGAAGGAATGGACAATCAGAGCCTGTCAAGGACTGTGGGATTGGGTGTATTATTTGTACAGTGGGTGTATGTATCGGTTATGGGTCACAAATGGGTTGTTGTAGGGGTTGTTTTGTACACTACAATGCTTTTTATTGCACCTTTACTGTGTTTGCCTACCTTGTGCATTTGCACAATACAAACAATTAAATGATATTCTATTCTAACAATGTTCAGTTCAATGGTTTTTAAACAGAAAAATAAGGAAAGATCAATGTTAACCATGTTTGAGTTTTGATTTATTTTGATTACGGGTGTAAGGACCTCAATATTTATTTTATAACATAATATTTGTATTATGCACATCTCTGTACAAAGCCTCAGCACCGGCTGTTGTTGTATGTGCGGGACACACCCTGGAGAAAGCATGCGTACGATAAACAGCTGGGATGGAGGTTTATGGGTAGAGGGCGAAAAATCGGTGATGAACACTCCACTAATCTGCTCTCTCTAAATAACAAGAGGCCCAATCTGAGAGCTTAATCCCAAAAACCGGGGGGGGGGAGGGGGAATCACGCGCCAAAAACCCTGCATCTGGGTCACACCCCACCCCACCCCACCGCCACGACGGGGATGCGCTCCCTCACCAAAACTAGGGAGGTGCAGAGGTGCCCCTGCCCAGAGGTGATAAGTAGACCCACCAGCGCATGGCTTGTGATGAGGCAGGATCTCCCCCAGCAGGGCTCCACCGCTACAACGTCCGCCTGTGCTAGCAGAGCGGTATCGTTGATACAGCGAGTTCAAAAGACCCAAGCCTTTGCTTTGAATATTGACGCGGAAAATTGACACGGCGCGGGGGACGAAAGAAAAGGATGTGCGTCGTTTATGTGTTTTTGGCTTGTTTTGAAGGGGATCGTTTTGTTTGCTAGGACTGGCGGTCGCGGTCATTGCCAGTTGTTGAAGGCGACCTACCTTCTGTGTCCGTGGCGCTGCTGATGACGTTCACCAGCTTGGTCTTGAGGCTGGTGTGGGTGGCGCTGTGCTTGCCAGGGGTGACGAAGCGTCCCGTGCCCAGAGACACCACGCACTCCAGGGGCATGCCCGGCCACAGACACTGGCACTCATGGATGGCCAACGCCGTGGGGTTGTTGATCAGCAAACCTCCATCCTATGTGAAAGAGAAAGAGAGAACATGCGAGAGGGAACATGAGAAAGCGAGAACATGAAAGAGCGAGAACATCAGAGAGACAAGAGACAGAGAGAGATAGACTTGTGATAGAGATTCTCTTTCACTGATTTTCTCAAAATGAGACCACATCACACTAAAAAGCTCTTTCATTAAAACAAGACAAGGGCTTCCTTTTTTAACGTCCCACTTATGTACGGTGCTTATTTGAACATGCGATGGAACAAATAGGCCACGGATCACCAAGGATTTGTGGACAAAGCGGCTGGTAGGTACAGAAGAACCGAGCCAGATTGCCTTGATGTTCTTCTGCCGACCCAAGAGCCTTTGATGCGAAGCGGGTGCCTAGGAGATATGTTTGCTATAGATCCATAGTCTCTAGCCCAAAGGCATCAGGGAAGCGGAGAGAGTAGGGAAGCTGTGGGGAGCGTTGAATAGGCATGAGGGTTGAAGTGCGGAAGGGGATGGGGGGGGGGGGGTGGCGGCGGCTGGCAGCCGGATCAAACACATAGGGCGGGGGGGGGGGGGGGGGGGGGGGTGAGAAGGGTACAGCCTTATTAAAGAGGCCAGGCTTGGGGTGTGGGGACGGGGGGGGGAGGGGACCGGTGGGGGAGCCCCAGGGAGTCTAGCGTCTTGGGAGGATCTAGGCAGGGGAACAAGGTGCTTGCTTGTGTGACTGCTTTTGAAGCTCCGACTATGTGATCGTACATCTGTGCCCATGTTTAAATTAATATCTAGAACATTGTTTGTGTATGTGTGTGTGTGTGTGTGTGTGTGTGTGTGTGTGTGTGTGTGTGTGTGTGTGTGTGTGTGTGTGTGTGTGTGTGTGTGTGTGTGTGACAAGTAACGCAAAGGGCGGGGCGGTGGTGCATCCCATCCCTCCTGCTAATGCCTGAGCAGTGTGGCATAATGAGATTTCTCCCAGTACAAATCAATGTCGAGGGCACGTGACCTGACAGGATGGAAGGGCTGCCTAGCGAGAAGCAGGTCCGTTCATCATCTGGCGAGCTGGACTGAGGAACTGTGTCATCGCCTCAGGCTCCAAAAAAAATAAATATATATTGCAAAAAAAGCAATTGGAGGTGGTCAGTGGATTGGCGCATCAGCACAAAGCAAACACTTCCCATTCATACAGTAGAATTCACAGGCGGTGGCAATCCGATGACTGGTGCAATCTTTGCTCTATTGCAGAGCATTGTTGTCGGTTTTTTTTGCACAGGACTAGATAGGAAATGATGGGGAATGGAGTCCATCAATGTAGTAGAATGAGACAATGGGTTTGAGAACTCCCACGTGATTATGCAACAGCCAATCCCTTCCATTCTCGTGGCGCTTGAAATAAGGGATTGGAATAAGGAATGATCTGTTCTATTATGATGCACTGGATGAATCATTCAGCCCTCTCGCATTTATGTGGAATCCAAATCTCCCTCAGACCCTTTCGGTCTCTCCGACTGGAGCATGAGTCACACACATCAGTCTCAGCCCCATCCCAGAGCACCCCCAGAACCGCTGAGCTGGCCGCTTGTGTGTCTGTAGCAAAGCACTATGCGGCAGAGTAGGAAATGAACCAGAAACAAGAAAAAAAGTCGGAATTAAACTTGTTCCCAAAGTAAAAGTATCAGAGACTCTCTCACTTCGCCCAGCTCCAGGCGACCCCATCTGGAAACCATACAGCTCAGCAGTTTTCTCATATCCCGCAAGCAAGGCTCAACTTTCCAAACTTGGGTGGCAAGTGGTAGCACTGCTCTGAATCAAGTTGTGGCCAGAGGCCACTTTGTATGAACACAATAGTCTCCATTGAACAGAAACAGGGAAAACATTGACAACCCAAGGGTTGAACCCTCGACTCGCTCAGTGGTGAGTTCAGAGTGTTCAGTCGTACACTCAAAACACCTGCTCCTGCAGTTCAAACCTATTTACAGGCTTCCAAGAAAAGTATGTTCGAAGGCGCTGGGTCCTCTGGGTTCATGCCCACTCAAAATGAATTCAGGGTCAATAATTCCGATGATAATTTGCATCCTTTATCTATTTTCACAGCCGGCAGTAATAGGCATGCATCCTTGAGGGAATGATGCTCATTCCACAGTCAGATTGCTTGGCAAGATACTAAAATCATTTTGTAAAACTATTTTGAGGCTACTTGTGTTATGATCAACTAATGATCTGCTTCAACCACAATGCATAAGCTTTTTACACAAAAAGTACAAACTCGAAGCTGGCCGTCAACCTGATAATACAAAGAATACCTCCGGTTATTGAAGATATATGGCAGCAATTGGCCACTCCACATGCTTCTCGTTAATCACTTTTATTCCACCAGTTATCAGTGTTCTATCGGAGGGATCGCGTACCGCCTACACAAGTGTAGTCCACCGACTTTGGAGGAGTCTAAAGATAGAATGAAAATGCACCTTTGGATGAATGCCTTGAATGGCCATGTGTGTGTGTGTGTGTGTGTGTGTGTGTGTGTGTGTATATATATGTGTACATATTTGACAGATGGCAAGAGAAAGTAATGAGCGGAAGGACACAAGAAGTATCAAGGAGTCATGTGGATGTGTTTCTTGAATCAAGGGTCGAAGCAATCCCAAGTCTGTCTGGGAATCAGAAACTCTCCAGGCTTAACACAAGAGGGGCAAGATAATGTAGCGGCTTTCGACCCATAGCCGAAGGTTTGATCCCTTGAGCAAGCTTCCTCGCCCCTGTTCATTCATGCTATTCAATGTGAATCGTTTTGGAGAAGATCCCAAATCTTCTAAAAAAAGACCAATTGAACCCAGTCCTGCGGAGAAGGAAGCAGAAAGACTCATGGACATCTGCTTCAATAATGTAAATGATGGCTGTTCTGTTAGGCGATGGGTTTCTGCCTCTGGTAGAATAATGATTCTCAATAGACCCGACACTCTGCCACTTGCAGTCCTCTCCTCCTCCAGGGACTGGTGGCTGACTCGCAAATCATCCCCTCTCATTTTCATGCCTTGATTGTTAATTAGTTCTCAACTAATTAGGGCTTTTGGCACGTCTGAGATCAAATTTCAATTCCTCTACCTTATATGGTGAAAGTAAAAAAATAATAATATTGCGATTATAAATGGAAGAGATAAAATGATGGAAAGCAGGATTTAACAGGTCTCCTATATTGCTTCTTTCATCTCTTAAACCACCATTAACTTTAGGGCGCTCATCATCCTCCTCAGTTAAATCCGTCTGAGGGGCAGGGGAGGGAGACAATGATTTGAATAGGAAATACAGTAGGTGCTATCGGCAGGATGGGCAGAAGTCATTTCATGCTCGAGTGTGTGTCATCTTCCATTAGCGGGGGGGCAAACTTCTACCTCTCCATCCTGCGTGTGGGCTGTGCCATCGTTCTCCTCTAGCCCATGGCGATGCTTCAGTGCTGCTTTGTGTGACGGCCATGATGAGCAACAGAGAGCCCCCCCCCCCCCCCCCTCTTGTCTAATAGAGCTTTTTTTTCTGCACGCGTTTAACAGGGGGGCTTCGCCTCAGTGCTTCAATCAGCGGCTGTAGCCGTGTGAATCGACAAACTTGATATAGGCCCACCAAGCTCTGCTTTGGTTCTGAGAAACGTCTTTCTCACAGTGACCCAATACTTTGATTTACGATGGTCTACCCCCCATAGGACACCAAACCTCATTCTCAGATGTCTAAGTCAATCTATCGATGCTTGTCCATCCGTGTTTTTCCTCCAACATATAAGCATTCCAAACCACATTTTTCAAGGACTTTTTCTTTTCTTTTTTTTTTGTCATGGATACAAAAATCTCCTCCCTACCACAAAGGGTGTTATTGTCATCAACAGGGGACAGGAATGGCATTCGCATTGACTGAGATGAGCGGCCGTCCATCAGGCGTGGCCAGGTCATGTCAGAGGTCTCCATGCTATATTATGTAATTACGCCGACCAGCTCCTTTTCTCCTTTGCGCCTGCTTGCGTTCTGCAGGTCTCAGGGGGTCAGTATGAGGTTCAAGTCTTTCTTTCCCCTGGCAGTCAACAGAGGATGGAGCCATTTGTGTGGGACAGAGAGCTCTGCAACTCTGCCTCGGGGCACATGGAGCGACAATTGAGATATATTGTCTGACACTGCCCTCCGCTAAACACCGTGTGTGTGTGTGTGTGTGTGTGTGTGTGTGTGTGTGTGTGTGTGTGTGTGTGTGTGTGATAGAATATTGAAACACTGAATCATCCCCGACTGCTGTGACCCGTAAGACTGCGGTGGGACGGCCGTGGTGGTTCTACAGATGGGTGTGGCTCCCCTGTCACGTTCACTTGGTGCAGCAGAGCCCCCCCCCCCCCACGCCCCACCCCAAGGCTATATAAACACATTTAACCACCTCCTGTTACAAAAAGAAGCATATTCTTCCTGCCCATCATCATAACCACACTAATGGTGTGATGGGGAGCTCATTTCCCTAGGCGTGCATGGGAGAGGTTGTGGAAGGCTTTGCATGCATATCAATGCACTGGTATGCTGTGAGCAACTGCGCGTGCACGGGTATTTGCAATGGTCCAATATAAAGATTTACTCAAGGAAATCTCATTTGGAAGCCGGTGCAATGAGCGGCTTGTTAAGCACCATGTCTGCTGGGTGGGTGGGGGTGGGGGTGGGGGGGGGGGGGCACCAGAGGAGGCTGAAGGGGTGAGAGACAGAGAGAGAACCGGCCCGGCCTTCACAAAGCAGCCAGTCAGTTGGTCAGTCAGACAGTCAGTCAATGTAATCAGTGGACTGGCCTAATTATCAAGTGTACAGGCACAATCAAGTAGGTTGTGTGCATGCGTGTGTTTGAAAGAAGACAAGAGAAAGCAGAGAGTACAAGGAATGGAATGGCAAAAACAGTAGGCTAATTGATGTGGATGTGTGTCAGGATTCAGGGAGGAAGAGGAGAGGGGAGGGGTTGATCCTAGAGTCTGCCTGGAAGTCAGATGCTGTACTGGGCAGGACTGAGAGGCTATCAGAGCCTAACTCAGGAGGAGCCATCCCGGATGAGGAAGGTGAGTGAAAGCTCTGGCTTATAGAGCGCTCTTTTTGCCTGAAGCGTCAGTCCTCACTCTCATCTTAACTCCTGAGGCTGTGTGTGTGTGTGTGTGTGTGTGTGTGTGTGTGTGTGTGTGTGTGTGTGTGTGTGTGTGTGTGTGTGTGTGTGTGTGTGTGTGTGTGTAGGTGTGTCTACATCACACAGTATATGACAACTACTGGCAAATGCACTGCATCGCCATTCAAAGAAAGAGACAAAGAGTCAAGTCAAGTCAGTATTTGTATAGCCCTTAATCGCAGTTACAGTCTCAAAGGGTTTTCGTGTGGTGAAATTAAAAAGCTATCAAAGGGATCCCTCCTACTGCTTTCATATGAAGTCTCTGGCGTTTCCACCCATCAAATGCAGCGCAGACGTCAACCCATAGACTTCCGTGTCTTTTCCTTTGACATTTAATTTCCCGGTGACAGATATAAGTGTTTTCCGGTGGTTTTGTGGCAGCCTTTGAGGGGCTGTTCAGCTGGATGGTGCCATGCTCTCTCTCTCTCTCTCTCTCTCTCTCTCTCTCTCTCTCTCTCTCTCTCTCTCTCTCTCTCTCTCTCTCTCTCTCTCTCTCTCTCTCTCTCTCTCTCTCTCTCTCTCTCTCTCTCTCTCTCTCTCTCTCTCTCTCTCTCTCTCTCTCTCTCTCTCTCTCTCAGAGCTGCCCCTGGGGATGTGGTGGTGATGGTGTTGGTGAAGCAAAGATCCCAGGGTTCTGATCAAAAGCTGGCAGAGACGGGGCATGAACCACACTCCCATTCCTCCCGGTCGCCTTGGGAGGTGCCATGGTAACTGGGCATGGAGAATCGGGCGCTCCTCGCCATTCAACGCATGTGAGGAGGAGGGTCTCATGTATTGGTGGTCTACAGCACGGAGATAACAAAGGGGGTCTTAATGTGGAACATGCTCCTCCTGCTTTTCTTCAGCCCTGGTGTGTATTTTCGTATTTCTTTTTTTCTGCTGCCTCGCGCAACAGCGCTCTATCTTGTGGTTACGGTGGCGAGTGTTGGGCTGCGATTACGCAATGACTTCACTGCTTCAAAGGACTCCCCCAGCCCCCTCCTCACTCGCCAGTTGCTATTTCTCCCTCCTCTCCATATTACCACCATCCAAATCTACATTTCTGACATTCTTTGAGTTTCCGTCGCTGCAGAAAACCTGGCAGAATTGCAGCAACATTAACAAACAATCCAAACTTTCTTTGAACCCCGCTTGTGAATTCCGGCATTCGCTCAGCACATGGTGAGACCTCTCTCATTCACCATAGCCTACAAAAGGATTATTGTGTGGGTTGGGGGGGGTGGGGGAGGGATGCTGAGCAGAATACTGTGTGGGTGTCGGTAGAAAAAGGGCACGATGACTCCCTTGCCTGAGAATCCTGACATCACACAGACAACATGTTATGCTCTGCTGTCGCAGCTTGGGTCCGGCGCGTCCAAGCAGCTCCAGTCGAGAGCCTGATAAATATGACATCTGGCTGGTGGGCCACTCAGAAGCTGGTCCCCCTCATTTGTGGTGTGTCAGGAAGTGTTAACTGTATGAATTTGTGTCAACCTTCAAATGGCCAATTAGGAAAAAAGATCATGTTGGTATTTGGACTACACGCCCTCATCATTTTTGCAGAGGATACATTTGAAGGAAAAATACAATTGGGAAATATATAGTTTCCCAATTTTTCCAATTTTCCCAAACAGAGAATCCCAGAGAATTTTCAGTGTCAGTGAGATTATTTTTAGAGATCAAAAATAGCTTTGAATATCTTGGGGAATATACGTAATATAATAATAATAATTTTTTATGCAACTGTTTTTTTTACCGCAGTCAAACATTAGTTTTTCAACTGGTTTAGCACATATATCTAATAAAAGCATTAATAACCAGGTTCATAATACAATTAAAATCAAATTACAACATTTGCTTGCAATGATTAACTCGATGGCGAAAGCGATGTGAGCTGAACAAATAGCAGCAAGGAGTGTCTTGAAGTACCATGAAATGTGTGAGATGGCACGCTGTGGAAATCACTCACGGTACGTGTGCCAGTCTATTTCATTCTGCCTCTCCTTCCCCGCCTGCCCACCTGCCCTTCCCATTCCCCTACACAACTAACACAACTTCCAATTAAGAATCGGGAGGGGGGCCAGTCTATCTGCATGGGACCTTTTACTGTCTGTGATGTCCATCACCTGCCCATTTCCTTTGGTCCCACCTAAGAGCGCGCGTGCATGTTTCTTTTCCCTAAGATTTTTCGTGATTTCGTCTAAAAATCTAAAAGAAATCACGAAAAATCACGAAACATTATACAAAATTACAAAAAATCACGGAAAATAAAGAAACATTACGAAAAATCATGAAACATTACGAAAAATCACAAAACATTACGAAAAATCACGAAAAATCACAAAACTTTACGAAATCACGAAAAATCACGGAAAATCACACAGAAACCACGGAAAAATCACAAAAATAATCACGAATAATCACGAAAAATCACGAAACATCACGAAACATCACGAACAATTACAAAGAAATCACAAAGAAATCACAAAGAAATCATGAAAAATCACGAAACATTAAGTAAAATCACGAAAAAGCACGAAACCTTACGAACAATCACGAAAAATGTCAAAAAAATCACGGAAAATCACAAAAAATCATGGAAAACCACAAAGAAATCACGGAAAATCACGGAATATCACAATAAATCACAAAAATCACGAAAAATGTCAAAAAAATCACGGAAAATCACAAAAATCACGAAATATCACAAAGAAATCACGGAAAATTATGAAAAATCACGGGAAAATCACAAAGAAATCACGGAAAATCACAAAGAAATCACGGAAAATTATGGAACATTACGAAAAATCACGAAAAATCACAAAAAATCACGAAAAATCACAAATAAATCACGAAAAAGAACGAAACATCACAAATCACAAAGAAATCATGGAAAATCACAAAAAATCACAAAACATTAAGTAAAATCACGAAAAAGCACGAAACATTACGAACAATCACGGAAAATCACAAAAAAAATCACGGAAAATCACAAAGATCATGGAAAACCACAAAGAAATCACGGAAAATCACAAAAATCACGTAAAATCACAAAGAAATCACAAAACATTACGAAACATTACGTAAAATCACGAAAAATAACGAAAAATTACGAAACATCACAAACATCACAAAACATTACGAAACATTATGAAACATCACGAAGAATCACGAAAAATCACGAAACATTACGAAACATCACGAAGAATCACGAGAAATTCATGTGATTTTGTGAGCACACAGACGCTTCCCATGTCAAAGTTCACGCGGCAGGTTGAATGGAGGTTATATCACAGTCCAATGATAACCAGGGGGGCGGGGGAAAAAAACATGATGACTCGATTCCAGCTCAGCTGATCCGAGTCCATGAGGTACCACAGGAGCGTTTCGGGCTGAAACCATTGATCCAGAGAAAATGGCTAAGGATGTACGGAGGCGATGGGCGGGGGAGTTGTGGTTATAGCAGAGAGGCTAATGCATATGTGTTTAGAGATATGAGTTAAGTGCATCACACTCTGCCTCCATCACTCACTCACACCGGCAAAAATGTGACTGCCTGGAAGAAGATGCTGACAGCAAAAAAAAGACCTAGCCAATCAATCATAATTATGCTGATCAGGATTCTGATTCACTAGACTTACACTAGCCTACTGGTGCTAGGCTAATGTGGTTTAAGAAGGCAAAGAAGCGAATACCCTTCATCATCTTCAGCAACTAAAACATGATTAATCTAAAAGACAAAAGCTAATTTATTGCTTAAGGTACTCTGGCTTTTTCTTATGTTACCATTAATAGCTGTGAAGAAATACTGCAATGCTTGAAAAATTGATGTAAATGCACTGCTTGCAAACCATTAAACAGGGACTGAGGACATCCAGTAATAACTAAGGATGGGTATTTTCAATACCATTAACAACAGCACTACCTGGGTTTCCGTTCAATACCAAATCAATACTTGTGTGGGTACCTTACCTTGAGTGTAAACGCATTTCATTCACATGCATTCCATCTGGGGCTCATTCAAAATTCATAGACCTATATTACAGTGCTCATCTTATCTTTTGTTAAGTTTCATGATTTATATACTGTCTATAAATACACTGACTTATACAGTATATACACCGATAACCATGGCCACTTCGGTTCCATCGCATGCCTACACAACTAAGCCATAAAAAGGTTTTGTGTACAGAAATACAACGTAGCATTAGGAAATAGATGCTCACCTGGTGAAGATCAGTCCCCAGGGCGAACTCCTGAAAGTAGCCTGGGGCCGCTGAGGAGGCCCTGAGAGCCTGCCACAGCTGGTGCTGGCAGCCCCCCAGGTAGTGGGAGCGGACCCCTGGCATCAGGTTGTAGTTCCTGAACACATAGGCCTTCAGAGGAGTGCCTTGGTTCACTATGGCGCTCACTGCTGACACCTGCAGGAGAAGATACATCACAATGTATTTTATATATATATAATTAAAATTAGTACATTTGGGAGGTATCTTCTAATGACCGGATTAGGATAAAAAATGTAGTCGTCCACATTTACATTATAATGGATTGAAAAAAAATAACCCAAAAAAGAGAGAACATTACATGTGAATATGTCTGTAATCCACACACAAAACAGAAAACGTCAACTCAATTTCCTTAGCAGGACATGGACAGGCAAATAGAACCTTCATATTATGACGTTGACATCAGGACCATGAAATTATTATTAATTATTATATAAAGTCTATTTGAAGTCTGTTTGTTTAGCCATAGGAGATGATGCCAATATGGAATTTTACCAATACAACTACTTCATTTTCTCCTGTGTGAGAATGGATTTTCAAAACAGTCTCCCAGTTTTCGTGGCACCTGTCTCCTAGTGAAACTCATGAGGAGGAGAGTGGTGTATAAAACATTATTACCCCGAAAGTGGCCCAGCCAGCAGCTTCTCCAACCCTCATTATAAAACGTAGTGGGATACAGAGCTCAGTGGTCTGAACCGGATTAGATGGTAGAATGGGCCCTTACTTTCAACAAATGCTCACCTTGGGGCATTTTGGGTTTCTTGAGGTTTCCACCAGAAGATCAGAGCCAATTTTCTCTCTGTGAAAAAGATAACAAGGGTTGATGTGTTTTTTTTGTGTCTCTGTGAAGTGTAGATACAATCAGAGCTAAATTGGGGTCTTTGGCCCCAAGATAGTTATAATAGTATACCGAGAGTACTACTAACTGAAATGTATAATCCAGCAGAACAATTAGATACAAGGCAAGCCTAAAAAATGAATAAAATGATAGTTAAATTTTTTATTAATTTCATTACACCATGTTAGTGTATGTTCTTGGAAATTAATTTAAATGCATAATTAATGATGTAGGACATGAGGTTATTGTATTTTCATGTCATCCTGGTAAGTCAGTACATTCCACACTCCTGCCATGAAAATCGCCAGGAGCTGTCCTCGTCACACTAACCATTATCTATAAAGAACCAAGAGCTCAGGGGAGGCAGCTTTTAGTGTGTATGGTTCTCGCCTCTGGAACGAAGTCTGCTCAGGGATTGAGGGCATCCATCATGTGTCGATAAAAAGTCTAAAAAGTAAAACCTGCCTTTTTAGTATAGCCCTCTCCTTATTGTTTAGTGCCTCAGCATTTAGGGTTCAATCTCGCTCTCAAACGTCTCTCTGTGATTCCTATTTTCTATTCATATATTTTAAACTAATTTCATTTATTTGTTTCCTTTGTTAAGCGGCTTGATTTGATAGTCATTTCCCACGGTGGGACCACGGAACTAACTTGAGGATCTTCTCCCACGGCTCGCTGTCGTAGAAGGCGTGGTTCCAGCCCATCTTCACCGTGCCCACGATGCGGTTCTGCTTGAAGACGTCGGAACCCAGCTTCCTGTACATATCCTCACACTCGCTGAGGGGGTACTGGAACAGACCCAGCATGAAGCCTAATATAGCACCTGGGGAGAACCACAGAGACACATAGAAACTGTCATGGCGTGTTGGCGATACAAATACAAAACAACAAGATACTGAATAAAAATATTAATAAAGAATTAACAAAAATTGATATTGTATATTTTATATATAACACACTTGGATGGCGGATTTTTGTAATACCACACCATAATCCCAGTAAAAGCATAAGACAAGATCTCACATTTTTTACTTAGTAACACATATAAATCCGATTTGTTAACCGTACTCTTATTATAAACTATTATTGTCCAGGGCTCAAGGCTACTTATGACCTAGTGACGGAGAGAGTTGGGGGAAGCTAAGCGACTGATAAATGCTATGCTTAGGGTGACGTTGGTATGAAATGGTCCATTTAATGCCATTTAAATGTGATTAGCATGGGTATCACAGAAACCACACACACACACACACACACACACACACACACACACACACACACACACACACACACACACACACACACACACACACACACACACACACACACACGCACGCACACACACACACACACACGTTGATTTGTGATGATTGTGCATGATTTGCGATGGAGGTGCATTTGTTGATAAGATAATAGTTCAGTGGTCTAATCTTGTGAGAGATACTAATAGTTCAGAGGTACTAGGTTAAACCCCAATGTCCACAGTCTACCTGTAACTACCCCTAACCCCTCAATGACATGTATAAAAAAAATGCATTATTGGCATCCAATGGCATATCTTGCCATTGGATAAAAGTGCTTGCTAAAATGACTAAATACACCATAATTAGCTCATGACTTGAGCTTTGATTGCCTCTAGTTCTGCAACAGTTTGAAAAAAGCTATTCATTTTGGAGAGAAACAAATAAAGTTGAAGTAGAAGATACAAAAAGGTGTTTAAGGTAGAGTATGGTCCACTATTACCCCCTGGTGGCTGATTTGCATGGGGAAACATACAGGTAACAGTCATTAAAATAAACATTGTTTATATTTAGCAAAGCATTTATAATACAGCTCCTACCAATTTTAACAGTGAAAGTGAAAAATAAATTAAATAAGCATTGCATTTGTCCAAAATAACAACCCCAAAAATATAGCAAATTGTCATGTACACAAAAATTATAGTGTGCATATCAGCAGCTATCAGATGGTCCAGATGGGACTATTAAAGACAGATGTAGGAACAAAGTAAATGGGTCACACTGGCAAATGTTGAGCTCTGATAATCCATGACCCACAGTGCAGACACTTACATTTACAGTACACATAACCAGGGCGGGAGGACATATTTACCTGTACTGACACCACAGATGTAATCAAACAGTTGGTAAATGGGTTTCCCCGTCTGGGCTTCCAGTTTGTGTAGAGTCTGAAGGGCAAGAAGTCCTCTTAAAAGGTTTAAAAGGAAACATAAAAGAGAAACCCAGAGACAGACAGATGCAGAGAGAAAGAACAAAACAAAGCAAGTGAATATGAAATCTCTGGAAGTTAAAGTAAGTTAAAGATTAAGCTTCAGGCTCAAACAGTAATAGTACTTTTAGATTGGGTGCGTTTTGAGCCGAGCTCATCGCTTGGACTATAAGTACTGAAACTGTAGCTTGTGTAAATTAGTCAACTCATGATTAGCCTCCAGGAAATGGCAGGGTGCATGGTTGAGCGTTTGGAATATAGACAGAGTTCAGCACTGTTTAGAAATGTTTAGAAATGAAGGAAGCCATTGCCATTTAGATTCCATTGATTTTAGAACATGAAACAAAGCTGTTATCTGATTGGACATGCTTCAAGAGGTCAGCATCAACAGTCAAAGTAAAAAGTGTTTGAACTTTGAGCGCAGCAGCAAGGTGGAAACTCCAAGCCATCCACCCAGGGAAGCGCCAACACTAGGTTGGGCTTCAACAAACTCAACTCAAGGAAAACAACGGCAACTTTTTCAACACTGAGGCTGAAAGCTCATCATATGCTCACTGCTTAACAAGGAGAGTGTCAATGGTTGCTATGCAATATAAAATCTGGATATCCTAGAGTTGGGTACAGATGTAAATAGTCTTTATCAGATTTCTTTCAGATATCAGCCAACTTCCTCTTACAGTGAAACAAAACAATAATAAACAAATCAACTCGCAATCCGAAACAGCGTGGCTGTCGGCTTGTGTGTGCATTTTCCAGGAGTGGAGGCTTCCTACCTTAACCCTCCTCCGTCTATGGATAGCAGCCGTATGCCGCGACCTTTGACGGGGTCATGGTAGCCCACCAGAGACAGGGCCTCCCTTACGGCCGCCATCAGGCCAGGGTCGCTAGCCTGCCGCAGACGCAGCAGGCATGAGACCACTCTCTCCTGCAGGACACAGCACACAGAAGACAAACTGTCAGATAGAAACCCACCAGCAGTGGTACACAAGACCCCACTATAACATAGCCTGCTCCGTATGGAATGCGCAATAATCAGACTTTAAGTGAAAAAGGCGTCATGGGTTGAACTGAGTAGGTGAAGCCGTAAGATACATAGGTATGAATTTAGCAGTTACATGCTGACCAATACTTTGGTCGGCAGCGTTCAAGATCAAACTGTAATACTGTGAGAGTACACCAACAGGTATTCCGAAAGCATGTCTAAATAAAAGAAGACAGTCAGTATTAAACAAGACATAACAGGTACAAGAAATGCAGCAGTTAACATTATACAGACAAGCTTGAGTCAAAGAAAACAACTCTTGCTTTGTTCCACTGAATTGCCATTCAAAGCAGCTCAGGTAGTTTTACCAGTTATAATTTCAAGCTTAGAATATTTGTTAGGTTTCCAAACAAATATCCGAATATTCTGATATTTGTTACGGAAGAGCTTGAATGCAGCCTAAAGGATTCGGAACACACACGGTTTCCAAAGTATGAGAGTAGGAATTAGTGACAGTAGTATGACATTTGTATACCTAACGAATGAATATCAGAATATCCAGGCTCAGCCCTAGTTTAGTACAGTTAGTATTATTATTTTTTAATAATAACCTTCACGGCCACACCACGGGTATCTGGGAACTCCAGGAGGTGGTAGCTGAGGTCTTCCACCCTGTTGATGTAGACCCTAGCATCTGAGGCCCTGTGGAGGGCCTGGACCAGCGCCCGGGTTCGATTGTCTATGCTCAGCCTCGCAATGATCTACAAGAGGGGATAAGATATCAAGATTCACAACTCTGCAATCATATGCAGAAAGTGATAAATAGAATAGATGTTTGGTTAATTGAAAAAGTGCATACACAGAGGATTTAAAACCAATATGAAAGCATTATAGTGAATTGTTGTTGCAGAGCAATAATTTAACAATATAATGAAAACTTCTTAGCCTTGTTAGCTTAGCTTAGATTTTTTGAATAGTCATTACAAAGTACGTTGGTAGATTGAACATTTAAACCAATACTTTGATACAAATGTTTCCACCTCATTTAACCTGAAGCCTGCCTCAGGCTAACAAAAAGCTGGCTAGCATGTTTTGTCCTTATTTAACATGGAAATGTTATTACTGAAGTAACAAGACAAGCTCTGAATGGCATTGTGTCTCATCTTTAAGCAGCATACATATCTTAACATCCCATATTACATTTAAATATTTTTAATAAAACAGCGTTACAGTTAACAATTCAGAAGTGCTTTCCAGTAAAGCTATTTTTGCAGTGTGTTTTCCCAGAAGCCCTCAGTCAGCCTATCAGCACACTTGTAGGCGTTATATAGGATCACAGGGGCTCAGGTTTTCCACCAACCATGTGAGAATCATATTTCATTCAAGGAACAGAGAATATAGGCCTATCTTAACAACTCTGCTGTCAACAAGTAAAAAACACTGGAGTCAAGCCTGAGACGATCCTGCGTAACTTTTAATTACACATTAACTAGCCTACGAGTCCTATAGATTAGGTAAAGAATTAAACAAGACATAACAGGTACAAGAAATGCGGCAGTTAACATTATACAGACAAGCTTGAGTCATCTTTTTCCCCACTGAATTGCCATTCAAAGCAGCTCAGGTAGTTTAGTAAAGTTAGATAAGGTAATTGTTGTGCTCCCACACAGTTGTGGTTGTTGTGCTATTAGGTGGGGTCGGTTATGTGTTTCATATAACATTCCTATTCACTCAGACCTAATTAGAGAGCAATTGTAACGAATGTAACTGCCCCATACCTGTATCAGTGGTCAAAGACAAGTTCCTTGTATGTGAATTCCTAGTGTCTGACTAGGCTAATAAACACATTCTGGATCTAAGTGAAGACGTAGGCCTACCTTTTCCCTTTGAAGCAGAAGCCTCTTGGCTCTTTCCTCCGTTGCATTTTGCTCCCTGATCACAGCGGCCTTAGTCGGTTTAGCTTGTACGTCCTCAATCTTCGTCTGCACCACCTCAGCACTTTTAGGTTCCACCGCCCTGAACTTGGGGACCAACGGCCTTATATAGCTTCCCACAAATGCCTGGACAGTTGGTGCAGAGTAGGACAGGTAGTGTCCAAAACCCTTCTTTTTTGTGGATGGGGAACTCATAGCAGTGGACTCAAAACCTTTATTATTGGACACTGGTGTGAGACTACTGCTCTTTTGTCCCTGAATGGAAGTAGATGCATTTTCAAGGCTGTTGACCTTATTTTCCTGAATGGTAGTGGTGCTGCCAAAGTAATTGTTGACGTGATTGGCCAGGTAACTGTAGGTCTCATCCAAACTGACTGAGAAGGTGCTGGGATGGAAGAGCTGTGGTGCGGCCGTGGACTTGGAAATAGTTGTGTTCTTGGTCTCTTTGCCATCCACTTGGCACTCATTTCCCTCCTGCTTCTTTACAGCCCCGGTGCTATTAGCAGTGGCGACAACATTTCCCAGGTTTTTCTCTTTACGGTCAAGCTCAATTGGGAACGTGGTGGTAACCCTTGACTGGACATTGTCTTGGGAGGGGACAGAGGTATTGTTCGAAGCTTCTTCTACTGTTAGAGGTGTCTGTGTTGTAGAATTGAGTGCAGTAGCAGCTGTGGAAACGGAATGAACATGGGAGGGAGCGGGAGAGAGAGGTGAGATTGTGCCCTGGTCCGCTTTCGCGCTTTCCGTTGCCCTGCTGTCCTTTACCTCTTTTCCTGCTTGGGAAGCAGTAGGTTTGAGCCGGGCTATTTTAGACTTCAGTTCCGTGTGGGTCCCGCTCACAGCCTTGGAGACGGTGTCCAGCGTGCTCCTGATGCGAGACATGTGTTGGCTCAAACCGGCAAACCAACGAGAAGTGGAGGTGTTCAAGCACAGCGTGCTGGTGTGGAGTCCGAGCTTCTGCCTCGCCTGGCTAGCTCGGCAGAGCCATCCTTTATGTCCCCAGGTCCGTGTGGTCGAGAGGCTCTTCCAGCTGAGGCAACCGAACTTGTGGTGGACGGATGGACGGACATGGAGTCTGTAGTGGCCGCTGCGTAAAGGAAACAATGCAAGTGATGCCGCAGGCGTCTGCCACAAGTGGACAGCTCTGCCGACTTTCAACACCAAGGTATCTGGAGCCCATCTAGGAGCCATACCGTTTTCTCCTTCAGGTGACTTCTCAAGCCTTCACTGAATCCAATTGACCATTCTGTCTAAGCTGGTGATGAACAACAGAAAAGTATGACATGCATGAATGAGAGAAGATATGACACGGTGGAAAAAACATAACATCAGATTGGACAAAACACAAGACCTCCACAGCTGATTGTGAATACATAATGCACACATATATACATATATAGCTATTCATTTTTCTACCATGTGCTGACAGAGAATAAAACATTTTATATAACTAACTGTTACTGCCCCGGATTACACACCATATAGCGAGCATGCTAACGTACGTAGCTAACATTATACGGGGAATAAACAATATAAACATACCTACCATCGGCTGAAAAAGTGAGCCAATATTACGTATTCGTATTATTATATCGCTACCCAAAAGAGATACTATGACCGCAAACGGATAAGGCTTCAAAATCACAAAACAAGGAGGTTGCTTGACCTGACTCTCGCTCTGACGAATGACGTGATCACAATACCAGTCAAAAGAAAAACAACGATCATGTGATTTCGTGTTTGAGCTTCTATTGGCTGTCTAAATGGGTTCATAGAATGCCGTGTTCTGATTGGTTATGGTCGTGTCCTCAACTGTTGTTGAGTTCAGCGCAGTTTAATTTAGTGGAGTGAAGTGCGAAGCAATAAACAACTCTTGAAAATCTTGCTTACACATCAATGTGGTTATTTGGTAACGATAAAGTAAGGCAATGCTGATAGCAGGCTAAAATCGTAGGAGGAGAGCTGGTAGGAGTGGTATTCATCTCTTGAAATTTCAATTATTAATTTAATGGTCTATTCGTATATCGGTCAATATGAATGTATTCTTTAATCGAAATATCCCAAGTCCCGTGTCGATATTAGCATTTACAGTTTAACAGTGACCGCTTCAGATGCATGCAAGTTTGTCCTTCTCACGGATCCCCCAGCCCTCCACAAGAGGGCAGGAGACGTGTGGACTAAAAGCACTGCTATGGAGGAGAAGAAGAAGAAAAAACGACGCTCAGTCGTTCCTCACCCACACAATCCTCAATGCTCATCTTTATCTCAGATCTGAAATGTTTCTTATTTTACCAAGAGGCCATTAGGCACATATACGCGGATTACCAGGAGGTATTTGAGGTGTATTTACCATCATTTCGGTCTCCGAAAAGGTGGGTAATTTCGCTAAATTTAATACAATCGTGTACACATTATATTTAGTGTAACGTTATACTGTAACAGCCACAACCAAGGCAACCTGTATTGTGTAACGTTAGCGTTATTGAGAAATAAATATCACAATGGCACAAATATGTCTGGTACGTTAAACCGCAACAATCCATCTCTTGAGGAAATTGTTTTGAAGTAATAAACATCTCAGGATACATTATCATCGGCCTTTCTCTAAAATGCCCCCAAAGTAGCCTGCATGATGCAACATTGCATTGGATAATTTGCAAAAACAAGGATATTAAATTAAAGAAAATTACGTGTAACTAGACAAGAGCCAATGAAGTCTTATGGTGAGGTATAATTCTGCCACTGGATGTATATTTGATACTGCGGTAGCACGGCATTGCAGTGTTGTTGTTAATACATCCTTCATAGCATGCAGACAAACGAAGGACATTGTTCGCACTCACAGATTTGTCCTTAGTTACAGTTCCAGCCGATCACAGAGCATGACACTTTGTTCACACTGCAGCTAACCTCGTTTTGTCTTACACAGGGAGGCACAGAAACCATGGCAAATGCACAGTCGGCTATAACATTTGCCGTCTGCGTCTTCATGATAACCGAGTTGATACTTGCAAAAAAGGATTACTATGATATTCTCGGCGTGCCCAAAGAAGCTACTGAGCGTCAGATAAAAAAGGCTTTCCACAAGCTCGCTATGAGGTATCACCCAGACAAGAACAAGAGTCCAGATGCTGAGATGAAGTTCAGGGAAATTGCCGAAGGTAGGACATTATTTTCCTCAACCTAAATCTTAATACCGACACACGCCAACGTTTTAGTTATTGTTATGTTGTTTAAGTGTAATGAAATCGTTTGGATGGTACCTTTTTAACCCTTTTCTTTTTTGATGAACAGCCTATGAAACCTTATCAGATGAGAAGAAGAGAAGAGAGTATGACCAGGTTGGACATACAGTATACTTCAACAGAGAGACACAGGGCAGAAAGAGGCAGAACGTCCACCAACCGTTCAACTTCAACTTTGACGACATGTTCAAGGACTTTGACATCTACAGCCAGAACAGGCATGCCCGGCATAGGAGGAACTTTGAGGAGCACTTCAGATCCCACCAGGAGCTCCACAGTAAACACAAGAGACACGTCCACGGGGCTGTTGGAGCGGGTGTCTTCGATGACGTTTTTGAGGATATGGAGAGAATGTTCACCTTCAAAAAGCACGCCAAGCAAAGTGAAAGTGGCTTTCAAAGTGCGTCAAAACAGCATTGTAGAACAGTGACCCAGAGAAGAGGAAATATGGTGACCACTTACACAGACTGTACTGGGTCGTAATACACTTTATCAAACTTTATCGATGATTAACCTGTCTTAGGTTTAGTTGTCTGTCTGTTGACCAAAAACTGTTTCATTCAGTTGCTGTATAATGTTAAACCTCAGAATGGAGACATAACACATACACTGTATACACAGTTGAAATATGCTTTTACAGATGGTAATTAACTGTCAGTAAACCTTACCTCCATGTATTTTATAATGACTAGTCAAGTTCTTAGTTCAAGATATTTAAAAAAAAGCTGATACTGAGAGAGAATCTGTAATGCAGCAGTGATAGTATTTTTGTGAGCACTTTTTGTGATGGCTGGATGTGAAAGCGATTTACGTTTTGAGAAAAAAATGATGAGCTTAATATTTTCACAAAGAAAACGGATATTGGTTAAATACCTCCACTTACTACAGCTACCACTTCTAGTCATTCTTTGTACAGTCGGTGTACTTTGTGTATGGGCATTGTTTTCTATTGTGATCCTCTACAGAATTCAAGGCAGACAACAATGGCAAAAAGTGCAGTTTTGCTTATCGTTGTCAATTGGGGGACAATGTAAACAAAGGTCTGCTACTCTGCATGTTTGCCGTGTTCCTGTTGTTGACGGTATCTTTGCCACTTATTTTGTGTAATACAATACTACATTCAGTGTATTTTAATGATGTTGTATTCCAAGTTTTACTACTTGGAATATAAGGTGACCTGTAGTTTCCATAAGGTGGGCTTATGGAAACACCACAGAAGAGAAGCATGGTTAACTGATACCTATTAACACAAACACGTCTATAATCGATGTATTGTGTAATACACATAGCACTTTCATTTCTGTACGTATAATATTCGAATCTTGAATCTATGTTTTACACTTGGAATGTTTTGAAAAATAAAAGGTTTCAATTCAGATTTCAAGTCATTGCTATTATTTTGTTGCAGTAGATCATAAGAACAAAGACACATTTATTCCCCTAATTTATTCACAACAAAGGTCATGAGCGAAGAAGATTTAAGTGCCAGGACCTTGCGTTAATGCTAATTACACTCATTACTGTTACCGTTGTCTCAGAAAGGAGTCCCTCCCTCCTTCGACATGTGCGACGATAGCGTCCACTCTAGGAAATGTAGTTTAATACTTGAAGGGTCCTTGCATCGGGATAGTTGAGAATACTTCTCTTCAACTCAATATCCCATGATGCAACCCTGAAGCGTTCCATTCGTTGTCGTTCGCAGAGGCTTTATGTGCCAGGAAAACTAGCTGAGGGGCATTGAATGACTTTGTGTTGAACAAGGTAGTAGTACATTATTTTAGTGTAAAGGTGAAGAACAGCATTATAACTATGGAGGCCCTGATACCTGTCATAAATAAACTTCAAGACGTATTTAACACGGTTGGCGCGGATATCATACATTTGCCGCAGATAGTGGTCGTTGGAACGCAGGTATGAAGAACGAGTTAGCTAGTGAAGCTAACAGGCTAGCTTCACTTCATCTGCAGGAAACTTGCGTCCGTCTCTCACATGTGTATACATATATTTGGTCTGGCTATGTAATGGAGTGCTCTCCTCGTTAAGACCCCTGTATACCGTGTATAGGTAGCTACGTTAGTTAACCTATTAACCTCGATGTGCGTCACTCATCTTAATAACCATTAACCACACATATTATTAACCACACATTCACTATCTCATTCACTCACATCTGTCGCACTGTCAAACGAGCTGTCACACTAGTTTGGTGCATAATATGTCCATGCAATGATATTTTATTCTAAGAAATAGGATCTGTTCAGGTCAACGCATACTTACAAGGAGAATATTGGGGGGGTTGTTATGTTTTCAGAACCACATCCAAACGAAGTGTGAACTGATTTTTACTTACACGTTGTGACTTTTTCCACACAGTGCAGTCTGATTGGATTAGTAAAGGAACTTTCTGTGACATGGTTACTCTCACCAGCACACTAGCTAATAGGATGTCACTGCCTAAGTCCTTTGCATGGACGGTTGCAGAATGTGTCAAACGCACTTAAGGTTAGGTCTGGCTAGCCCTCCAAGACTTAAAATCCAAGGGCATTTAAATTTGAATGAATTTTCTCAGTTTCCTTTAGAGTCTAACACCAGAATCAAGTGGTGTGGAAATTCACAGATACCGTAAAGGTTTCATTGTGTATCTCACTTCCCTAAACTGTGTTGCTGTTGTTGTTTTTACAGAGCAGTGGGAAAAGTTCTGTGTTAGAAAGTCTGGTTGGCAGAGACCTCCTTCCTCGCGGGACCGGTATAGTCACACGCCGGCCACTCATCCTCCAGCTGGTGCACGTCGACACAGAAGACCGGAGGAAAACACATGAGGAAAATGGTAATGCCAAACTTGGTTAACAGCCGCCTGATTATGAGTGATGTTGTAGTTGTTGTTATGTCAGCAAATCATTGTGGTTACTTGGTTCCCTTCCAATGCTTTTGCCAGGATTTGTCTTGGCATTGCTAGATGGAGTTTAATAGTGGCATTGACTGCTTGGCATGTGACCTTCAGTTACCAGAAGCAACTGGCTTTGTTTATGACTCAACATATAAGGTGTGTTTCAAAACACTAACAGTATTGAAATGTTTTGAGGTCATCACAAAGTAAAAGTATGATCTTGTGTACAATGGCAGCTCAGTCTGATTATGTGAAGTCAGCATTTTGTATATATGCTACAGTGTCCTTTACCTGTAGTGACCAGGTATCCAATATTGGACCAGACCAAGTTCTGTAGATGAAAGTGGAGTCACTCTAGTCCCCAGCTGTGTAAATAGTACCACTAGCACTGCAATGCTGCAGAATGACATGCAGTAGCTGCAGTTTACCCTGGGATAACTCCTGTGTATTTTCTCCTGTCATTTCTTCTTGACTACAGAATCCAATTCCAGGAAAAATGGACGCCTTTACCAAGGTCTCCCTTTCCTCCATTTTTATTATTTTGGTCTGTGTTTATCAGCTCCTCCATTTTTGTTGTCGCCGTTCTGCACCACCCTCCCTGCCTTTTATTAAAATTGATTCTTCTACTACTCTTTTGTTGTATAATAAAACTAAGGAGTCCACAATTCTGAATTTAATCTATTGAGCCCTGCATTGTTATTTCAGTTATAGCTTTATTTGAGAAACATCAGTATATGCTTATAGGCATGTGCTTCCCATAATATCCCACGCTATATTCACTCTGTTTTCGCCCCCTACTGCTGTTGTTTTGGAACAGTTTTTGCATTGTGTCCATGTCCTGGCTTTGCTCTTTGTTTTAGCTGAAGAGCCATCCCAGCTGAGCGAGCAAAAAAACAAAAAAGCTGTCTCAAGGTGACATCCGTCAACTCTGCTTTTTGTGTGTGTTTTCTCTAGGCATTGATGGAGATGAATGGGGCAAATTCCTTCACACCAAGACTAAGGTATTCACAGACCCTTATCCTATTGGCTAGATTGTAACATAAAGGTTGAGTCAGATACAATTGTAAAATAAGTTATGTTGGCTATAGAATGGTTACCTGAGATAATTTATGGATGTTTATGAGATCAGTGACTTATTCACTTTTTTGTGTATTTCCTTTTTTTGTTTTAAGCTGCTCCAAACAGTAATTCTCAACTCCTTTTAGGTGGATATCTAGTAGTGTATTTCTAGTAGAGAGTCCGCATGACAACCTTGTGATATTCTAAAGGCATGGTTAGAGCCTCACAACAATGAATTACTATGTTAGGCAGGCGATCTCAGTAAAATACTATCCTGTTTTGTTTTACAATGCTAAAACCACATTCATTACTTTGGTTAATGATACTGTGGTTAATAATAGTTAATCTAAGTAAAGTAGTACTATAGTTGAATTTAATTTCGCAATGGATGGACATGCTGTGTTCATTGTGTTACAGAGAGTCATAGATTACACTCATACACAACAGTCAAATGTTCATTGTTTGCTCCTGAGCTATTTGACTTTGTTTCAGATATATACCGATTTTGAGGAAATCCGACAAGAAATCGAGGAAGAAACCCAAAGATCATCCGGCACAAACAAGGTGTGCTAATCAGAACAGCTCAAATGAATGTATTTAGCAAGAACAAGTATTTCCAGTTGATAAATTAACACATTTCTGAGATTGGATCCAGTGATCTCAGACTGTACATTTGAAAACTAACCCAAGAATATGTTTCTCCCCCACAGGGAATCAGTGAAGAGCCCATTCACCTTAAAGTCTTCTCTCCTCATGTCGTGAACCTGACGTTGGTAGATCTCCCTGGATTAACAAAGGTGCAAAGAAAACCAACCCAACATCCAAAAGAAGGTCAACATAACGTGTCCTAGCTGGGGGGTGTTCTAAACGCACGGTGCTTCCTCAGGTTCCCGTGGGCGACCAGCCCAATGACATCGAGCTCCAGATCCGAGATCTGATCCTGAAGTACATCTCCAACCCCAACTCCATCATCCTGGCTGTGACGGCCGCCAACACAGACATGGCCACCTCCGAGGCCCTCAAGGTGGCTCGCGATGTCGACCCCGAAGGTGAATATATATATCTCCCTGTCCATCTTTCTCTCCTCAGACCGCTTCCCCATTCATGTTCTCACTTGGGTCCACCTTAAAAGCACTGACCGGTTTCTGTTGGCGCTTTCAGGCAGGAGGACGCTGGCGGTGGTGACCAAGCTGGACCTGATGGACGCCGGCACGGATGCCATGGATGTGCTGATGGGCAGGGTCATCCCGGTCAGGCTGGGCCTCATCGGCGTGGTCAACAGGTCATTATAGCCATGCAAAATGAGTATATCGTTATATTAGGATGCACAGGTACCCAAAACGATAGGGACAATATTGTGTTCCCTTTATTTGTGTTCATTATTGCCCAGGCCTACCTCCACAGCACCTAAGAGGAAATCTGGTGATAGTGTAGATCAAGGCACTGGTACGATGTGTATTAACGTCATGAGAATGCTCTGGGTTTATTTTCTCCTAGGAGCCAGCTGGACATAAACAATAAGAAGCTTGTGGCGGAAGCTATCCGTGACGAGTACGCCTTCCTCCAGAAGAAATACCCGTCCCTGGCCAACCGAAACGGAACCAAGTACCTCGCTAAAACATTAAACAGGTGATGGGTGTTCCACTAGCATTCATTTCTCAACACATCCATACGATACATGAATATCTTCCTTACTTAATGAATGCGTCTAAGGTTCCTCCACATCCTTTCTTCACACGCCCAGTCCGTATAATCATGGCAGTATGTACTGGAGCAGGTCTGCAGACATACTCAGTGTAAACACGTGTTGTCCCTTGCTTGCAGACTACTCATGCACCACATCAGGGACTGTCTGCCTGAGCTGAAGACCCGGATCAACGTGCTGGCGACCCAGTACCAGTCCATGATGAGCGGCTACGGCGAGCCCGTGGACGATAAGAGTTCCACGCTGCTTCAGCTCATCACCAAGTTCGCCGCAGAATACTGCCACACCATAGAGGGCACAGCCAAGTACATCGAGACCACCGAACTGTGAGTGGCCTCACTCCTTCCAGTGCCTCGGCTATACCACTAGGGGGTGCTAGCGCCGCATGTCAGTATAGCTTGTGTTTCTAATGCTGGTCCAACAGTAACACCTGCTACCACCTGCCAAAGACGGCTATATTTGACCCTAAAGGCTTGGCCGGTAAATGTTTCCGTTTCATTCTGTAAAAGGACAACATTCTAAAAGGGAATTTCGGACCCGACGATCCGAAGACGGTCGCACACTGGACTGCATTTACATTCTAAATCATTATTTTCAATGACAGCACTCACACCGGTGATATAACTTCCAGCACTGCTCAAAACCTAGGTGCACCACGGACACCCATTGTCACCCATTTAACTCTGAGCAAGACCTCAAATCAACTCTTCCTCCGTGGCTCATCTGGTGTCCAACCCGCTCATGTGTATTCTCTTCTGATTGTATTTGTTTTTCCTTCTAGGTGTGGTGGAGCTAGAATCTGTTACATCTTCCATGAGACATTTGGACGCACGCTGGAGTCAGTAGACCCTCTGGGTGGTCTGACCACCATAGATGTGCTCACGGCTATCAGAAATGCAACGGTTTGTTCAGCATCCATTTTCTTTGTTGCTGCTTCCATGGTCACCAACACCATTGTTGTAGAGCAGAATTATAAGCCTTTTGTAAACTATAACCGAGCATCTTCTACACACAAGCATTTATAGGACAAAGACAGAACACGACATGATTGGAGGAACGGTAGTCTCACAAAACAGACTTTCTTTCACTTCATATTTATTTCGACCAATCATGTTGCTGGAGGCGGGGATCTGGAAGCACGTAATTGGCTTTTGGCAGCAAACACAAACTCGGCCAGCAGTAGTAAACTCTAAAAAGTGTCTGTAAAGGTTTCAAATCAACACCATGTATTTGGTCGCTGTAAGAAATACACTTATTGAAAACCTATTGAAATACACTTATTGAAAAACAAGGCAGTCTTTGGTTTCCGGCCCAGGCTCTGTGCCGTCTCCCCCCTGATGTTGTTCTGTAACATAGTAAAAGCAAAGAAGCATCTAACTTGCCAGAGACTCAGTGGTTCATGTTGTGTGTGTCTGTGTGTCCCTGCAGGGCCCACGGCCTGCGTTATTCGTGCCTGAGGTGTCATGTCGTGTGTGCGTGTGTGTGTGTCTGTGTGTCCCTGCAGGGCCCGCGGCCTGCGTTATTCGTGCCTGAGGTGTCATGTCGTGTGTGCGTGTGTGTGTGTCTGTGTGTCCCTGCAGGGCCCGCGGCCTGCGTTATTCGTGCCTGAGGTGTCATGTCGTGTGTGCGTGTGTGTGTGTCTGTGTGTCCCTGCAGGGCCCGCGGCCTGCGTTATTCGTGCCTGAGGTGTCCTTCGAGCTGCTGGTGAAGCGGCAGGTGAAGCGCCTGGAGGAGCCCAGCCTGCGCTGCGTAGAGCTGGTGCACGAGGAGATGCAGCGGATCATCCAGCACTGCAGTAACTACAGCACGCAGGTAGGGGGCAGCACCCCCCCACACTTTATCATAAGCAGTCCTCTACTGCAGTAAATCCCAACCATGGGGTACTTGTAAAGATTTAGATTTTGTTTAGCTTTGGAATGCCGACCAAACAAAAATAACAACGTTAAATATGAATATTCCTTAAATAGCATGTATGTTGATCGCTTCTGATCAATAAAGTTAGGACCAGAAATAGAAGATCACCATGCGGTTGTCCCTCAGAACGTGGTCTCATGTCTTTACCTCGCTGAATGTGCACAGGAGCTGTTGCGGTTTCCCAAGCTCCACGATGCCATAGTGGAGGTGGTCACGTCCCTGCTGAGGAAACGCCTTCCGGTCACCAACGAAATGGTCAGTCAACTGTAATGGCTCTTGGAGAGGTCCATCTTTGTGTTCCGTCAGCTAAATGGAGAATACGGTGTTCTTTCTCCCCTATAGGTTCACAACCTGGTGGCCATTGAACTAGCCTACATCAACACCAAGCATCCGGACTTTGCTGATGCCTGTGGCCTAATGAACAACAACATAGAGGTAGGACTGAGTTTGTACCCAGTGTGTTGGTGTGTGATGTGTATGGCCGTACATTCCAAATCCAATGGACATTTGGCATGGAGTTGAAAGATGAACATGGTTCTGAATGTGCTGAAAAAGCTCAGGTCAAAGGGACATTTTAAATCATGCTGCTATCAGTGGTATCATGTGTGTTCTACTGAAAACATGTAGTATTTGTATAATAGCTAGGATTAAATGGAGCAAAACGATATTCATTTACAGTTTTGAATCATAATTAATTTTTTCCCCGCTCTCATTTTTAAAGGAACAGCGACGCAACAGAATGCGAGAACTGCCCTCCGCCGTGCCCCGGGATAAGGTACAGTCCACCAGGTGTTAGACACCCCCTATAGGCCCTCCATTATGGTATCTTCCACTAGTCCTACATGTAGACAGTCTGGGATAAGATACAGTCCACCAGGCATTAGACCTCATACCCCCAGGCCCTCCAAATGGTATCTCCCGCTATTCCTACTTGTAAAGAGCCTGGGATAAGGCACAGTCCACCAGGCATTGGACACCCCCCTCTCGGCCCTCCAATATGGTATCTTCCACTCTTCCTACATGTAAAGAGTCTGGGTTTGTGGCAAGTTTTGATGAACTGACAAACCCTTAAAAGTGCGGGGTCTCTTTCATTAAAGTTTCTTCTCTTCCTCCACATTGAAGTACAGTGCTGCGTCTTTTTCCTCTGTCCATAAGACCTGCATGTCTTCTGTCCACTCCTGCCTTTCTTTCTTTCTCTCTTTCCCTTTTTCTCTCTATCTCTCTAGTCCCTTAAGGGCCCCGGTGGGCAGTCTCTGTCCCCCACTGATCTTCCTGAGGGGGAGGCCAAGGTGTGTTGACCACCCCCATCCTCTAACTGCCTGCAGGTTTCATGGCACTGCCCACATTCTCTCGCTCTATCTCACTCTCTATCTCACTCTCTATCTCGGTCTCTCTCTATCTCTCTCTCTCTCTCTCTCTCTGTGGGGGTGTGTGGTTGTGTGATAGCAGCACCTTCTAACGCAGCTTATTGTTGCTTGTCACTACTATACCAGGACTACTAGCTTGGACAAAAGCTAAGACCAGCATGGTGTTCCTTGCTTCCATCAGAATGACGCCGTGAGCGTTTGTGTTCTGTAATAACACCGATTAGCCTTGGTGATTTGCGTTGTTCACATACCAAGTCAGTAACTTATGGTCAAGCCTTCCTGTCTGATACAAGGACAACCAAATAAACAATCCATCCATGTTGACTGTGTGATTTTATTAACCTTTGGAAATCGTACCTACTTCTTACAGAACTCATCCTGGCTCTGTATGGAATGGCGGAACCAACCCAATACGCATGGTTTGCAGTAATCTATGCATGCATGCAAAAAACAGATGCCTCTCTCTGGCTCTCTCTCGAATCTCTCTCGAATCTCTCTCTCTCTCTCGAATGTCTCACTTTCTCCTTCTCTCTCGCCCTCTCTCCAGGGGACGGCCGGCGGCTCCCAGGCCGGCCCTGGGTCTGAGCAGGTGGATGGGGGGACAGGTGGCTGGAGGGGCATGCTGAAGAAGGGGGAGGACGGTATGTCTATGGACAAGAACATGTTCCCCTCAAGCCCACTGAGGGGCAACGCGGTCAACCTCCTGGACGTTGTGAGTCTTCCATCCATCTTTAATAGCTCCATCCCATCATCGAAACGACATGTCTTGGATTATACATTTAGCTGTTTGTTTTTTTATTTTTTCATTCAAAGTCATTGCCGTGTTTAATAAGCATTATTATATGTTATCGAGTTGATTATTTCTGTTTGTTTTGTAGTCTTTCTGGAGGAAGAGTAATTGCAGGCGAGCGCGTGCAGACTTTTTGCTTTGTGTTTCCTGTCGCGTTGAGCTGCTTTCTAACAAGCTCAGCGTTACCTTTCAGCCCGTGCCCGTCTCCAGGAAACTCTCTGCCAGGGAGCAGCGGGACTGTGAGGTCATCGAAAGGCTCATCAAATCCTACTTCCTCATCGTCCGGAAAAACATCCAAGACAGGTGCGCACAAAACGCCATTTACATGTTCACGTCCTGACCTCATTCAGTAAGAACCGATCAGCCCTTATTCCATTCCTCCTTTTATCTCGTCTGCCTGCCTGCCTGTCTGTCTGTCTGTCTGTCTTTGGTGATGGGATAGTGTAGATGGTGATTCCCAGCTTAAAGGTTCTGGGTTCCAACCCCAATGTCCGCACTGTACTGTACACAGCCCCTTGAGCAAGACGCCTAACCCCTTACCTGCACATTAACGACGCGTATAAAAAAGAGCGATCGAAGCGTCCTAACCATACGACCAGAACAGCCAATGGTGACGCTCGTCTCCCCTGACCCCCCCCCCCCAGTGTCCCCAAGGCGGTGATGCACTTCCTGGTGAACCACGTGAAGGACTGCCTGCAGAGCGAGCTGGTGGGGCAGCTGTACAAGTCGGGCCTGCTGGACGACCTGCTCACCGAGTCCGAGGACATGGCCCAGCGGCGCTTCGAGGCTGCCGACATGCTCAAGGTACCTGGGGGTGCAGGGGGCCTGCAGGGGGCTGCAGGGGGCTGCAGGGGCCTGCAGGGGGGTGCAGGGGGCTGCAGGGGCCTGCAGGGGCCGCGCCGACGCTGTGCAGTCACACGGCAGCCCGCCATGGGATCAGTTCATATGCTCGTCGCGTTTGTCATTGTGGTTTTTGAAAAATAGATATGACTTTCGGAATATCATAAAATATATGATATGGTGATATGTTATTAGATCTGTTTGTGAAAAAAAACAAATCCAAGGATTCGATTTTGTACGTATTTTTAAGATGTATTCTTTTATTAATACAATAATGTTGCACCAAATTAAATATTTACCCCCTCACAGAAAATATTCTGGGTCGGACGCATGAAAGCTCAACATACAGTTCATATGATCATATACGATTGTCAGCGGTTTAATAAATGAATGGCCGCGGGGGATTAGGACGTTACATGTCCTCTAAGAAAAGATATATGCTTTTTGGGCTTTTTGTTTGTTGTGCCTTAATGTACAGTAAAGAGAGAGGGGAGGGTGGGTGGAAGAAGAGAGGGGAGGACATAGCGTAGGACCACAGGTGGGGATCGAACCTGGGTCGCTAGGCGTCCTGCCTACGTTGCTAGCGCACTAGCGGGTTGAGCCGCCTAGCCGGCCCCGGCCCCGGCCCCGGCCCCGGTCCTCTTCGTGTGGTGTTGATCCTGCTCTCTGTCCTCCTGCTGTCCGTCCACAGGCACTGCAGAAGGCCAGCCAGGTGATCGCCGAGATCAGAGAAACCCACATGTGGTGAGGTTTCCTCCCCCGCCCCCCGCCCCCATTCATCCTACCTCCACCCCCACCAGCCCTGAACCCAAACGCCACCCTGCCATCCCCCAACACAGGACCACTTGAGGCACTGATGTCGGTATGCGAGGTACTATCTGGTTGTATGTTGAATATGGACTCTGAAATATAATCCAGGGGGCAGCGTACCGGTCTCTCTCGTGGCTGCCGTTATATATATATGGTAAATGCTTCTTTTTTTTGTTGAAAAACTATTGTTGGTAATGAATGGCAGAGGCCTTACTTGGAAGTTCTGCTAATGCCAAGTCTGATGAAAGGTTCTTGAAGATGTGGAGATGCTGAGTTGTGTACATGCTGTTTCGTTCTCATCCTCGGCTCCATTTCTCTTTTAAGTTATGAGGTATTATTACATGCTCACAAAGATAGGTTATATCCAAAGAAATGCACTTCTTTTAAATGTATTTTGGAACTCTGTTTTACAGAGGATGTAAAAAAAAAATAAAGGTATTTTGTGGGTTTTATTTTTCTATAAATGGCAGAGTTTTTGTTTTTGGCCTCTCCATAACATGTAACAATGCTAAGCTAGCTTTCTTTGTCATGGTGTATAGAGTAAACATCCTTCTGTCGTTCCAAAACAGTCAGCAAAGGATTAATTCGATTTCCAAGTCTAAACGACTCATTCACCGGTCAATAGTCTGTACTTTTCATATGGTTTTGGTGTTAATTTCTTTAATTAATTTTCCCCGTGTAAAGCCAACCCTGTCGACGTGCCACAAGAAAAAAGCATCACACATTGAGACGACGACCCCAAATATGAATGTATGATAACCTGTTTATTGACGTGATACACGGATGTTTTGAAATGTAGCCCAACACAAATGGAGAAACTCCCACCCAGAATCACCCAGGCCTCCGGGCCGAGCACTGTGAGTCAAGCTCCGCCCCCGACTCCCTCCGGAGAACTCCTTCACCTCAGCCGGCCCGCCATTTTGCCCTTGCCGCGACCTTTGGCACTAGGAAAGGGAGGCATTCAAGAAAAAGTCATTTGTGAGCCAAGCCTCAGCAGGAGTGTGGTTAGACACCCATGTTGGTTTTTAAAGCAGCAGTTTGTTCATATAGTGTTATGTTAAAATGTCTCACTGGTTTATTTTTGCTGTCAGTATTTTATTTTGCTGTTGCTTGTATTTCGCAAATGGACAAATTCATGCTGATAGGTTCCTTTCTATAACGTTTGGAGTGGAAATGTATGTAAATCAAAAGGTTATTTTGGCTGTTGACTTTTGCCACTGCTTTCTAAATGTAACACAAGATTAGACATCTAAAGCTTTTTAAACAAGACTAGTTTCCCTAGATCATGTGTATAAGGGTTTATCAATTTGTCAGAACAGAATAATAGTAGTAAGCTGATATTTTAGAATGTGGCATATGTATTTGCACTATTCTAATGTTATGTTCTGTCTGTTATTGCAATACATTTGCCATGTAAAGCTGATTTGATGCAACTTACAATGCAAAAACAAAAATACATTTATGATGCGGTGGGTTTGGCAAAGATGGGACACTGAGGAATGTTTTTCATTTGGGAGGGTTGAAAGTGATGAGTGAGTTTGATGGAGTGCGATCTGGTTTAGCATTAAAGGAAGTGTTAAATAAATAAAAGCTGGACCCTGGTTCTGTTTTGAGCATTATCTGTGTATGTAACTGTAGAAGGATGGATGTAAATAGATGAAATAGTAGCCTGTTCTAATAGAGGACATGAGAATAAATTATTCTTCAATGTCAAAGGTATAACTTTGTACTTGACTAGTCATTAGCTTCGTTAATTAGCGCATTGTATTACACCATGAAAGATGTCAATCTGTTTACCTCTGGTGATCCGTGACGCGAGCAAGAAGCTGGTTAATCTGTTGAGACACATTATTAAATGGAAATTAAAGTTTGAAATACAGTTGGTCAACACGGTAACGTAACAGGGGGAAAAAACTAGAATACAATCTCACGTTTTACCTCAAACAATTACATTCACCAGAGTAGAGCAATATCCGAAATAAGACCTGAAAGCTGTTTTGTGATACTTTTTAAGAACCTCTGCAAGCCACATTTAGTTCTATATAGAAAAAGATTCAGCTAGCGAGTGTAAGAAGCTTTATGTCTCACCTTTTACCCAAAATTATCTATATTTTTGGCAAAATGTCAGCGTGACATCTTGCTTGGTTTGTGACTTACGTCATACTTTTGTCTTTTGAGTTTCTCAGCGAGGTCAAACTTGTTGGCCTCCAGTTCCATCATCAACTGCCACATCTCATTGGCCTTCTCCCTGAGCGGAACCAATCAAACGCCGTTTTATTAGCTGGTTATGAAGTGAATTGAACAGTTACATTTGCTTATCTTAACTATTGAATTCGTCAATCCATTCATTCATTCATTCATTCATTCGCGCATAGCCATGTCTAGCTCATTCATTGTCTAGCTCAGCATCTAGAAAATTATATTAACACTTAGGGGTTCAATTCCCACTGGGCCACAGATGATGTATGCACTCACTATTGTAAGACACTTCGGATACAGTTGCCCACCAAATGGAATATATGTTACATATTATAGTTGATTCATCTTCCACTGTACTTCAATGAAATACAGAAAGGCCCCTTTGCTTCAGTAGTGCCCCCAGTGGTAGAAGAGTGCAGAAGCAGAAGCTGTCGTACTTGAGTTTGTCCTCGTTGAGATGGTCGATGTTGAGAGGTTTCTTCCGCTCAGCCAGGATCTTCCTCTTCTTCTCCCTCTCTGTCTGCTTCTTTGCACCCTTTCTGTTGTCACCCTGTGGTAATCAAACGTCACAATTGCCGTAATACGTGTATTGTTATGTTGTCTCAAAAATAGGTTGTTTTTGTAAAACCCAAAATGTAAGTCACGAACGTCAATGGTGGAAGCCAAATAATGGCAGTGTCCTACAGAGGGCGCTATAGTGTATTCACCAATAGTCAATTTGCTGTTTTTCTGTCTCACCCTCATACAAAATAAAAATGAGAACCCAAACCCCAGCGTTAAACCACACAAAATATAAAAACTGCCACCAAAACAAATCGTATTGCAGTATTTTATGACTCGTAATACGTATCGTCTCGGCACTGTAATATCATATTGTGGTGACCCTTCCGATTACTGTTCCCGGATGAAAATAAAAAGTACAGTGACTTCTGCTACATCACAGTTATAACTGTGGTGGGAAATCCAAGGATCAGAAAACCTTTTCCCATCAGGTTTGATGAAGTTTGGTTTCTAACTCTATGAAGCTGGTGTTGTTCCCCATCGGGTTTGATGAAGTTTGGTTTCTAACTCTATGAAGCTGGTGTTGTTCCCCATCAGGTTTGATGAAGTTTGGTTTCTAACTCTATGAAGCTGGTGTTGTTCCCCATCAGGTTTGATGAAGTTTGGTTTCTAACTCTATGATGCTGGTGTTGTTCCCCATCAGGTTTGATGAAGTTTGGTTTCTAACTCTATGAAGCTGGTGTTGTTCCCCATCAGGTTTGATTAAGTTTGGTTTCTAACTCTATGAAGCTGGTGTTGTTCCCCATCAGGTTTGATAAGTTTGGTTTCTAACTCTATGAAGCTGGTGTTGTTCCCCATCAGGTTTGATGAAGTTTGGTTTCTAACTCTATGAAGCTGGTGTTGTTCCCCATCAGGTTTGATTAAGTTTGGTTTCTAACTCTATAAAGCTGGTGTTGTTCCCCATCACGTTTGATTAAGTTTGGTTTCTAACTCTCTGAAGCTGGTGTTGTTCCCCATCAGGTTTAATTAAGTTTGGTTTCTAACTCTCTGAAGCTGGTGTTGTTCCCCATCAGGTTTGATGAACATGTTTGATTTCAGTTTACCTTCTGCTGGTGGGTCATGCTGGTCAGGACCTTCTTCTTCTTCAGATCATCATCCTGCTTTTTGCGATGTTCCTCCAGCTCCCTCCTCTCTTTCTCATCCTGTCCGCCCACAGAGGAGGAGCACGGTTCAAGGTGAGATCCAGGCCTCCATATCATCATCCTCCGATTGATCAATCAACATTATGAGTTTACTGAGGATTAAAACATCGGACTCACTGCAAGTCTGGCCTGCCTCTCTTTCTCTCGTTCTGAGCGGATTCTCTGCTGCTCGGCTCTCTCAGCGCGACGTTTCTCCTGCTCACACACACACACACACACACACACACACACACACACACACACACACACACACACACACACACACACACACTTATTGATGATCACATTGTTGGAGTAGATGGAGAGGATTGATAATCCTTCTGCCTGATGGAGACTCACGATTCTGCTGACGAGTGCGATGAGCTCCTCTTCCTCTTTCTTCCTCTGGACGAAGTGAGCCTCGATCAGAGATTGAAGCTCAGACAAGTCCTTGTCCAGACGCTTTCTATGGATGTCCTGGAGAGAAGATTAGGAAGCAGTATATCAGTGTGTGTGTTGTGTGTGTTGGTGTGCATTTTGGTGTGTTTGTTGATGTGTGTGCGTGCATACTTGCCTGTGGGTGTGTGTTGGGCTGTTTTTGTTTGTGTGTGTGCGTGCATGTGTACTTGCATGTGTGTATGTTCATGTATTTATGTGTGTGTGTGTGTGTGTGTGTGTGTGTGTGTGTATGTTTGTGTGTGAGTGTGTGTCCATGTACTTACATCAAAATCGACTTTATCTCCATCTGGGATCTTGGGCGGGGCGATATTTGTCATGAACCTGTGAGAGACTATGGTGTGACTTGGTGCTCAGTGCATGTTGATGAAACATAGCCTTAATGAACACAACATGGATACCTACTTAGGCTTGGGCTTTGATCCTTCCTCTTCCTCTCTTTAACAAAACAGAAGAGATTCAGAATACATCAAATTAGATCATACTGTGTTTACCTGTATGTTCTCTGTGTCAAAATGTTTGTATTAAGTTGGTTACGTACATAACTTCCTCCTCCACAACTTCTTCTGCGTCTGACATTTTGTTAACTGTGAACCCTGGAAAATAGGACCCCAGTTAAGCTATTTTTAGGGTGTCAATAGTTCTATCAATAGTTTTATTGCAAGGCATGACATTAAAAGCACAATCCTTTATAACTTATTTATAAACAATGTGCTAATGTTAAATGCAAAAAACGGTAAATTGCTAAATATAAACCACTGCTTATAATATTAAATACTGTCATTTGGAACTATCTGAATAACCAATGATCTTGCTACTGAAAAAGTCTCACTTTTGTTATTTAACAGCTGAGGAAACCAATTGAATATTTTGTTGTCATGTAAAGCGTGAAAGGGTCTTTAAAGCTGATACATCTACACATTGACAGAGAACGTGGTATGAAGAAACATATGGACACATCAGGACATGATTGACAAGCTTCAATGACATCTTATCTTAATCATGTTTTGGGGTGAAATCCTCTTGCAAAGGAAATGCTGGAATCCATGCAATCAAAGGAATCAACGGAAATGCAGGAAACATGATTCCCTTTATTATGTAAAACAATTGTCACCATGAATACAACTGCAGTGGTTTAATACAATAGGTCTATTAATAATCTGTCCTTGAATTATTTTCCATCTGTATAAATAACAAAGAAATCCATTAAAAGTAATCTATTATTTTTGAAACATGACTTAAGCAAAACTAACTGCTACTTAGTAATACTTAGTTCCTTAGCTAACACTACTTGCACTTGCAATGGAGAGTCCTTACCTGCAACCCAGAGAGGGAAAGAAGGGATCTGATATACTGGCCGTTCCTGACGTTTACGATTGGAACAGATTGACCATGAAGGCATCAAGGATATGAAGCCACACCCATTCTAGTCATGTGACTCAATCAACCTATGGCAGGGCACTTTGCTGGAGAAGCCATCTATTGTTAGCAGGCCAAGCCGTAGTCCTTCACCGTGACACCACATGCATGCTCAAAGACACTAAACTGTAAATAGAGCAATAAACACACACACACACACACACACACACACACACACACACACACACACACACACACACACACACACACACACACACACACACACACACACACACACACACACACACACACACACACACACACACACACACACACACACACACACAGTAGGTGTATGTGTGTCCACGTCGGACGTCACATTCCAAGTCCCTTCTTTCATCACACTTCAACACTTCATCAGTTCTGCATTTGTTGTGTAGGACTGACTTTTCACATGCACTAAAAATAAGTCAAGTCAAACCTTGTTTTTGTCATTTTTATTGCTAAAGCAAGTACAAGTTTGCACAGTCAAACAAAAGTTTCAAATCCAACAGAGCTGAAAGACTTCTGATAAACTGGGGCACGTTTGAAGCAAACAGAAGCCCATCTTTGACCCAGGATACCCCAGAATAGATTGAACATTGTATCGCTCAAATACATACAGGCTTTCATTTTCCTTGACCAAACAAGCCTTGTCTGCTGTTGTGAACACAACACGTTCCAAGGCAGATATTGAATTCACCTTGTGATCAAACAGGTTGAAATAGGCCTGTTTTTAGATCAAATGAAACAGTATATTTATTTAACCAACATTTTCTTAAAAGGTGTTTATGTGATTGAGTAACTAAATAGATTTTGCAACACAGAAAAGCCCCACACTTTTTTTGATAGTGACTTTGCTTGCGGCAACGTTAACCATGATTGTCAAACCGCAACATCCTGCATGTTGAACACAGAAAGGGTCAACAGCACTGTAGTGATCTGGCTGCAGTCCTGAGCACCATATCCCACTCATAATAATAATAATAATAATAATAATAATAAAACATTTTATTTATATAGCGCGTTTCTAAAAACGTGTATTACTGTCATGCTCTCTGATCGTGTCTCGAAAGTCTATATATTATATACAGATTATAAATGTGCTGGTGGTCAGATTTAAGGACACATACTATATGATGGCTAGGTGTGACATGCACGGCTAGGAGTGTCATCACAAGACATTGCATGGGAGTCAAGCAGCGATGCGGTGTGAAAGTACGTGTGTATGAATGACATGGATGACCGCCATGTTGAAACCGTGTCACGTTAAAAGCCATGTGAGGATATGATGCTTATCACAGATTTGGTTCATGTCTAAGGGCACAACAGTGTAAAAAAAACAAAAAATATATATATTTATCTCCTATCAAGACTGCAGGGAGTTTAATATTGGTTCATATTTTATGCAAAGTTAGAGCAAACCTTATTTCTTTATCTCTTAGGGTACATGACTATCAGTGTTGTCAATTAACCTTCAGAGGTACATTTTCTGATTCAAATTGGTAATATATATATATATTTATATATAAATCTAAATATATTTGAGATGTGGTTTGATTAAGGATCAATTAATGATAACACTCCATGTGGTCCCTTATTATTTGTGAATGTGAAGTTTCCAGGTGATCAATGCACTTGACAGCCTGTTGGTTTGGGTCAGGTGGGGGGATGTTTGAGGGTGGGTCTCTGGTTATGGTCTCATGCCTGCTGAGAGTGTAAAGAAGACAGAATTATAAATCTCTCGGTCAAGACACCAGGTCCGACTTTTCTCCTAACTATGAAAAGTCCATGAGTGTTAATAAAGTGCTGACACAGTGTAGAAACGTGTGTGTGTGTGTGTGTGTGTGTGTGTGTGTGTGTGTGTGTGTGTGTGTGTGTGTGTGTGTGTGTGTGTGTGTGTGTGTGTGTGTGTGTGTGTGTGTGTGTGTGTGTGTGTGTGTGTGTGAGACACAGGCATGTGTTGATTCTTTACTAATCTAATTTCGTGTGTGTGTGTGTGTGTGTGTGTGTGTGTGTGTGTGTGTGTGTGTGTGTGTGTGTGTGTGTGTGTGTGTGTGTGTGTGTGTGTGTGTGTGTGTGTACGTTTGTTTACCGCTATATATCCGAACCCCCCCCCCCCCCCCCCCCCCCCCCCTCTCTCTAGCTCATGGCCTTGTGTCGAGTGCAGTGTGTGAGTGACTGAAAGCTGTATCATTGTCATTTGCCCTTTGCCTCATTCCATGGGGATCTATTTCTGATTGAGAATCGGGGACGTTACAAATGAGGAACACTATTCAGGACTGAAGCTGACACCCGCCACGCAAACGGTTTTCCATTCTTATTGGCGGGTTCTCTGGCTCGGGGTAGCAGCTGCTCCATTCATTGAGAAAAGTCCGCTTCGGAATACTTTTATAAAAAGTTTACCCAAAAAGATATAGCTAATGAACAACAGATACGACGACTAACAGTGTGCACAACACGGCTTGAGCTCTTGATTTATCCACCGCAAACATTTGCGTGATTCGGTATTTGCGGATGATGGGCCTCAGCAGCGCTACAAGGCTACATGCTAATACATGCTACTGTTAAGTTGTGAACATGGTGCGGCTTTACTATTATAGCCGTTGGGAATAAGCCCGGGGACTGGGACTGCTTTGCGGCTTAAATGGTTAAAATCCTTCCCAGCAGATAAGGCTAATGTGAAAATCAAGCAGCTGCACCCTGGTATGCCTGACAGCTCGTGGCATTGGGCGGTGCAGGTGGCGCCGATGTAACTACGCCCGCACAAAGACACGACCGCTATCCCAGGAGTCTGGACCCTTAGCCAGAGAAACAAGGTCACAGAGGCGAGGGTTTTTTCCTTTCTTAAATTTCTTTTTTCTTTTTTAAATACAGACCACAACGCCACCGGGCTGATCACCTCACTCTCATGCCTCGCGACTCACGCACAACATTTGAATGACGGCGTTCCGCCGGCGCTGGCTAACTGCGCCGCGCTGGGAGGTTGGCAGGGTGTCGCGGGGACTAGAATGTGATGGTGAGGGCGCGTGACTCCATGGAAGCTGTGTGGGAGACCTGTAATGGCTTTTATAGGGTGACCCTCGCTCACACGCACACACTTTCATTAAGAGACTAAATGAATAATGACCCTGCTTCTGGGGAACGCTTCAACTACTGCTTACTGTTTGAATACATTCTCCTAATCTTCTACAATGTCATTGGTAGATGTTATGTAATGAATGTAACATACCATTTGTGACAAACTTGCCCTTGCCTCCAAATGTCACCTGTAAATGAAATACAGAAGGTTAAGATTATTTTCTTCTATAAATTAGATATACATTTTGATGGACAATTTTCAGATGAAGCAAAAATGTGCAGGTTTAAATGCATCAAAACAGCTTAGTGGTTGGCAATTTGAAAATCAATTATAATATTTTAATTATAAAAAGCATAGCCTGTGCCTCACTCAGCAGTTGACTGTTTGTGCACAGCACAAGAATAATGCAATAACATATCAATTTCTTTTATAATTGTTTTCTCACATACTTAGTCACAGATACTGTGACTAAGATGTGTTGTTTTTTAGTCTTCAAGACCCTTGGTAAGTAATGACATGTAATATAGAATTGTAGTCTCACAATTGTGACTTTAATGGCATGGCAGAGCTGCTTGGCATATCAAGAGAATAATTCAGTTTCAACTCAGACATTAGGTACTAGACAGTTTTTACTGTTTTTAATTGACACACAAACGTGTTTGTTCTAAATTCTGTTAAATAAGATTTTATTTCAAATGTCTGAATTGAAAGGAAGCACTCCCAACGTGCAGCAAAGACACAAAATGAGCATATTAAGTGGGTATTTTACAAAAGAAAAGTGTTTTCACCACAAAAATGTACATTCAATCGTAGCCACAGCTCCACATCTCAACACAACCATTACCTCTTGGGCCAATCCATTAGGTCGACTGGATGAGATAAACAAAATGTATGGCGTCCCATGTTACTACAAAGCTACCAAACCACAATACCACTTCTCACCTCATCTGCATCCATGTAGATGTGTGTATATCTGTGTGTGTGTGTGTGTATGTATGTAAGTAAATGTATGTGTGTGTGTGTGCATGCGCAATTGTGTATGTATTGTGTGTATTGTGTAGGTGTGGGTGTGTTTTATACGTGCTTGTGTGTGTGCATGTGCGAGTGTGTGTGCATGCACAAGTGTGTGTGTGTGTGTGTGTGTGTGTGCATGCACAAGTGTGTATGTGTGAGTGTGTGGGTGTGTGTGTGTGTGTGTGTGCATGTGTTACCTTTGCAGGCGTGGTGCTCTTCTTGGCTTCCCATAGGCCACGCTTATTGCCGATTTCACCGGGTTTCGCTTCCTAAAGATAACACACACATAATCCATGATGGTGTACTGTACATCTTAACGTCACACCTCTGCTGATCTCATTCACACCCCTCCCAACCCCACCCAGCCCCCTCTCCAGCACATCTCTTGTCCAGTGACATAACAATTGCTTTCAAGAGGATGATGACAACCCTTGGCCTGATGCCCGTCTCTGCCTCTCATCTCGCTCTGGTAGACTGACAGAACACCACATTTATCAACTCCACCCAACACTCAACACTGAGACTGTACCTGGTCACATGTGAGGGGGAAGTAAAGAAGAAGAGTAGAAACTCCAAAGAGGATGAAAGCTGAAGTGACAGAGCTAAGAAAAAGACAAGAAAATGGCAGCGATAAGTCAAAGCAGAAGAGAGATTTGTGAAATGACAGTTGCACGGACATACAGGGCGGAGAACAGAGCTCAACAAAGGGGTCGGACAGAGGTGGTCACAATATGACTCAGGAATGAGCAGACGTTTAGGTAGGACGCAGTACAGCTTCCTACCAACAGGGGTCATTGTCGTGCTGCACGTCACTGCTGCTGGCGGGGCTGTTTAAATAGTTTCTCATGCTGAGATCTTTGAAGGACTAAAGATACACCCCCCTCGTAAATTTTAAATGAGAACAATGTGGTGCAACACTGTGCCTATGTGGACACGCCGTCTTTAGAGGAACACGTAAGACTATCTCCTGGGGGGCTATTAGCGTGACGGCGTGAAGACATTGGAGGTGCTTAAAATAAATAGCCAAGGAGTCCGCCGTTTTACCCTTGGTTGAAGGTGCTTTCAGGGGAGAGCTATGTGGCAACTTAGCTTCCTGCAGACCCGACTATGGCGTTACAGTCACGCCCGAGTCCATGCCTTTCACCTGCTTGGTGCAAGCGTGAACACACTTGCACTCTGAATCTATGTTACAGTTTAATCTTGAAACAACAACAGCCACGGCTGGAGTCAGATATAAACCCCTGTGTCGAGGCAAAGAGCTGACGGTGCAGATGGTATGTTGGCATGGCCACCTGGCACACAACTGCTAAACAGTGACTCGATGGCCATACCATGGAGTGTGTTAACAATAGGACTCATGCAATACATTGACCAGACCATTCCCATAGGCTTGCGTTTAGGTACGTCGACTAGGCATTCTTGTATAAGCATTGTACAAGATTACAAATATATAGACGTGAGACCAAGGGTTTGTTAGAAGCTTGGTGGACACATTTATAATCTTTTGGGCCCAAGCTAGTGCGAGGATTGTCCATGTGGTGTCACTAGAGTCCAGACAAGATCTCAGCAGGGCCCCTGATAGTGTGTCAGTTAGTCTGTCTGTTTTTCAGTCAGTCTGTCACTCTCAATCTGTGTGAAGTGGACATGTCCTTAGGGCTTACTGGTGTTTTAGCTGGTACTGGCGCTGGTGCTGGTTCCGGCTGTGCAGAAGCAGCTGCTTTATCTGCTGCCTCTGCAGGCTTGGCCATCAAACTGCTGACCCGTCCGGACACGCCCACTTTGATCCCAGCAGTATCCTGGCATGGGAAGCAGTTGAAAAACACAAAACCCTCAACAAGCCTTCAACCCAGTCCTGCCATGTCCTGTCTTGTATTGCACTGCACTACCGTACTATTGTCTCTCATCCGCTTCTCTCGTTTTTACTCTCTTTCATCTGCAACATCCTTATTAGTCATCATTATACAGGGCAAAACGAGTGTTATGATGGTCTAAACTCAGCTCATGTTCCCTAATAGAGGGAGAGAACAATGCGCTATTGCTGGATTGTACATTTATCTCAATCTCTTACCATATCCATTTATCTATTCATCCATTTATCCATCTTTCCATCCATTCACACATACACTCATCCATCTACCCATCCATCCATCCACACATACACTCATCCATCCATCTCCACCCATCCATCCATCTATTCTTCCATCCAACCATCCATTCATTCATTCATCCATCCATCTCCACCCATCCATCCATCCATCCAACCATCCATGGGTCTCACCTTCTTGGGGGGTGTTTGAATGTCTGGAGGGTTGGTGACGTTGCCTTTCTCCCACATGTTCTTCATGCTGCGGGCCCCCCCTGAGGGGATGTCTACCATGGGGGACTTGGGCGGCTTTACCGGGGCCTCTTTGTTTCCCTATGGAGAGATGTGTTGGTTATGTATATTAATCCAGAAGTATTATGGGAGAGTGACCCACCCAGCCTGGTGACTGGGGAGAAGGGAGAAGGGAGAGGGTGGGTTATTACCTGTATGGCGGAGGTGTATTGTTCTAATCTGTTGCCGATCTTAGAGAGGATTGGAGTGTGCGTCGCTCTGACTGAGCTGTTGAATAAACAAAGTCAGGGTGCTTCGCTTTTAGTATGCAAGTACAACATTGGGAAGGGGGGGGGGGGGGGGGGGGGGGTATTTAGTTTGAGAGATTTTCATTCATTTAATTGCATGGTCAGCTCACCTCTTCTGAGCCGATTTGGTCAGAAACTCGGCTTTCGCTCCGATCTGTGCAGAAAACAGACATTTTATCGTTGACTGTCACAAAAAACACTTTGTAGTCGACATACACACACACACACGTTCCTAAACGGGTCGAGTTGTCTCGCTGTGCCGTACGTCTCCAAGGCAACCTCTGTGAGAGCAGCACTGGCCTGGTGGGTCTCTGTGCACTGAACGTGGTATTTACTGAGGTCCCGGTATGGGCTGGCCTGTGACTGGGCCAGGACAAAGTCCTGTCAGCCCCTCAGCTATGGGCTGGAAACAGAAATCCATTCTAGCTGCTGTTTAGAGGGACAAATACCTCCCATGTAAGGACCCGCAGCACTGGAGACACGGCCGGGACTCGCATACAGAGTAACACACACACACATACACACACCCAAACACAGACAGAGCTCAACACACAAACACAGAGTTCAACACGCACACAGAGTTCAACACACACACATACACACAAACACACACAGAGTTTAACACACACACACACACACCATTCCAACAAGGCAAATACATAAGTCTTGTACAGCGGCGTCTTTGAATGCATTCAGCACATATATGGCAGTAAAAAGCACATACACAATTATAGAAGAATTCAAAATATGAATTGAAAACTTAGCACAAGCCCATTCGATTGGATTGGTGTGAGGAACAACAGTAGTTTGACCAATGGTTGGCCGGGTCCACTACCCATCACACAGTGGGTGTTACCTTGGCAGAACCTTTGGGGCTGACTTCGAAGACAGGCTTGGCGCCCGCAGACTCGTCCAGCTGTTTCTTCTTCTCCACTGCATCGGCCCTCCTCTTCTCTATCGCCTCCCTCATCCTCTTCCTCTCCTCCTGATGTCACACACAACAACACAAGCTTCCTGAACCATGACAAATGGCTCCATTCCTTATTCCACAGCTCTTTCATTTAACTTCCACTAAAACAGTTTTCGTTTATTTGTTGTTGTTGTTGGTTTTGACCATTTTTAGGCAGACTTATAACACTGTAACCTTGTTTTTGAACGCAAGACCAATAAACAAAATCGAAAACTATTTTTTAATGTTTAGAAATTCAAGGGGGTTTCAAGTTCAAGTTCTCCTATTAGGGACAGCCTATACAATTTAGTAATAATGTAAACGCCAACAAGGAGATCGTGGTCAATGACGTGGCTGATTCCACTGTGATCAGCTGTACTGCAGCAGCATCTTTCTAGTTTCTATTTTGTCACCTTCATCCAAAGCGACTTAGTCATGTCATTAAGGAACAGGTAGGCGTCAGGGCATCTTGCCAAAGGAGGTCTACAGCTAGACTGTGGACCTAGAGGATCGAACCCAGTACCTTCTGAGTTCAACCCCTTAACCACTAGACCATCCTGCACCCATCCTCTTCTCAGCTGACGGGATATCATACAGAATGTCCCCCTGACACCAAACACTTCCACCACTGGGCGAAAAGGCTCACCTGTTCTTTGGCCTTCTTGTTGTCCAGCTCCTGTTTCTTCTTCCTCTCCTCCTCCTCCAGGACCTTCCTCCGCTCCTCCCTCTTCTTCTTCAGGCAGTCCAGCTCGGCCTCAGACTGCTGCGCCTTCTGCTTCATCTTCTCCAGCTCCTCGCTCTCCGCGTTGTCCCGTCGCCGCTTCAGCTCCTCCAGCTTCCTCTCCGCCTCCAGCCGCTCCGCCTCCTCCGCCTTGGGGGAGAGCGCACCGTCGCGGCTGGCACACACACACACACACACACACACACACACACACACACACACACACACACACACACACACACACACACACACACACACACACACACACACACACACACACACACACACACACACACACACACACACACACACACACACACACACACATTAATAAATTAGGTTAACTACGGTATGTATTTTACATTATTTAACAGGGTTAGGCTAACCCACTAACCGTAACCTCTATGCTAATGCTATATAATCATGCTTATTACTGCATTAACGGATGTTAAGGAATGGTTAATTAATGTGCTCTTATTGTAAAGCGTTACCGTGTTTGGAAACATCAAGGTGGGGTTGTCATGACAAAAGGAGTCCAGCAAGGCTTACCTCGGGGTAACCTCTGGTTTCCGATGGTTGAGGCCAGGGAAGGCTCCAGTCTGCTTGGTTGGTTCAAGCTTACAGAGAAAGTACATATTAGAAACCATCTATAAAAACAACACACCGTTTTGTCAACTAAAAGGTTTTTGGGAAATGTGACAATTCATTCGTTCATGTGGATTTATCGCAACCTACTAATTACCTTATCCTTAAAACCAAGTCGTTTTGGCTTCTCCTCCTTTGCAAAGAACATAAAGAAATGGAAAAGGATTAATTGAACTGGAAAGAAATGGCCACGTTTGCAGAGAGATCAAATATCAAAGCACCGAAAAAAAGCCATAACAGAGTGGCTCATGTTAAGTGAAGGAAATGCAGTGGTGTGCTCACAACACTTGATGCCTGATTGTGACATTGGACGGATGAATGCACTTCCTCAACACAACTGGCAAGCAAAACCACAGTGAACAAACTGAACTGTGGCCAACAAGCATGCCAGTGCAACAGTTTAGAAGTACAATGTTCCCCCATCACAGCCTGTATTAATGTGTTGGGCCAATAAAACCAGTGACTACATTTGAGTTGTGCAGGGTGCTCCAGTTGCAATTTGTGAAAATGCAAGGCACACTATGATACCTCCTCTTTCTTCTTCTTCTCCTCCATCTCCTTCTTTTTCAGTTTATCCTCTTCGTCTTTCTTTTTCCTGTCCTCCATTTCCTTTTTCCGTTTTTCCTCATCTTCCTTCTTTATCTTGTCCTCCAGCTCCTTCTTCTTCTGCTTTTCCTCCTCCTCTTTTTTCTTCTTATCTTCCATTTCCTTTTTCCGTTTTTGCTCTTCCTCCTTCCTCTTTGCATCCATTTCCGCTTCCTTTTTCTTCTTTTCCTCTTCCTCCTTCCGGAGTCTTTCCTCCTTTTCTCTTTGCTGCTGCTCCTCTCCTCTCCTCCTTTGTTCCTCCTGCTGCTTTTCCTCTTCCTCCCTCTTCAACTCCTCCTTCTGTTGCCTCTCCTCCTCCTCCTCTCTCCTCCTCCTTTCCTCCATCTCCTGTTGCTGTTTCTCTTCCTCTTCTCTCTTCTTCCTCTCCTTGTCTCCCTCGCCGGCCTCTTCTCCCTTGTCCGCCTCGCCAAAGACTGACCGCTGTACCTCGTGGTCTGACGCTACAACAACCTCCTCCTTAATCTCCTCCTAGAAGGTTATTGAGCATTTCATGTTTTTTATAAATACAATGACAAACAAATTCAGCTGGTCTAAGATACTGAGCTTTGAGATCCATACGTTTATATAACGAGTACAATCTTACCTCCATCACAACCTCTGGTTCAGAAGCAGCTGGCGGTTCTTCATCTTTAGTCGCCTCCTCCTTCGCTTCGTGGACGGCCCCCTCCTCATGCGACGCGCTCTCCTCGGGGGCCTTCTCTTCTTCTGTGTCCGTGCCGTTGGCGGTGATGGTGGGATCCAACTCCTTCTGTCTCTCCAGGGCCTCCTGCAATCTCTTCTGCCTGCGCTCCTCCCTCTTGGCCAGGCGATCCAGCAGGACCTGGTCATCGGTGTCGCCTCCCTCTGTGGCGTTGGGGGTGGTGTCAGCGGCGTCGTCGGTGGTGGTGTCAGCGGCGGTGGTCTCGTTGGAAGTGGAGTGGTCCGTGGTGGTGTCAATGGAGAGGGGGGTGTCCCTGGTGGTGGTGTTGTCGGAGGAGGAGGAGGAGAGCTCCGTCTCGGTCACACTGAGAGAGCATGAGAAAGACGTCATTCGCAATGGCAGTAGAGCAGAGATGTTGCAATAAGGCTTATTCATTTGTACTGTCTACAAATGGAAAAACAGCTTGTTTTTAAATCAGTGATGAATGATGATGATTGTAATGATTGAGGATGATTCTTTAGAGTGGCAATCTCAAAAATCGTATATTTTTCTTTGGCGGCACCTATGGCGAAAGAAAACTTTACGCAGCCACACACCCACACCCACACCCACACCCACACGAGTTGAAGAGCGGGTCTGCTGCGGTAGCTCCGGTTACCCTCCCTGGCGGAAGAACCACTGCTGGCTGATGGAAGACGCGTCACTTACCGCGCCGCTTGTGATTTTGACAGCTTGGCGCAAAAGTCGCCACCGACGCCCAGTGCGTTACATTCATAATACTGCAAATGCAAGGGCTCCCATCAGTGAGAGCGCAGGCTGACATTTATTTCAATTAAATCTTTCAAGATTCTTGAGATTGCCACTTTAACACACTCGTTTTGTGTTGTGTGTAACTTTTATGTAATCAACTGCAGATTCTGTCGTTTCAATGCTGAATAAAGTCGTTTCACACTGTGACCATTGTTGTACCTATTGGTGTCGATGACATCACCAGCTCCAGCTCCAGGCTCCTCCGGGTCCTTCATCTTCTTCCTCTCCTCCCTGGCGCGTCTCCTCCGCTCCCGGGAGGCCTCCTCATCGTCTTCGACGGTGCCACCGCCCATGCTGAGCCCACGAGAAAGATGATGTAACCAAGCACCTAAATTCAACTTCAGGCTCCATCTCCACTCTATCGTAATGCTCCATCCGTTGTCATTCAACCAGAAACCGCCATTGCATGCAATCTATGTGTTGCTGTTCGTTTGTTTGGCTTTTCTCTGAAGAACAAATGGGACAAGGGTAATGAGAACGTATGCATCTCATAATTCACCGTCAAGCGTCACATGCAGTCCCTTAACTTGAAGAGTAGCAGATTCAGAGGCGTAAGTTCATACTTTGAGCTAACCAGAAAATGTAAACACCTTTGGCTGAGTAGAAAAATAAGGAATAATGACATAATGATTGATTGTCTGTTTTCTCCATTTGAGATATATTTCTATGAAAACAAAAATGCAGACATGCAAGGCAGTTCATATATATATATATATATATATATATATATATATATATATATATATATATATATATACATATATACTGGTCAAAAAAATAAAGGGAACACTTGGAGTTACATTGTGTTGTTTAAGTGTTCCCTTTATTTTTTTGAGCAGTATATATATATATATATATAAAAACACTGAAACAGTAACCAGAGGGAGTTATCAGTATCAGAGCCCATTATAAACTCAAAACAAAAAGCTGGAGAATATTAGGTTCTCCTGCATTCCGTCTGCACACATCCTGCAGTTGAACTGGCTGGCAGTGTGAGAGTTTGGTCCAGGGCCAGCGAGACAGCGCTGCCAGGCCCAGTCTCTCCAGGCTTCACCGACCCTTACCAGGCGCTGAGAGAGATCTTGAAACGGCCCATTGACAGAGCAACGAGTATCATTTCTCCTAGCTCTTCCAGAGTCTCCACACACACAGACACACACAAAAAAAAAATGCCTTGCAGATGTTGCGGGAGAGAAAGAAGACGACGGTGGCGACCGCAGGAATCCTCTTTGTCTCTTAGCAAAGAGAGACAGAACAGCGCTGCGCTAAATGGGGCAGAAACCCCAACGGATGTTCTTCCAGACCACGTCCACTGAGGAAGTAATTCAATTAGGGGTTACTCTACCTGAAGCAAGAGGCCTACCGTACTTCATTCCCTGCTCCCATTATGGTTATCATGGAAACATGAAGCACACTGATGGGAGGTGTGCATGATTGCGGCTCACATTTCGGGTGAATAAAGTGTTAGCCGTCTCAGAATGCATCATGGGATTTTTTGCTGGCCATACTCCTACTATTGAGAGGACACAGAGAGGAAGAGAATTGTAGTACTTTAAAATCCTAAAGCGACGTAAATAAATCGTAAACTAGGCTAATGAAAACTTTGTTTCGCCCCATCTCGCATGAGAAACGCTGTGGCAGCTTCAATCACAACATCATCTTCCCATAATGACAAATCCTTTCACAATCAACAATAACCTAAAAAAACGATACTACCATCATAATAAGTGACATTTCAATGCTCCTATGCTTCCAAAATGGAAGGGTGGTCATTGCAAGGTGACGTAGTGATGTACAAGCCCTATAGTCTCAATTAGCTGATTGTTACACACACACTTTCAAATGGTTACTGGGACAAATCACCCAGATGAAAGATATCAGAGTCTAGAACATTATGAATAAAATGCCTTGCCCTGAAATGAAAGTAAAACATTGCCAGTCAAAACAATACTTTTCTGTGTTTTATAGCCGCAGACCAGAAGAGCTATCAGTGAGACATGGCAGGGTTTGCTATGGCTGGCAAGACTCGATGGCTATCATACTCTGAGAAAATTGTTTGGCATGCCACTCTTGAACCCAGCAAGTCAGTAAAAAAGCCTGATAAGACGTCTTATACCGTGGCAGACGGCCTGGAAGAGAATTAAGTGAGGTTGGGTTGTGATTGATTATGTGAACCCGACGACTTTATGATCAATGTACGTTACGGCAGTTTGCTCCGAGCCAGCACTCTGCCTCACCTCTTCGGTCCTGTACCACATTACGGCTTTGGTAAAGCTGAACCCAGCGTGTAAGGAATGCCAGATGCACAATGCTACACCGATAGCCCTATAGCTCACGCCTCATGGCCATGTGGTGTGATCCGCAGAAAAGCAGACACACTAAGGCTAGGGATGAGGATGACACTTTCATCTCAACATGTTCCACGTGTACATATTTGTGATGATTCTTTTGGGGTATGTTTCTCATCGTCTTTCTATCCCTGGTTCCGTACAGACGAACAAATTGGTATTGCCTGTGTTCTGAGATTCTGCTCCGCGACCTTTCGTTATTCCAGGTCCTCTATGATCAGCCTAGCATGCAAACTAGTCGTTCACACATTTTTGGACCAGTCCCCTTCCATAGGAGGACCAAACGTCTACTACAAAGAATGAACTCCATAAGGCCTTGTGTGATACATTCTTTATATAAGATGCAGCACACTGACGTTTTTAGTTTAATTAAAAATCACTGTTTACTCATAACTAGTGAGGACCAACATTAAGTGCGTGCTGGCTGATGCTGCCGTTGGCCTGTCCCAGAGGTGCTCCAAGGAACTGGGGTTTGGGTGAATACCATAAGGCTTGATGGATTGCTCTGAGAGAAGCAAGCAAAATAGGTCGTTTGTTTTGAGATACAGGAGATTGTGTCATTACACTCACAAGATCATGGTTGGCTATGAAAAAGGTTACTGGTCAGTCAGCAATGTGTCCTCGAGAAAAGGGAGAAAAACTATACACAAACAGAAACGGTGACACGGGGGGTCATGAGAAGAGAAAAAGAAAAAAGAAAGAAAGAAAGAAAGAAAGAAAGAAAGAAAGAAAGAAAGAAAGAAAGAAAGAAAGAAAGAAAGAAAGAAAGAAAGAAAGAAAGAAAGAAAGAAAGAAAGAAAGAAAGAAAGAAAGAAAGAAAGAAAGAAAGAAAGAAAGAAAGAAAGAAAGAAAGAAAGAAAGAAAGAAAGAAAGAAAGAAAGAAAGAAAGAAAGAAAGAAAGAAATCCAAACATCAGCCATGCCGGCGGTGGGATGAATGTGGAGCCTATTAGTCTTGAATCATGTGCACACCCTCCAACTCTTGTCTGTTCCATTCGACTCTCAAAACGATGTCTGGATGTGCTCAGAAACGAGCGAAGGAGCATAAACTGACAGGCAGAAGATGAGGCAGATGTCACAGACACAGAAACAGACACTCTACAGACATATACAATACACTCAATAATACTAGGATAGGTGAGACAAATGCAACTTTTATCCTTTTACGGTGTGTGTGTGTGTGGTTGTGTCTGTGTGTGTGAAAGAGTGAGCGATTACTTGCTTGAGTGAGTATTGGCATGAGTGAGTAATGCACACATGCAAGTGAGTACTACTCGCATGCATGTGTGTGGTTGTGTTTCTGTATGTATGAATGTGTCTGAGTGGTTGTGTGTGTGTGTGGTTGTGTTTCTGTATGTATGAATGTGTCTGTGAGTGTGTGTGTAGATGTGACTGTGTGTGTGGTTGTGTTTCTGTATGTATGAATGTGTCTGTGAGTGTGTGTGTAGATGTGACTGTGAGTGAGTGAGTGAGTGAGTGAGTGAGTGAGTGAGTGAGTGAGTGAGTGTGTAATGTAAGAGATGACAAGACCACTCACCTCTCCCCCTCCACGCGCATCTGCTCCCTCCGTTGCCTCCTCAGCTCCATGCGTCGGTCAAAGTCATCATCCATGATGCCTCAAAGCTTCTGCTGGCGTTCACACTGGAAACCACACAAGAGCCACACCTTTACACCATTACAGCTGAGAACCTTGGCTTCATACTTTCACACCTTACAACTTTGGCTTCACACCTTCAGACCTTTACATCTACACTCATTTACAGCTTTACACTTTAAAACCTTGGCCTTACACCTTCACACACTCACTTTTAAATCGGTATACCTTTACACCTGTATACCTCTACACCCGTATACCTTTACCATCAACACTGACAGTGTAAAACATAATTGCTAATTGGATCAAATTCAGTTATCCATTTTTTAATGGTCGTTTTCTAAATCAATCAATAAATGAATAGATTAATCATTCATCTCTCCGTGATTCTAATTTAATTCCATGTGTTCCAGCACCACTATAGGTATTCACAAGATTAACAACATCTACCAAACCTAATGTTGGGGTCTCCTGTTCTACAGTACCTTAGCAGTGTCTGGGGTTTATTCCATGGGCCAACCTTGTATCCTCTGCAGTCTGGTTTGTATCTGACTCTTTCGGCAGCTCAACTAATTCCTGCTAACTCTTCCAGCAGGTTTAACTACCAGAAAAGGAAAAGCCTGATCACCCTCTCTCTCGCTCTCTCCTCTCTTGCATCTCTCTCTCTCTCTCTACCCTCTCTCCATTTTCCATGTCAGCTCCTCCTCTTCTGGCCTCCTTTCTCTACTCCTATTCCTTCTCCCTCCCTGTTCTTTCAATGTCTACTATTTGATTTCCTCTTCCTAGCCCCCTTGGCATCCTAAATACTCTGTAGCTATGTGTTGCTGTTTGTTTTACACACTTCCCCAAGGCAAACTTCCATTGGTCATCTTGTTGCCTTCATCCCCCACATACCACCTTCCTCATTGTACTAATGGCCCATGGCTGTGTAAATGCACTGCTTAAATGTTTGAAAACATACAGACAAATGTTCAAGTATCTAAATTATGGTCACTTAGCATCACCTTTTATTCAATGATCATGCTCATTTGCCGCTTGCAATTTAAACTGTCATAGCTAAAATCGAATAATAGAATCCAACTATGTCCTGCGAATATGCTACTGTAGTCCTATACATAGAATAGTTTAGGTTTTAACAGGGTTTGGTAGGTTTTCAGAAAGCCTGGAAAGAATTTATTCTTTCTCTCCAGAAGCAACCTCGACTTTCTTCTTAAGAAATTGTAATATATATAAATAAGAAAATACACAGAACATGATATTTACTTGTTTCCCTTTGTTATGAGCTTTCCTGCTCATTTAACCCATCACAGATTTCCAGGAGAACTGTTTATAACTTAACTGATTTGTTTTAAATCACTTTATCTGACAATTTAATCAAACTTGACAGCCAATACACCGTGTTGGATGAGGAATTAGGCGTCTCACTTGATACCGTATTTATGCTAAAATGCTCCCAAATCATGTCAGCTAAATATCCATTTAGCTAGTATGTAATACCTTAGATGAGCTATTACACCCCAATGCATTTCTACTGCAGCTGTGGTTATTGGCACCAGTTGGTTGGAATGGATACATCCAAGCACAATAGTTAGTTCACTCTACAGGATAAACACAAAGTCAGTGGAAATCCCATCGCAGGACGATTACAATGAGTTTGTTCACGCATGATGGAAGCAGTTCTATCTTTATCTGACTATCTATCTCACTGTCTCTCTATTGGTCTGTCGGTTGATGTGTCTGTCTTTATTTTTTTTTTATTGAATTTGCAGATAGGGAGAGAAAGAAGAAAAGAGGCTCATGCTTTCATGTACACACACACACACACACACACACACACACACACACACACACACACACACACACACACACACACACACACACACACACACACACACACACACACACACACACACACACACACACACACACACACACACACACACACACACACACACACACAAAACCCGTGTTTAATTTCTGTCATACTTTTCAACACTTAAGGGTAAACAAGGAAATGTTTCCCATTGAGATATTTAAACCAGGCCAAAATCTCTGAGTATGGCTAGTTTTACATGCATACTTAACCTTATGAGGACATGCAGTTAAAAGTGTCCAACGGGAATGTCATTGTCCTTGTTTGTCATCTGTGACGCGTGATCTCAAGAGAGACCCACCAGCTCGCCTGACTTAGCCATCATTATGGTATACAAGCAATTGCATAGCAGTTTATATTTCATGTAGACCATGGAAGTGACTGTCCATATAAGGCAGTGGAGTCACACTTTTGCTGCACTTCCACTCACAACATAACGGGAGTTATTGACATAGAGCGGTTGCTAGCTTGATAAATACTCATGAAGGTAGACAAGTTAGATGATGTAATTACTTGCTAGTGTTAGTTGGTGCCTTCTATTTTCCAAATGAAATTTGGAAAATATTGCCTTGTATATAACTAAGTAATGACATCATGCTTAAATACTATTGCATTAAACAAAGACACAGGTGCTGGAACCGCTAGGTTGTTTTGGGTTTGGAAGACCAATCCGTCTATTGAAACTACATTCTAGCTCCCTCAGCCAATCCGGTCTTCACCTGTCTCCGTAGTCCCACCCCCAACCACTTTTATCAACCAATAATCCAACAACTAAAACAAGAACCAATCCCAGCCAGTGTTTAGTGCTTGGACAGTCCTGTGTCCTGCACATACACATGTATTTTCTCCTAACCCTGTTATAGAACACTTCCTACTGTTGTTGGGGATGGCTTCACCCCACTCAGCATTCATCATAACCATCATCATCATCATCATCACTGCCGTCACAACCACTACCACCACAACGTCACCTACACCATCATCATCACCACCACCACCGTCATCACATCATCTTCATCATCATCATCGTCACGTACATTACCCAAATCTATGTCATTTTTAACCCATAAATGAGACACTTACAATGAAGAGCCTTGCAGCTAACTGACTGCTAACCATCACTGCTGCCCGGGCTCATTTTACACAGGGACCCATGAGGGGCCGTGGTGGAACAAAGGTAGCTCTATGTTTCTGGAGGACTGGGGCTCTGGCATTATGGACCCATGTTGAACCAGGCAAGACACTGGCTACCAGCTCTCAGACATGTCAGAGTCTCGCTGCGGTCCTGTTTGTCTTGGACCAGGGTCAGAAAGAACGGCAACATGTGTGAAGTTTAAGAACTCCCAGTTTGGCAGCCAGTGGTGACTCCCTTTCCATTCTCTACTTTGTCCTAATGCTCTTTCTTTGCCTTAATCGGCATTCATGGACACCCATACACACATACAGAGTGGCCTATGTGTCCATGTACACAGGCCCGCATCTTGCACGCAGAAACAGACCTACCAACTACCACACACGCACACACATACACACACACACAGAATATCACCCACTTTATATTGAACATGCATACACAAATTAATGCACACACACGCAGCAGAGACACATGCATCAGGGGCTGGCAGGACAGATGTTTTCACCGTTCACCACATGTGATTTGTTTAGAACAGAAACGTGTGACGCTCCACACCAACCTTGCATCCACCTTTTATAACCCCCCCCCCCCTCTCTCTCTCTCCCCACACTCAGACCTCACAAGGCCGGAACATTTCCCGCCTATCGACCCCTATATTCCTTTGGTGTTGACACTTCAAACAGTTGGCTTGATTAACAAATGATGGAGTTTCTTCCCTAATTTTCCACCAAACTTTAAACCATGCCTTTGGTCTGCTCCTTGGTCCATATACCCTGGATCAGGAAACAGTCTCCTGTTACACAAACGGCACACGGTTCTGCTAATCTCCTGGTTTGTATACATAGGCGTGTTATATATGTGTTGTGGACATCCTGTGGTCTTCCTGTCATGAGGTAGAACCATGCCCACAAATCATTACCATATGACAGGCTCCGAGGACGGATTATAATTCAACCATCTGGGTCTGATTAGACCCTCTCTGGGTATGTTGCGTTGCCCTGGTTCAGCTCTCTCCTTTCTGTGGCCCTTTTTGTTTATATTTAAACACGTGATGGAGAAAAAAGATGCTGCTACTCACATTTCTTTCGTACTTCTTCCATACAGCATCCCTGAACTTTATACACACCACTCTCTCTCCTTTTCTCTCTCTCTCTGTCTCTATCTCTCTCTGTCTATATATCTCTGTGGGTCTCTCTCTCTCTCTCTCTTTTGTTACTGCACTGACTGACAGCAGACTCTAACGCTGGCCAGACGTTCCCCATGAACATTGGTGAAAGAAACCACAATTAACCTTGTTTCTGGTCTGAGGTTAATACAGTAAATCAAATATGTAACAGTGGAGGTCTGTTAGACAGTTAGACTACAGCATGGCTTCCATCTGCTGCACCCTGTTGAATTTGTTCTGTGTCATATGTAGATTAATAATAACTGTCATGCAGTGAATGTGCAGTGATGTTCTGTTCAATGATTATATATGCCACAATATCCTTCCATATCAAGACAATATCATTGTGTACTAAGATAAATAATGTACATTATAGGGTTAAGAAGGATACATCTTGATCTAGAGGATTGACAAACATTCTAAATCACTTGACTCTTAGTACTAGAAGTCTTTACTTTGTAAGTGCTAGTATCGCACAGGTGTGTGGAGAAAGAAATCGAGAAGAAAGGGAGAAATCGATGACCCTGCTGATACAATCTAAAGTGTGATAGATGGATGTTGCTACACAAAGCATTGTCCATTAAAATTAGATAATTTCCACTAACTCCCACCAATTGGTTTGTAAGCATAATTGTAAAACTGTCCCATTGGACGATGTTCACTCCGATTAAATCACCGGATTTGGCATCTTTACCTAAAGCACAATGCTAACAGCAGTCCTTCTGCTGTGTATACACCATATGCTGTTTGTATACTGTCTGATAAAGCAGCATTTAAAATGAATTGCTGCCAGTTTTAAACACTGGGACATCAAGGGGCACAGTAAAACGTTCTACCCTTTTCTTTGTAATGTAAAAAACATTAAATTCCGAGCACATTTCAGGTGCCCTCCAGATGTTGCTCACATGTTACCTACTACAACTCCTTGGCTACTGACTTTATTATGTGTGTGTGTGTGTGTGTGTGTGTGTGTGTGTGTGTGTGTGTGTGTGTGTGTGTGTGTGTGTGTGTGTGTGTGTGTGTGTGTGTGTGTGTGTGTGTGTGTGTGTGTGTGTGTGTGTGTGTGTGTGTGTGTGTGTACATGGCATGAAAGATATGAAAAAAAGAGAGGAATGTACATTTATGTATTCCCTTCATAGTTCTCCCATTATTTATTACATCTTTCTCTCTCTCTTGCTCGCTCTCTCTCTAATTCCTAAACAGGAATATTTGTATCCCCCACGTTGATCTTTGATCCATGGCACGGTGGTTGCTTTCTCTATCAAAGCCATATGATTATAAGAATGTTATATTATTCATCATCATATAGTGCAGACGAATCCAATCAGCATATTATCATCTCAAACCTGGATTTCAATACATGGAGGAAAACAACTCAATGCTCTTCTAAACACTTGTCACAGAGGCGTGTGCAATCAATCAAGGGGCCTCGGCAGCTAGCTTCGAGTGACCAAATATGGTCATGTAAAAAAAAAAAAAAAAAAAACGGAAAACAATCCTTGGCCAGGACAGGAATTCCAGTCGGTTTACAGGGCGAAGTGGCCGTCGCAGCACAGAGTGACCTGCTCTCTGTGGCGACTGGATGAGGTTTATGGTTTCATTGGAAATAAAAGTGTCTACTGTTGATTTGTGTACAAGCATTATCTGGCACAGTTAGGGTCGGGGGGGTCCTGGCTTGTGTGAATGGATCAGGGATGCATTTCTTTGTAATCATTTAAACTTCTATCAATTACAATTTCAGGGAAATAGCACCTCTGCCTTTCTCATTAACACAGCATCCTTGAGATAATTGTGACAATATTGTGGGGCCTGCTTTCTTTTGAGGGGCTTTAAAAGCTGCACTAAAATCACTAAAAGCGCATAAAAAAAACAAATTAAATGTTTTTACATCGTCAATCTAAGAGCAACTGTAAGAAGAGAGCGAGAGACTGAGGGACTGTACGAGGATGCAGCGAGGGTGTAGGTCTATCTTTGCTCCCTACACTAGTTCACTGGGATGCTGTGCTGCTACGCCTCCTTTTAAGGAAGAGCACAATGCTGTTAGCACAACGTTAGCTAGCTTCCCAACTTTGGCAACGTCCAAAACAGAAACATGTTGTTTACTCTGGGAAATACCTGCTGCTAAGCTAACAGCAACCTAAGAATAACTTTTCTTTCCCTTATGTGTACAACAAACCACTTTTCCATAAATGCATGCTGGCGAAAGAACAGAATTATATAGATGCAGATATTTACGTGAGCCATTGCGTTATACAGGCTGATATTGTGACACAAAAAAATGATGTAAGCATTTCGGTATTCCTATAACCTTTAACAATTGTTTATACTAGAGTAGAGGACCAAAATGACCTTTGATAAAAAGTCAATGCCAGAGCCAAAATCCGGTTCTCCACCATGTTTGTAACCATTTCCTATCAGAGCTTCACAGACATAATCACTTAGCAGAGAGTCCATATCTCTTCAACCCCAAACCAACACATAGTATTAGAATGCAGGCTGTGCTATGAAAAATGAAACATAATGTGTTCACCATGCCCCTTATTCACTATTAAGAGGGGGGTACTCATTTGATTCAGCACCAAAAAACGTATTCATGATTAAACGGCACACCACTATGTAGGCTGACACAAAACGAAATATTGCATCTATAGCAATAAATTGATATAATACAACAATATGTTGTCATCAGTTGAGATGTCATGACGGACTGTCCTGTCAATACGGAATCAAGCAATACAGTATCAAACAACAGAGGATTGAGGCTCTGAGTGTATTGAAATAGTCGTACATAAGTGTCATGCACTGATCGCACTATTACCACAATCCATAATGCAAATATGCTCCAGACTTATGTTTCAAGTCCACCTTAGCTACATTCCACGTACAGTAGAAGGAGAGGCGATGCTCTGAGTTTCCTCTGGAGGCATCCCAAACACATTCCCTATCCCCTAGGAGACATGGACAAGGGATCGTAGGTCGGAAAGCCATTGCTCACACACACACACACTGCAACCCAGTGTAGTTCAAGAGACTCAATCGTCAATACCATCTAAGGAAGGGGACACTCAGTTGGCATAGCCACTACTTGCACAGCCAGATGCCCACTTTTCTTTATTGTATATATAGAGAGAGACAGATATAGGCAGATTTCCAATGTCAGCTAGTTTCTACAATTTATAATTTTTAGGGAAAACGAATTCTTAGTTTCTCTGTAAACCAAGTACAAGTGTTGTGTATCTGTGTGAAGATATCAAACCCTGGTCTCAGACAGGGAGATCGCATTGTATCAGTCTCCCACTCATGGTTTTAGGGTTTTGATTTAGGTTCTACGTTTCTATAATTCACTATTTAGGAGGAAACTTGCGGATAATTCAGACACAGGTAGGTTGTGTGGACATGGGGGATTGAACCCAGGAAGTTTTTGGCTGGGAGTGAAACAGCCACTACATTGTCCTGCCCCACCTTTCCTGCTCATCTAGCCAGGAAAGGCCATTTGAAAGAAATCAAATAGCTACAAAGATGTAATAATCAATTGGATTTAGCTGGTTTTGCTCTCTGGTTATACATTCTCAGGTCAGCATCTTCCTATGAAGCCCAATGTTTGTGTGAATGAAGATCAATGCTGTCTTCGACTTCCAATAGTTGTTATCGGAGTTGAACTTTGGTAGCTATTTAACTTTGATCATGATTGTTGACTAAATTAAACAGTGGATAGTGTATATACATGTTGAAAAGTAAATACAAACTAAAATCGACATGTCTACATATGGCTCAACTGAGCTACCCTAGCTTACCTGTGTGGTCTTCATAATTTAAACTCATCACAAACTGACGGCATCATTTAGGTATTCAAAAGTTGCAAAAAATCGAAATACATCGATGAACGGGCTTCTGTGATTTAGGTCTCAATTGAACGAACTTAATAGCAAAGTAAAGTGAAAGGCTATGTCGATGATGATGAATAAATAAATAAACTTACCAGTCGGACTGCAGGCTGCTCGTTGGAAGTCAGTGGATGATTGAAGTCGCGAGCTTTATAGCTTCACCACTTCCCCAAGCACGCGCAGCCCCTCCTGTCCTCCAACCTTCACTCATTATCCCCCGTGAATAAACAGAGAAATACTTTACATCCGTTCCGCCAAGACAAATAGAAATGGACAACCCAACCGTGTCAGAACATCATCACAGTATTTCATTCTCTATATAATAATCTATATTGGTTAGTGCTCAACACAATAATTTACCAGTTAAGAGGCAAGCCCAAGGGTATATATATATATAGGTATAATTTCACTTTGGGTGTTTCACAGTGAAAATAAATATGAATCAATTCAATGGATAACATGGTACTTTTTTTTTATTCAATTAAACATGCCTCATGCTTCAATAACTATACGCTTGGGGAACACAACTTTAATGAGAACATTTAAGGATCTTAGTCATGTGTGTTAAGAATACTGACCATAGTTATTCTGACTAAAACACAGTATCCATGACTAAGACCTACAAAACAACTTTGTGGCTTATAGTACTTGTTTGCAAATAACAGACACACACAAAAAAACATTTGTTTTCTATACAGTCTATTCATTCAGCAATAAAACAAAATTACAAAAAAAGGTGTAAAATCACAGAATTTAGTACAAAATCCACAAGCAATGAAGATATCGATCATTATTCAACATTGAGTTAGTCAATGACCAAAGTCTAAAACCCGACTAACTGCTTACTTTATATATACAGTATATATAGTTTTATGTATCCAAAATAAAATATATTTCAGTATCTCTTGCATGACACAAGATTCCCCAGTAGTATCCACACAAATTGCAACACCCAAAATACACTCTCAATAATAATAAATAACATAATTTCTGCCTGTAACAATAGTTAGGCCTACATGGTTATCAGTCATCTGAATAAGTACTTGAAATACAGTTTGGAAGGGGGTCGATATTTTTTTTATGTGTTTGGGTCCTAATTTTTTTTAATATATCATATTTTATATATTGGAATGAACCAATCTGACAGAGCTAAGCAGAGTTGATAAGTCACATGTAGGCACTATATAAAAAAAAAAAATTAGAAGCACAAAGGCTTTCTGGCTACTCTAATTAAAAAGAATATAAAAAAGCCAATTCATGGTCAATCATAGTTAGAGTAGAAGCAAAGAAGAAAATGCAGCACTCATTCAGACAAACATCAATTATTTTAGGCAGTTAATCAAGTGATTGTATTCCTAAACAAATTATCAAATTATCTATACTCTCATTGGTAAACAATTTTTGAAAGCTATATTCTTCTAAGCCAATCAATCCTAATACATTGTTTTAGGCATAGTCAAAAAGTGCATCTGTGTTAAAAGCTTTCAAATATCTTTGCATAACAGGAAACACAATAAATGATAAATGTGTCACCTACATTTGTCACAAGTGTTATGTAAGTGCCATTTTGTTTTAGCTTAGTCTATGGTGTCATCAGTAAGATCCGCTACAGAAACTTGAACTCAGACCAAACCCATTTCGTCTTCACAGTGATAAGACAGTTACAGTACCAGCCTCGTGGCTCCATTGGTCCTTTGATCAAACCTCTGAGAGAGTACTAAATAAATCCACGACCAATCCATTTGACCACTACTACTTAAGATTTAGTCAGGAAAGCATACTTTTATCCAGAGCAACTTACAGCTGGAGGTTATGCCGAGGGATACCTACAGGTAGGGGAACGAATCGTTATCCTCTCTGTTGGGAGTCAAACACCATAGCCACTACCCTAGCCTACTCTAGTACGACACTCTCCTGAAAGTTCAGGATCTTTACGATAGATCCTAAACCTTATCTTCCTCCTAAAACATGCTATCACTGATGCTATTTCTTTCACGTTTCATTTGTGTAAAAACGAATGAATGAATCCCTAGAAGGAAAGAGATGGCAAAGCTGCGTAGCGCCTGTGATTGTATTCAGGCGGACGGCTTGACCTTCCCCTGGTCCTCCACCATCTTGATGGCAGCCTGGATCTTGACCTGGTCTCCCAGCAGCTGTCGGGGTTTCACCGACCGCAGGTTCTCATCCAGCTCCAGCAGAATGGGCGTCCCCGTGGGCAACGTCACGTTGACGATGTCGCTGTCCGATATACCTGTCAGGATGAATGGGGAGATCAGTTGCTTTGATGATTGACCAATTGTTTGATGGAGAAAATGAATCACTGTCATTTTGATGAAATATCATTGATCAATACAAATATCAAACATCTTCTGCTTCAGAAATAGTAATATTCTGTTTGTTTTTTTCGTTTTGTTTTCTTAGTATTAGAAATAGCTAGCCTGACATCGCAGTTGCAGACAAAAATGCCTCTGGACGCAATTGGATCAACCTATAACCGATCATAGCAACGAAATTTGTGACACATCAGCGGCAGCCATCTTGGTTGCTCCCATAGGGTGCTCCTCTGTTCAGTCATCATATTAAACCCGCCCCATATTAGGTAAACGATTGTGATTGGCCCGACCCGGGCCAGGTCTGATGGAAATCTGTCTGAAGGGGAGAGGGGCCAGACGCATGTGCCAGAGCAAATAAAACATGAGCTCGCAGATTCGTCTGTTTCCAAGGCAAAACATTTGTATATTTATTTATGACATTTGCTACAGGGTTAAAGGGGTGTCATATAATGTGGCCAGTGAATCCCTTTGAGGCTAAAACTGTGATTAAGGGCTACACAAACAAAATGCACTTGAATTACATTTTCTATAGACACAATTAATGATGAATCGCTTAATCAAGATTAATAGAAGATTAAAATAATCGTTGCTTGCAGCCCTATAGTGACAATACTGGTGTTCTGAATGCAACCATTCACACACAGCAACATATGTTTACAAAAGAAACACAGTTACTGTGTTATTACATGACACAATATTACACACATACAACTTGTGGGAACTGTGAGAGTTTGAAACTGTAATTACAGCGTATTTATATGTTGTACTGTATTAATATGATCAATTCCCTCCCATCCTGTGTGTAAATCCAGTAGGTTGCATGATATTACATAACAGCCTAGATATAAAGTGAGTGGAAAGTGACGGACTGTGTGCCAGACAGACCTCCAGTGGCACTTTAAAAGGTCAAAGTGGATTGCATAGAAACAGATACATGAAACATAAACTCATTGGCCTTTTCTGCACAAGTTCATCCCTCCATTTCTGGAACTCAAACCTGTCCTTTCACCCTAAATGGGCTTCGGTTGACACTGGTGACCGACTCCTCTATTCGGGGTAATGGTGTGTTTTTGCTATACTCTCAAACTTGCGAAACCAAAAGGTATTCAGCAAACTCACCAACAACACTAACAGACAAAAGCAGATGAAAACAATAGAGGACCCCCCCCCCCCCCCCCCCCCCTATTGAGCTGATGCCAACCGGTGACATACCTTCCAGGTGCTTCAGCAGAGCTCTGCAGCTGTTCCCATGAGCAGAGATGAGCACACTGCGGCCGCTCCGTATCTCCGGCCCCACCGTACCGTCCCAGTAGGGCAGCAGCCGGTCCAGTACCTGCTTCAGGCTCTCCGCCCTGGGCAGCTCTTCCTTGCTCACGTCGCAGGTGCTGTACCGGCGGTCGTTGTAGATCTCCAGGAAGTACGGGTGGGATTGGTCGATGGGTGGCGGTGTGACGTTATAGCTCCTCCTCCACACTTTCACCTGCTGCTCCCCGTGGTTGAGGGCCATCTCTGCTCGGTTGAGCCCGATGAGGGCGCCGTAGTGGCGCTCGTTCAGCCTCCACGATTTCACCACGGGGACCCACTCCTGCCGCATGGCCTCCAGCACTAGCCAGGCCGTATGGATGGATCGACTGAGCAAGGAGGTGAACACCACGTCAAAGGTGTAGCCCTGCTCCCTGAGGAGCCTGCCACACTCCTGGGCCTCCTTCACTCCATCCGTACTGAGCTTCTGGTCCACCCAGCTGCAGAAGCGGTTCTCTTTGTTCCACTCCCCCTCGCCATGTCTGAGCAGGATGACTTTGTATTTGGACATCTGGACACCCAATAGCGGATAGCGGAAACCTGCGGTTTTGATCGACAGGAAGTAGCATGGTCAATTACTACTATGAGGAGAGAAGAGTGAAAGAAAAAAAATAATTACAGTATCGTCAAAATCGTATGCGGTCAGTCACTTGACAATGTATCAATGAGTAGCCATGCGTGCCCGTAAAGTAGGCTAGCAGTAAGCGGCAAAGGCAAAACTAAAGGCTAACGTTACATGCGGATTGTTATGAAATGAGTCTATTGAGGTATCTAACGTTAACTTACATGTTAAGTAATAGAAGAGACCACATAGCAGAAGCTACGTGACTGTATTCATTCCGTTGTAAATATATATGTTGATTAACGTTACAGCGTAACGTGTTCGCAATAGATTCGTTTTGTTCTTAGCCAAGAAAACTGTTTATGTGAAAAATCGAGTTTGCACGCGCTGAACAGCGTTAAACATTGCTTACCTTGAGCGAGTCTGCCTAAAATGTGTACATACTGGGATGTTAACGGTCCAGTGATAAAAAAACGAAAGCGTAGACTTACGAGTGACAATTGAATTGTCCAATCAAAACTGCAAACCAGACTAAGTGGGCGGCGCTAACGTTACATTCATGCCCATATAAGGACCAGGGGCTGGGTCACGTTGGTGTGGTTAGGTCAGAGTGTAAACCGTACTGACAAGAGGAAGGCTGAGCTGCTGTGAACTTTGGGGTGACACGACATTGGATCACTACGACCCAACTGAAGATTCTTCAGTAGAATAACAATGCTATTATATATTATTCTGCTTAAACAAAACTAAAATAACAGAATGCTTGAGAATCATCGACAACTGATTAAAATGTCGAACCATTATAGCTGTAGAAAGAAACCTACTAATTACGACAAAAAAACAACTTTGGGAAAAATAATCACGGATGGGACTACCTTTTGGATAAACTTCTTTATGATTATTTTTATTATTATATAAGAGACACATACTTGGTCACCTTGGTACAGAATTACATCATATGCTATTTGATAACTCAACATACAATAAATATATAAATCACCTGCAGATGGAATGAGCATTGCCCTTAATACACAAAAATGGCAGACCTCAAATACAGTGTAACATTTAGAAAAAAATGTTTTCATATTTAATGTGTTCCTTTTCAGTAATCTTCTTGATATTTTAATATAAGTATAAGCTAGCCATTGTTGAAAGGACTGATCAGGTTGTACCAAAATAAGCCAACGTGCCACACAGATGATGAAATTACGAGTAAGAGAGGTGCAGCTTCACACATGGGCCAGCAGTACCTGAAGCTATACATCATCAATGTATATCAACATGAGATATTGTTTCTAATACAATTATGCATATCGTTTTATCACACATCACATTCAAAAACATTTATGACCCCTAGAGTAACATGAGGAAAACAAGTGGCTATTTGACACTACCACGCACACATCTGTATCTATTGGGATGTTAACGTATCAATCATTGTAGCACTTTCATGATTCACTGAGTTTCACCCACAGAGAACAGGGAACAACTGGGTCCCCCCGCCCCCAACGGAGAATCTATGCAGCATCAAACAGCTTCTTCCTGCCCTCCATCCCAGACATGGATTCCACATTCTTACGCCAATCAGTCACCTCTTCTTTCTATGGGGGCGTGGACAAAAGATTAAAAAGTAAACCACTGATAAGAGGGTTTCCATCATCTGAGCTGAAGTTCCATAATAGAAGTTCAAGCCCGCCATCTTGGTACTTCTTGATTAAAAGATCTCAATTTGTTGATCAATAACCGAGCAAACAGTTGTTATCATCCCTATTATAATGGTAATAATGGTGAAAAGCGCCAAGATGGCCGCTGGCTTGGAATGTGCGACCTCATGTGGAAACCTTGTAGCGAATAAACGAATACATTTTGTGCACAACATTTGTACACAATTACACCCCCCAGTCCTTACCTTCTCATCCTCCTTCTTCACCGTCTTGAGGTTGGCCTTGAAGTCCACAGACTCTTTGACCTTTGCCCCCAGCAGGGCTCCCAGCATGGCGTCTGCAGACACCCTCACTCTCTTCAGGTTGGGTCTCTTCATCTTGCCCTTCAGATCACAGATCTTCTGGGACAGGTCATGAACCTGTTACCGACAGAGGGTTAGGGGTTCCATATATAGCATATAGAGTAATAATAATTACAGTTTTCTATGCACTTTAGATTTCTCATGTTTTTCTTTATGTATGATGATATAACTATTACCTCCAGTTCATTTTTGGACACTTTTGAATTAATATCGTATCTTTCCTCATCCACCACATCAATTTTCTGAGCAAGCTCCTTGCAGAGATTCTGTGAAAAGAACAACGGGGTCCTTAATAATGGGAGGCCTTTTTGACCTTTGACCTGGGCAGATTATTTACAAGACAAAACAAAAACAAAGGCTTTTAATCAGTACTTTTTTATATGCATGTTAAATAACATTTCTTTAACATTCATATGTTTCACATTTCCTTCTATTTATATTCCCAGATCTCGCTTGTGTTAACTTCCTTAAACGAATAATAGTTATTATATACACAGTATTATAAGTGTAGTAGCTAGAGTTAAAAAATAAAGCTACTGGATTCAATCCCCAGTGTCACGTTTGAATTCACTGTCAGTCACTTTGGATAAAACAATCTGTACTATCTAGTAAAAGTATATATATACTTATATATATATATATATATATATATATATATATATATATATATATATATATATATATATATATATATATATATATATGTGTGTGTGCATTCACTTCTTGAACTTGCCCAATACGTTCATATAATGTACTTGTTTGGCCTATGGAAAATGAACATTGCATGAGCATGCGCACACACACACACACACACACACACACACACACACACACGATTATGTGTGTGTGTGCTGTATTTCCTGTCAACTGTCCGTCTCACCTATCCACCTGACCTGTCGTTCGTCCTCCTCCTGCACTCTATATTAAGCACAACTCGCTCCAGTCTGCCTGTTGTCATGTCATCAAACCCACAGAGATTCTCAACAACTTTGTGTATCGGTTACTTGTATCCGTCAGTCATACACAAAGTCTCAGAGAAACCAAAACAGCGACCTGATACTATGTTTGGAGGTAGGTTTCATTCATGAAGGTTAAAAGGTGTAGGTACATAGTACATTGTTTTGAATATATCGCTGGCATAGTGTAGATATTGTACCTGTAGATCCTGCACAGATAGGCCTGACATCTGCAGCGGTGGAACTCTCTCCGCCAGGACTCTCTCTCGCTCCAGACGCTTGTTTTCCTTGTCAGTTACTAGCATCGTCATGGCCTTCTTCATCAGTTTGGTCTGGTGCACAACACGTATTATGTTACAGAAAGTCCCATCTCTGAAGTCTACAGTTTTTATTTTAGTCAGACTTTTTGTTACTACATTTAATTACATCGCAGTTATCATCGGCATGGTTTTTTGTTGTTGCAGGGGCACACATGCACATGCACATACACACCCACATTCACATGTACACACACACACACACACACACACACAGTACCTTCAAGTACAGTCTGCGAGATGCAGATATTTTAGGCTTTGCTTTCTGAAAAGAATACCAAAACAAAAACAAAAACACATCACAAGTTAAGAGAAAGCTTAAAAACAATAAAATAACACTAAACAGAAACCTGAAACCTGTAAAAGGTTTGGTTTTGTTCATAACACAATTAAAGCTACTTATTTATTTTTATTTTTTATAATAATTTCCTTTGGAACCCGACTCAAGTGTAGGATGGCCAAAATCCCCATAATTTGAATCATGGTGCACCACAAATATGCTTAAAGTATGGAGCTAATTAATTATACTATTCATAATAACTCATTTGAACTTACCGGCGGACTATGAAATTCAGGGGGAGACAAACGGGAGAAAGAAAGGACAAAAAAAGTTACAATGTTTTGAGGACAACTATGTTCATCTAAATTGTTATGCAGTCTTAAAATATGTAGTTGAGTTCTTACGCTTCAGACATGATGGCAGCTTGTTGTAGCTCCTTTCAGTTCCTTTACAAATAAATTATGATTATTCATAATTTCAATGTGAAAATACATGTGAATGACAAGCAAGAGGATGAAAGAAATGTTGACATCACTAATTTGAATAGTCAGTTGAGTAGGCTAAAAGGCTGTGATGTTAAATTCAAGTTATGGCTTCAATTTTTCCAAACGATGAGAAGTGACTTTAAGACATTTTGCTTAGTAGCAACACATAAATCAAATTCATAAAGTCTCCAGGTATTTATAACGTCTCAGAACTCAAGGTCATAGGCAGCTGCTCAGTGTGACTGCCTTCCTTACCATGAAACTCGAGTAATCAAAAAAACGACCAAACTTCAATAACATGTACTTCAACTAAGCTGTGACAATGTCAAATTGCAGTATTTGACATTTCAAAATTAATTTGTTGAGCCAATACAATCATATTTTATTTGTTTGTTTTTATACATTTAAACTTTCAAAACCGGTCCCCAAATTAAGATTTTGAATTAATTGATTGGTAATTTCAAAATGAAAACTGAAATACTCTTACCTTATTGCTAAGCGTTTGTGACCGGTAGTTTTTCTGAGCCCAGAAGGACACAAAGTGGGTAGATATATACGTAGATTCCTGGGCCCATGTGAGTGGTTCACTAAAATAGATCCTGTGTCCTCGCCATTTGGTTGTGTGGTGCTTACATCTTGCATTCACATGATGCTGTCTCCACGTGTGTGTGTGTGTGTGTGTGTGTGTGTGTGTGTGTGTGTGTGTGTGTGTGTGTGTGTGTGTGCGTACGTGTGTATATGTGTGTGTGTCTGTGTGTGAGTTAGGGTGTATGTGTATGAGTGTGTAAGTGTGTGTGTGTGTGTGTGTGTGTGTGTGTGTGTGTGTGTGTGTGTGTGTGTGTGTGTGTGTGTGTGTGAGTGTTCCCCCAGAAACGAAGAAGCGACAGAGTTCCAAGTGTACAAGGGTTTTATTTATTATGTCTAGAGAAAAGACAGATAATACACAACAACAAAGCGATGTCAACAGTTACCACAAAAACACGAATTGTGTTTGTTTGATTGTTTTTCATCACTTATAATCACTGTACCAAGTAGTACCCATCCCATGTCATAAAATGTGCTGTTTTAACAATCATTACAAGAGTATGGTCATTATTTATCTCTCAAATGTATGTATACTTACAAAGTTCATAATCTTATTTAATTATAAGCATAAATTTGACACCGTCAGCGTTCGTTTGAAGCTATTTTTTGAAGGCTTGTGCTGCCACCTCTAGGCTGAATTGGAGAACTGCTGTTCTTTTGTAAAATACTGACGCGACATACATGTGACAAAATTAATTGAAGTGAATAGAAACTGCTCAATTTAGGACAATAGGCTTTAATTAAAAATAGATCAACCACTTGACAACGACTAGGGACATTTCAATTCATACAAAATAATTCAATTTATATTACATTAAAAAAATGTCTGAACAAATATTTTGTCAGGCATATACCAAATGTGCATGCTGTGATATATTGTAGGCGGAATCTACATTTTAGATCTAATCTTCAAATAGTTTCCTTGATTTTCACTTAAATGGAAATCCCAAGTATGTATAATAAGAACTGTACAATAATGCATAAAGCCCCCCTTCCCTCTCCTACTTTTTGAGTTTCCAGATGAACCAATCAGCTTCTTCCTGTCCTTCAAGACCTGGCTTAGACATGTCACCCCCTCTTCCTGTTGGAAACACAAAGTACCACTGTCCAAATGCCAGCACAAAATTTTACAATTATATTTATTTATTTATATTTATATATTATTTATTTATTTAGTATAATTTATTTTTTTAGTTTAAACAGGCACTCAAATTCCAAGCTTTAGGGTTTCCAGCTCTCCCACCAATCCTTTTAACATACAAGAGCAAAGCCAGACTTACCTCCTCCTCCTCTTCCTCCTCCTCCTTCATAACTGTTTTGTGTTTGGCATTGAAATAAAAGGACTCCTTGTGCCTGGAGGCTCAGCATGGTTTGGCAGAGATCTCACCTCTCTTCTGAGGGTTGGTTTCTTTAATTCTCCGTGAGGACTGCCTCAGGTCGTTAAATTTGTCTGAGGAGAGAAGCCTCCAATAATGACATGTTATCACTACACACACAAAAAGCCTATCTTCTACTAGGATCTTTTCCAATCTGTAATTCCTGCTTCGGCCACATGGGACCAGTAGCTGACCACTAAATGGCCAGACTACTGGACTACGTAGAGAATTTAGGAAATCGCTATAATTGCGACGATATTATTCACTGGTTAATATGCCAAATATCAACATATTTCTTTCAGTCAAGTCAGTCCCTTTCCATTGGGAGTGATAGGCTGCTAAGTCTTGCCAGCTAATAATTTATCATCCTCCATTATCCCAAACGAGGCAACAACACGTTGTGTGCCGTTAGACATGGGACACAACGCTCCTCTCTACATGCATCCGTCTCCCCCTCCCTCTCCCCCTCCCTCTCCCCCTCCCTCTCCCTCTCCCTCTCCCTCTCCCTCTCTCTTTTTATATAGTGTCTATTGAAAAAGATAGCAATAGACCTAAAGCATATCCAAATGTATGTCTGCTAAGTGTCCAAGTATAAAATACATTTCATAAGAGCTGCATGCATGGAGTTGCCATGTGGTTTTGACCCTGTGTTTCCGAGTCATTGTAAAACAGAGTGGACAGACCACCTGTGACGAAGTGATCGTCACAGTGCATCGGATGTACTAACGGTACGGCGCTACGAAGCGCCACGGCATGGAAGCCGACAGACTATTTTTAACAGCATATGGACATTTGCGCACGTTATGTTATTTCTGTCTGTAAAACCACATCACTCATACTCACCACAGTTCTCTTGCATTAAGGGCAAGTTTGCATTCACTTCCGCAATATATGTCACGGGATCGCGCTGGGTCAGGCCATCGCGGTAAATGGTGAGGGGTATTTTTAGGTATTCTTAAAATACCTATTATATGTGTGGGTAAAATATATGGATTAAGTTGTGCTGTGTTTGTATTAGGTTTAGGATAATAATATACTTTTGTTTTGGTATTATGGCTGGGTAAAATTGATGTGAGGGTTTAATTGATTTATAATCACTTGGTTTAGCTTAGAGGTGGAGCTAACCAACTGCTACTGCTATTTAAGCCTGGATGGCTTCATTGGTAGGGGAGAGACGGTTGGTGATGGTTGCGAGAGCCATCATTGATGTAGGTCACGCTTGACATTTATGTATGTGTTATGTTAGTTCCTGTCTGCGTTCTTGTTTGTTATCGTATAGTTTGTAATAAATATCTACATTGAACTTCAACGTGTGGCTTAACCTCAATTGGACCAAAAGGCACATTACCCTACGACATTTGGTGGCAGTGGTTTTCGGGACCAGTAGCCAATGAGGGATGAGCATGCGTCGAAGAAAGCAGCAGGATTGCAGCCTGGAAAAAGGTGCAGAAGGCGGGGCTATTGAGTCGGAAGTCACGGAACTGAGAGCCATGTTTCGTGACTTCATGCGGACTCAAAAGGAGAAGGACGCGGCGCAAAGAGAGTTCGAGAAGAACCAGGAGGAGCGGTGGCGTTATGTGGGCCACCAGTTAAAAAAAATTGAAGAGGGAGCTACTAAGGACAGGAGCGGACGCATGGAAGCGGCAGCCCCAGTCTCAGCAGCTCCAACAGCAGACCCAGCGGTGATGGTCCGGGAGACGGCGGCGGTTCGTGCGATGACCCCAGCGGCAGTGGATCCGGGTCCTGGAGGAGCAGCGCAGCATCCAGGTTACGCCGAAGTGGTGGCAGAGCCGGGTCCACCAAGGATCCAGCAGGGCCAGCTGTCTGGCTGGAGAGGCCCTAAAATGCAGCGCTTCTTGGAAGAAGAGAACATTGAACACTTTCTGACGGCATTTGAACGCATGGCTACAGTGAGCCAGTGTCCCATGGCAGAGTGGGCAATCTACTTGGTCCCTCTTTTAACGGGAAAAGCTAGAGCGGCCTACATAGCCATGGACATGGAGGACACTTTATGCTATCAAAAGGTCAAAGCAGCCATTTTGGCTAAGTATGAAATTAACAGTGAGACCTATAGACTGAAGTTCCGAGCAATGGGGGTCTTACCAGAAGAGACCCCCAGAGAGCTTTTCACAAGGCTAAATGAGCTCTATGAGAAGTGGGTTTCTCCAAAGACTCACACAAAGGAGCAGATCGGGGAGAAGATCGTGTTGGAGCAGTTCCTCCGGATGGTCAACACGGATGTTCAGCTGTGGATCCGGGAACATAACCCCAGCACAGCTCAAGAGGCAGTACTCCTCGCTGATTCCTTCATCACAGCGCGTCGACACTTCAGATCCTACCAGATAGGAGGGGATCAACCACCAAGCTCATCTCCATGGGGTAGGTCTGAGGGTGGTCAGGCGAGTGGTCAAGGCAGACAGTATGTGAACTATCCCAGGAACCCAGTTAGATCAGTTGGTCATCCCAGAGATGTTGGTCCCACAAGCAATCCAGTAACACTCAGTGGTAGCCCAAGACCAGCAAAAGAACCCCTAGTGTGTTATCACTGTGGCCAGCCTGGGCACATTAAGCCTAAGTGTCCCCTGATAAAGCCTAAAAGCACATATGTGTGTGGTATAGATAGGCAGGGTCCAGAGCACCAGTGGGAGTCGTTGGTTTGGGTGGGAATCAGGGGGAAAAGGGTGCAGGCTATGATTGACACAGGGAGCAATCAGACATTAGTCAAAGCACACCTAATTCCCAAATCGGAGATAAGGCACGAACACACAGTCATCACACGTTGCGTCCATGGTCACAATAAAACATATCCAACAGCAGACATTTACCTGGAGGTTGAGGGACAAGAGTACCTGGTTACTGTTGGGGTGCTGGAGGACTTGCCATACCCCGTGGTATTGGGGAAAGACATGCCAGGGCTAGTACAACTTTTAAATATAGAGAAAGCATGTCACATGGTGGTTACTCGGGCACAGGCACCAAGGGACAGTACGTGGGATGAGTTGCCATTTTCTCACCCCACTAAACAAGTAAAAACAAGGAGCCAGAGAAGGAGGGACAGGTTTCAAGGGACCCCAGTGCACGAGACAGTTCCCATACCTTCACTGGAGAATAGCGAGCAGGTCACAATCCCAGCAGACATCAGGGAATTACAGAGAGCCGATGTCACCCTTACTTCCTTCTACAAGGACTTGTTAGAGGATGGTGGTGGTAATGCGGAAGGGCCCAAGTTTAGGCTTAGGCAAGGCATACTGTACCGCCATGGGGAAGAGGGGGAGCAGCTGGTTGTGCCAAGGGATCTCAGGGAAAAGGTGCTAGAGTTAGGGCACTCTAGTCCATGGGCAGGTCACCTAGGCCAGAACAAATCATGGGAAAGGGTTGCAGGGAGGTTTTATTGGCCAAACATGTATGTTCAGCTGATACAGTACTGCAAGTCTTGTCCCCAGTGTCAGCTGACAGCACCGGGAAAGAAGGGTAACAGGGCACCTTTAATACCTTTACCCATTATAGATGTACCATTTAGCAGAATAGCCATGGACATTGTGGGGCCGCTAGAGCGTAGTCGTAGAGGAAACCGCTACATCTTGGTTATCTCTGACTATGCTACCAGGTACCCCGAGGCATTTCCGCTTAGGAATGTGAAGGCCAGGCAGGTAGCTAATGCGCTTCTCCAGCCTCATGGATGGGGTGTTGGAAGGTGCTTGGGATTACGCAGGGGCGTACCTGGACGACATCATAGTCTTTAGCGAGACTTGGGAGGATCATCTGGTCCACGTCCAAGACATTCTCCAGCGAATCAAGGATGCTGGCCTGACCATGAATCCCTCCAAGTGCTCCTTTGCCCAGTCACAGGTGGAGTACCTGGGATTTGTCATCGGAGGTGGGTCAGTGAGGCCACAGGTGGGGAAGGTGAGTGCCCTCACTGATACCCCAGTACCAAAAACTAAATCCCAGGTGAGGTCTTTCCTGGGGATGGTTGGGTGGTACAGACGGTTTATCCCTAACTGCTCTAGTAGGGCAGCCGTCTTAACCGAATTGACTAAGAAAGACAGTCCAAACAAGGTCAAGTGGACTGCTCAGTGTCAGCTTGCCTTTGAGGACTTGAGGAATTGTCTTTGCAGTGATCCAGTATTGCAACAGCCAGACTTTGATCTCCCTTTTACGGTGCAGACAGATGCCTCTGGTGTGGGGCTTGGGGCTGTTCTGTTACAGGGGGAGGAGAGTTGCCGGAAACCGATCATGTTTCTAAGCAGGAAGTTGTTTCCCAGAGAGTGCAGGTACTCTACGGTGGAGAAGGAGTGCCTTGCCCTCAAGTGGGCGCTAGACTCTCTGCGCTACTACCTGATGGGGAAGAGCTTCACCGTGGAGACCGATCACAGGGCCTTGCAGTGGCTCCACAAAATGAAAGACTCCAACGACCGCATTACACGGTGGTATTTGGCCCTTCAGCCATACAACTTCGTGGTGAAGTACAGACCGGGGGCGCAGAATGTGACTGCCGATTACCTGTCTCGAGTTTTCGAGGACGAAAACATTTGAAGGAGGGGGGTAATGTGACGAAGTGATCGTCACAGTGCATCGGATGTACTAACGGTACGGCGCTACGAAGCGCCACGGCATGGAAGCCGACAGACTATTTTTAACAGCATATGGACATTTGCGCACGTTATGTTATTTCTGTCTGTAAAACCACATCACTCATACTCACCACAGTTCTCTTGCATTAAGGGCAAGTTTGCATTCACTTCCGCAATATATGTCACGGGATCGCGCTGGGTCAGGCCATCGCGGTAAATGGTGAGGGGTATTTTTAGGTATTCTTAAAATACCTATTATATGTGTGGGTAAAATATATGGATTAAGTTGTGCTGTGTTTGTATTAGGTTTAGGATAATAATATACTTTTGTTTTGGTATTATGGCTGGGTAAAATTGATGTGAGGGTTTAATTGATTTATAATCACTTGGTTTAGCTTAGAGGTGGAGCTAACCAACTGCTACTGCTATTTAAGCCTGGATGGCTTCATTGGTAGGGGAGAGACGGTTGGTGATGGTTGCGAGAGCCATCATTGATGTAGGTCACGCTTGACATTTATGTATGTGTTATGTTAGTTCCTGTCTGCGTTCTTGTTTGTTATCGTATAGTTTGTAATAAATATCTACATTGAACTTCAACGTGTGGCTTAACCTCAATTGGACCAAAAGGCACATTACCCTACGACACCACCCACATACACGTCCTACATACGCGTGTGTAACAGTGAGACGCAGGTCGGGTCGCTGGGTATTGACCCCAGCTCTGACCCTGGATTAGCATAGATCTGTGATTTGTGTAACATGCCAGGTATATTCCACGGTATAGGAGGAGAGTGCATTTATTTCTTCCTTATGGCATGGGAGATACGTGAATGGCGACTCATTTTAACTTTCTGTCAGCCTCATTGTTATTTCAGATAAGAGGGGTGTAGTGGATAGGGTGCTAACGCGCGACACCCAGCCAAAAGGTATATACAACGTTGTCCAAATGTTAAGTAAAATGGATGCTTATGCATGTTAAAAATCTCCGGTGCAAATGTAATTACAGCTCCTGGAAAACGAATAAACCACCCTTAAATAACGGGAAATGATTCTCGGATGCTAATAACCCAATCTGCCAGTAGACCTACTGTTATAAACATCATAAATAGAGTAGAGATGTAGTAGTAGTGAGCCCCTGCGGGGACAAACCAGGCAGCACTAGATGACTCTAGAGCACTTAAACATCATGTTAGAGCAGTGTCTCGATTTCCAATGCAGCAGTCTTGTGGAGCAGTCTCATGTACATATGGCTTACGTATGGCTAATGCAATAATGAAGCAGGCTACTGCTCCTTTTGAGTAGGCCTGCTAGGTGACTAACCTTCCCAGACAAATAAAATTACACCGTATTAGCTAGCGTATGCACAACGTGAGACCATCAAGGTGATGACCTTGCTGTTGGCAAATCTGACAGGACATAGGATCCCTCAGACCAGTTAATTGATTTACTTCAGCTGCAACCATTTAACAATTTGATTAATAGTGATTAAATGTATTTTATTAAATTAAATGTATCACCTCTTTCTTTTCTTCTTCATTTCGCCCACTGTAACACAGAAGTTTGAGAGCCATTGGAGTAGGCCTACAGGGGCTATAGGCTGTTTTTATGTATTGGATAGTATTCTTCAGTATATTAAATCATGCACAGTTGTCTAATGCAGTCTTATTTAATTACACCCTACACCTATGTATGTTTCCTGTTACACAAAGCAATAATGGCTTAACATCCAGACCCAAAATAGGAATGGAACTACTTCTCAACACAAGTATGTCAAATGCACTGTGCTCTTCAGTGCTATTCATAAATAATAAGCCAGGTAAACATATTCAAGCCTATTATAACATCAATACTCTTTCAATACTGAATATAAACAGATAAACTGCCACATATACGGTCAAATATAACTGTAAATACATAAATAAGTGTTATCTACAAACTATCAAAAAAATCTCTTTCTTGACAGCATTAAAAATGTGCTAAAGATTTTGTTAAATTACTCAAGCATGCGTTTGAGCCGGACACCTTATTGAGACGTACCTTCAAGTGGAGCAAACGTCTGTGTGAGGGTGATGTCGATCTGCTGAGAGAGAGAGAGAGAGAGAGAGAGAGAGAGAGAGAGAGAGAGAGAGAGAGAGAGAGTGACAATATAGAAATCAATCATCTTTATAGTTCCATGTGTCGTGTGGCTCGCTAAAATAGACTTCACAATTTGCCTCTCCATGTCAAGAGTGACATTCATTGTTGTACATAACCCGCCCCTATGCAATATTCCAACAGTAAGGGAGGTCGAGGAAGAGCAAGGACAGGTGGCAGCCTGGTGTTTAAGCATTGTCAATAAAGCTGGGCCGAGTTCATTCAGTGTCACCGTTTTATATAGCCTGCTCTCCTTGACACGCCAGGAAACAACAAACTCACTTGGTTAAATAAAGTTGAGTAAAATAAAGTGAAAGCTGCATTAACATGCACCAAAGAACCGTTTTTCCGATGAGTGCAGTTGCAAAATGGTATTGCTAAAATAACAAAAGTAACATCTCTCAACATTCTGCTTCACACAATTCTGTCCTGGTAGTTTAAAAGTAGAAGAAGAAAGGAGAGACTAAAGTAATGTTGGTGCAATAATTCACTCTGCCTAATGGCCTACACTCACATTAGCGTTTTCCAAAAGCCCTATAAACATCATGGGGTCAAAGTGTTGACTACTTCTGAGTCTCCAAGCCTAACTGTGTCAAGCCAATGCCCATTGAGCCCATTTAGACATCTTGGGAAGTCTCTTTGTTATTCTTACATTCCTGTCAGTAATGTCCTCCATGGACTGGCTAAAACAGCCAGGCCACTGCCTGGCTGTATTCACCCCTCATCAGAGTGGCTGGTGGAGCCCTGACCTTTATTGTACTGTATATGTGACTGTGAGTGGTGAGGTACACTGTATGATTATCATCTATCTATAGAGATGGGTTTACTTAATGGCTCTGGGACTTTGTTAAGAAGAAAGAATAGGCGTTCAGTCACTCTTTCGATTCACAGCAAGTATTTATTTATTTTTCGCTCAACTTACAGAAACAAGAAAGCACAATGTTGTCTAATATTGCTTACATGCTAAGGACACAACAAACATTACCCCTGATAGCTATATTCTGAAACATACATAGCGTCCAGTCAAAAGCTCATTCTACTGTCTAACTGCCTCTTCATATTCTCAAAGTGGTTTTTAAGATCCCTCTTTATAGAAGTGGAAAATAAACATGTAGGTCAATATTTATTCATGGATAAGACATATTTCTAAGCATCAAACAGCTTCTTCCTGCCCTCCATGCCAGACATGGCCTCCACGTTCTTACGCCAGTCGGTCACCTCCTCCTTCAGGAGAGAAGCAAGGAAGGAGCAAAGTTAGATGCAAAGTATGGCCACTGCAGTAGATAAACCAAACAAGATACCATTTTGACGGGACACAATTATCGCACTATTTGCAATTGTAATATTTAGTAATGTAGCAGGTGTCTTTATCCAAAAAAAAAAAAACCCGCTTCCAGTAGGAGCAGGTACAGTTTTATAGGCATCCTCGAGGAAAACTCGACCTGCTCCTACACAAAATGGAGATTGTGGCCACATGAAGACTGGGGACACTTGGGATTGAGTTAACCCAGTAACTTCCGACTTGGAGTTGAACCACCTCAACCACCTCAACACAAACAGCCCTTACCTTCTCATCCTCCTTCTTCACCGTCTTAAGGTTGGCCTTGAAGTCCACAGACTCTTTGACCTTTGACCCCAGCAGGGTCCCCAGCAAGATGTCCGCAGAGAGCTTCACTCTCTTCAGGTTGGGTCTCTTCATCTTGCCCTTCAGATCAGAGATCTTCTGGGACAAATTCTCAATCTGGGGAAATTACACCAAAATTAAAGAATGACTATCGTAACATCACTTGATCACCAGATAGGCTGGATATGCATTCATCAAGGCTCCATCCAAGGTCCAGGATAAAGAGATTAACATAAGGCTGCATACCTCCTTGTCATTTTTTGTGACTTTGATGTCAATATCGTAGCGATCCTCATCCGCAGAGTCAATCTTGCTGTTCATCTCTCGGCACAGAGCCTGGAAGAACAGAAGGATGAAATGGCAAACCGAGCCACGCGTCTCATTCACAGCCATGAGTTGGGAGGCTTGTTAGGTCATATCAATATCAATTGATATTGATCAATATCAATAACAATATATCATATCACCATATCAATAAGGTCACACCTTATTCTTGATTTAAATACAACCCGTATTTTACACTCTTTTTTAATGCCTCGACACCAAATAAGTCAAATGATAATCAAACATTTTACTGAGCATTTAAATCCTACCTAACCGTGTAATGCTTACAAGGTTCTTGTGTTGAGCAGGATTTGTCTTTTGTGCCTTATTTGCCTAGCGGCCGATTAGTTCAAAATGCTAACTGTGGAGAAACTGAACGCGAAACTCACCGTTCCACCACCCAGCTATACTGTTTAGAACCAACATGGAACCAACATGGAACCAACATGGAACCAAGATGGCACCAAGATGGCCGCGAGGAGAATAAGGCCCATTGGCCCCTGCAGTGGCCAGCACAAACCTGGAGGTCCTGTACTGACAGTCCGGACAGCTGTAGCAGAGGGACTCTCTCTCTGAGAGTGGTCTCTCTCTCTCGTATCTTCTCTTCTTTCTCATTTTCTAACATCACCGCAGCCCTCTTCAGCAGTTTGGTCTAACAAGTTCATAGAAATACATATCAGAAATTAGGTTGCGAGTCACCACAATGCAGTGATTCCAATTAAACACTTGACTGCCTCTTATTATACATACTAAATAGGCTAATTCTAATAAGTCCAGTTAGTATTTATTTGTATGTGCTCATGTAGCATATACAATTTAGTCATTACATTTTTGATCCAATATGGATTGTAGGCTATGCTTTGATTAGTCTCAGCCTTAAAATAACTGAATATTATTGATGACTTTCGGGTGTAGTGTAAGCTGAGGAGAACAAGTGTGAAACTGGAGGGTTTAGATACCTTCAGAGCCAACCGACGAGAGGCAGAGATCTTCGGCTTTTTCTACACAAATAAAAGCGGAAAGAATTAAAGAACGACGTCAGAGAACAACAAGAAAGAGCATGTAACAATCAAAACAGGTGCTAAGAAGAGAGGATAAATAATAAACAACTTACTGGTCTGTGGTAGGAAGTTTGGCATTGAGGAAAAATAACCAATAATAATTTAGGGGGAGATATGAAATGAAAGACAAACAATAGGCTGTATAAATATAGGTAGCTATAAGTAAGCAATATATTAAAGTAGTCATTATATTCAGTATGAATTATGTATATCTATTTAAAACAAAAATCTTACCCTTCAGACATGTTTTAAATCTCTTCACTGAAAGTAAAGAGAGATATGTTTATTTGACATCATACAAATGATTATATTATACATCACCTTACATACATTACAATATGATTCAACATCAAGTTTCACATGATGACAGCAAAAATAGAAAAGGAAATAAACATTGACACTCGAAGTTGAAAGAATTCCCTTTAGAGGCCCATGCTATGCAAATGATGGTATGTTAACATGCCAACAGAAAGCCTTTAAATTAGCAGCAGTATGTGTGACATCTGACACCACTCAAAGGAGTCAAGCCGCTGTTAACATCGAATAAATACATAAAGGTTCTGGTTCGGAATAAGATTATGTGTGTATGTAAAATGTTGGCATTTGTGTTTGCAAATTTAAGCCACATGTGCATATATAACTAAATACTCGGTACATTTGCAATACATTCTCTACTATCAGTGTCATCTATAGAATGATAGAATTGTGCATTCAGTCATATTCATTGGTTTCAATATCATTTGTAAAAAATGTGGCTATGTCTTATTTTTCGATTTTAAGATTTATATAAGCTTGATATATTGTAAATTCAATTCTAAAATACTGTGCTTTTGCATTACACAATGTCACTATTTCAGAAGGTCGAACGAAAACAGAATTGATAACAAATGAATGAACAAGAATGGGCAGCTCTTTCATTTGAAGGCTGTACCTCTTGACTATATGAACAGCCTCCCACCTTTCCCATCACAATAATAAACACCTATAACATGACACACAAATGAACATACCTCTGTAGATATCTGCAGAAAATCAAACACACTTTGTGTGGAGCAGATCCAGGCTGCACTGGAGAAAGCAGAACCTGAGATCATGTATTGTACGTCTCCTGTGGTCTTCTGTGAGTGGTTCACTAAAATAGATGCCTACCCTGCCCTGTTGGACCAGATGAGCACCTTCTACTCCCAAAGCCTAAAGTAGACACAGGGGTCTTTCAGTGTATGCCTACAGGGGGCATTGAAAGCACCACATCTAAAGTTGTTACGTAACAAAAGGTTACTACTTTAAATTTATTTTTAATTTATTTTGACGTATGTATGTCATCATATTAGCTTGAATGACCATCACTCCATTTAGGTGTTGTTGTTTATTTCTGTTTATGCCTAGCATGAACCTGAAATTGATTTAGGGGCTTCTACTATATGGATATCTTAATTGTGATTGAAGACATGCATTTATATGTATGACAAAATGTATAATGATTTGTTTATCCCTATAACCTTATAAATCACATCTGTATCTCTATACTTGGATGTTTCTCCTCCCCTTCTCTTATTCAAATGTATACGTTCAAATCCTACTATCGTTAAAACTACAATAGACATCTGTGTTCCAGATATGTTGTCAATGCTGGTGACATATAATATAAACATAGCAAATTAAAACTGAACCCAAATGACATGTTCAAAAAATCAAGGTCAAACTTACAAGGCAAGGTCTCCATTTTAAAAGTGCTAAGCTCCTAACGTATGTGAGAGGTTAGCAATCCTTCGTCACTCATCCCCTAAAGGGGGGTTTCGCATGCCACCCCGACAGGGGTCAAGAGGTCGTAACCGGCCAACCATACTTTTGTTAGGCTTAGAGTTACACTTCCTTACTGAGAGCTCGGGAGATCAACCAGGGACTAGTGTGTGTGTGTGGGGTCCGGGGTCAGGGGTCAGGGGTCAGGTAAGTCAGAGCCGCAAGAACGCTGTAGATAAAATCACTTTAAGAACACGGCAGGAGCAACCGGAATCGGCTGCAGTGTCAATGTCAGGGCCTGTGTTTATACTGAGCACTGTGTAGGGTCAACCGGCCCCTGGACACGCGGCTTTAAGTGTGTTCATTCTCAACATGATTCTATTTGATGTATTTATATTCATATGTCATTACTTCATGTGAGCATTCAAACGTATGAACAAAGATCATGTGAATATTGTATTTTTTCATAGTTCATATTTAATGACGGGAATGGAGCAGAATATTTATTCTAGGTTCAAACTGGTTGACCTAACAAATCCAAACTTTTTCAAAAAGGTTATTCCTTATCCCTCGCCACCTAACAGCAACTAGACACTATATTGTACTACAGCACAAAGGCAAGGTGCAGAACGGTGTTCCCCATAACGCGACACAAGCAGTGAAATGAATGAAGACAGAACCTCCTCTATTCACCCCTGAACCCTACAACACGTGTGGAACGTCTGTGAGAAATTTTTATTAGGGTCCTGTGTTTGGTCCAGACAGGGGTGAGGGTTTACGAGGATATTTGTTTCAGGGTGTAGTTCAAGAGCACATTTTTATTTGATGTCATAATTCTGGCCCTTGTCTTGCCACCTGCTTACCATAGCTGACAACATAGCTTACCATGTTGTAACACTAAATAACGCAATGTGTCAAAAGTGAATAATTGCTGTTAAATACTGAGCAGCTAAATACTCCTAAATACTTAGCAGGTCACTATGAGACAACAACAATTTACCTTGGGTTAAGAGGTTCTGTGGTGAACTTCCTGCACGACATGGGGCCCCACCAGCACACAAAAAGCTTTGATGCATCATGCATGATGAAATAGTCATCATCATCCTTGATTAAGATTAAGATTATGGTGCTAGGCGATCCAGATTAAAGGTACAACCACACCTCCATGCTGAAAACACACAGGGAACTATAAACCTTTCAATCGTATCCGAGTATTTGGCGGCATACCTCGTCACTGCACCCACTTTGGGGCAAGCCTGCCCTAGAGGGAACGTTGTAGGGAGACTGTAAGGCACTGCATCTCATTTTCCCACTGGGATTTCTTTCTCTCCATTGCAAGGGCACATGTTTCCTCACTTGGAAGGGCTTATAAGAGGGCTTCATGAGTATTTTTTCATCAGAAAGGCACCTGCAGGGAATCTCAAGTTTATCCCATTTTTTAGGGCATCTATATGGCACCACATCACATGTAATCCACTGAAAGGCCAGTTTTCCACCAGAGGAGCACCTGATCGGGCACCTCATCATGTTTTCTCACCTATAGGAGTACCCTATACAGCACTTCATCCCATTTTCTCCACTGGAAAGGGAACCCTTTGGGACACTCTCATACAGGGGCGGAATAGAGGACACTTCAAAAATTACTATTTTTCATTGGAAAGGCACCCATAGGAAACGTCACGGTTAGACCATTGTATTGAGTTGTATAAAAAATGTTTAACTGCTAAGAGTGGGGTAATCTATTGCAATGTAGGCTACTGTACAGTGTAGTTAATTTGGCAACTAGTGCCCCCAAGTGAATGTTAGAACACATTGCATGGCAGCAACATACAGTCTACGGTACATTTGACACTAAACAGTGTTGGAACAAGCAACGCAGTTCTTAAACTTGAAGAAACGTGTGCGTAATCATTTGAAACAGATAAGGGAACTTCCTTCCTGTAACCTACTTTATGATGCTTAGGTCAGACAATATGTGTGGACTAACTTGAGGCAGTTCCTGGACAGTTTGGTTACACAGAGTCATGTGTAACCTACGTCTTTACGGATTTGTCGTGTTTTTGGTTCATACTTTTTTTCCAAGCCTTAACAACATGGTCGATGCTTATGTAAATCTGTGTTTCAGTTATATGTGGTTAGCTGTGTCTTCTGCTCTCTGGATTCTCAACAACCATCTGGACTGCAACCAAGAGGTAGTGCATGTGTGTGTGTGTGTGTGTGTGTGTGTGTGTGTGTGTGTGTGTGTGTGTGTGTGTGTGTGTGTGTGTGTGTGTGTGTGAGTGTGTGTGTGTGTGTGTGTGTGTGTGTGTGAGAGAGAGAGAGAGAGAGAGAGAGAGAGAGAGAGAGAGAGAGAGAGAGAAAACACAGTGAACACAGTTCAATAGTCTGTCCAAATGAAATGGTGATCATTAGTTGGCCTACAAAATAAATTATCTCATCACAACTTTAATTGTAAATCAATGCCTCCAAAATATGTTTTTTTACTCAGGGAATCGCATGCAGTTCGAATATAGGTACGTATAATACAATGTGGATATAATACCGTTTTTAATAACACTTCAACCTTCAAAATTGAGAAGGAGATCTGTTTGCTTGTGCCTACAAAATGTGTGGTTTTGATTTATGTATGCGTTTAAAAAAATAGTTTTATAAGTTAGGTAGTTGGTCTTCTTCCCATGGACATCAAGGTCCAGCATATTTCCATCATGGATAACGTGTTGTGATCTGCCAGTGAACTGTTCAGATGAACAGGAGCGGGTGCCCAGGCCCCAGGCCCCCACTGGCCCTGAATGGGCCCTGGAGCACGTGGGAGTTGCTGAGGCTGAGAATGGACTCCTACCTGTTATCAACGTCTCCTGGAGTGTACAGGCAAATGGTAATGATGATGATGGTGCTAATAATGATGCTAATACATCTGAATCGGAATTCTGAATCAGAATTTAGAATCAGAATTCTGAATCGGAATACAGAATACAGAATGTGAATTATTTTATTTTGTATATTTGCACATACAAGGAAAGTAACTTGGTGATGTTGGTGCATAAAAGACATAAAGCAACACAATTAAAGCAAAATATTTCCACCCTAAGTTATTGAGAACTATAAATGATGTGGGCTGTGAGAGACTAAGAGGCAGTAAGACGGCTGGAGGCTACGAAATTGGTAAGAGGCATGGTATCAGGCCGTTAGAATAAATATAAATAAATATGGATTTCCATCTGTGTATGTATACACATTTGTATTGCACATATGCTGATGTTGTATCAAGCATTGTTTCTTTGTCATTTCACAGCAGGGATATTCAACATACGGGGAGTGAAGGCACACTTTTTGGATGAAAACACAAACCAGACTCTATGTGTGTGGTACGCTTTCAGTATCCACACGCAGTTGAATCCATGGACAGGCCATAGCAAGGTACAGGAGAAACATGCGTGGGAACCATTCATACAACAATGTCTACAAACTACCAGTCACACTAACTGATATGCACCATCTGCTGCTGTTCATTTACAGTGGACCTTTTCATTGGATGGAGTCGTTGTAGACCCTGGACATACTTATGCAATATCAGTGTTTCACTTACCTGTGCCTGACCAGGGACATTACAGGATAAACAAACAGATTACTGTTCCACGTAAGTGAGGAGAAAGTAGGAATTGCTTAACAGGGTTATTTACAAAAAAGAACATTGTTGGTTTAAAAGTAGGCGTTATTTATCTTTATGTATTTATCAACCTTCAATGTTTCTTATGGTATTTTTGTTTGCATTTCTCTGAACTGTCTCGGGAAAAGGGATTGTGGCCTATAGTGCAGTATCACAGTTGATCGCTATAAGCCAATCATACTTGTACATAACTGTTCTCAGCTTCACTTCTGATGAAGTCGCTTAGTATTAAAGTGTCTGCTAAAGGACTAAATTAAATGTAATTTAATAAATGTAAATGTAATGTAATTTAAATGTAATACAAGTTTTGCCCATTCTTATTTAAATACACTGCATAGCCTATTCATTAAGGTGTGTGCTTCCAATGCAGTAGGACACACTACTGTGGTCTAGCCCTTCCCTTTTCTAGAGCTATAATCTATAGAACTATAGAACATTATGATTAATATGAAGCACATTTTTCCATTATTTTTGTCACAGGATGTGACGACTGGAGGATCCAGAAAGCCCAACTCTGTTTGGAGAACGGTAACACTCACAATATCTCTATATTTTATAGGATGTTACCCCAATCACGGTGAGAAACTCAGTGTTAGACAGTGGTTCCCAACCTTGGGGTCGGGAGCCTACTTGGTGACCCTGATTTGCATATGTTGTCGCAGGAGATGGCTGCCATTGGCTATAGATATTTGATGATCTACATTAGCATACATTTTAGCTTCTTTTTTTTTAAGGTCTCTTAGACATCCTGTATATACGAACTGACTGTCCAATGATTCCTAGCCACGCGCAAACTACAACTAATCACGGACGGTGAACGGAGTCACATCGCTCTGCTACACATTTGATTGGGTCAAACAATTTGTGTGTAAGCAGACGCACCAAAGATAAAGTAACGGTTGGGATCCACTGGTGTAAGGTCTCTCGTGTCTGTGGTTCCCTGACGTTAGGCAGCATGTGGAGTCCTCAGATGACGGTGTCGGTCGTTTGGGGGTCCAGGTCCCTGAGCGCCACAGTTTGTTTCAATACATCCCAGTTCTCTGATGGCTACACAGTGTCCGTCCATAGCCCAGTGTACCAGGACTCAAAGAACGTATTCAAGGTACTGTGTGTGAGGTGTTTGTGTGTGTGTGTGTGTGTGTGTGTGCGTGTGCATGTGCATGTGTGTGTGTGTGTGTGTGCGCATGTGTGTGTATGTGAATGTGCATTTGTGTGCGCGTGCATGCGCGCGTGTGTGTGTGTGCATGTGTGCATGCGTGTGTGTGTGTGTGTGAGGTGTTTGTGTGTGTGCGTGTGCATGTGTATGTGTGTGTGTGTGCGCACGTGTGTGTGTATGTGTGTGTGTGTGCGTGTACGTGTGTGTGCATGTGCGTGTGTGTGTGTTTGTGTGTGCGTGTGTGTGTGTGTGTGTGTGTGTGTGTGTGTGTGTGTGTGTGTGTGTGTAGAGACTAAATTTGTCCTTGGACAGGATAACCGTTTGGCCGGATGGTCTAGTGGTTAGGGTGTTCAACTTGCATCGGAGAAGTTGTGAATTTGAACACAGTGTGTGGGTAACAGTTTCTATATTCTAAAGTCTTCTGGGGGATGTGTTTAAAGAAAATAATGTTGTACCTCAGTTTTTTATTAATAATCCAACAGGAGAAGAGTACTTGGCTGAACGTGACCTTTGAGATGGATATAAGAAATCAAATTCAGATCAGTCCGAAATGTGAACTTTTGTTTGTGGTAAGTTAATTTTTTTTAACATGCATTGCTGTTTGCCTGCAAGCTAAAGATAACATACATAACTTCATATCTAATATTTGTATATTTGATAAAGGTACAGCCATTTTTTCCTGGATGCAAAAACAAATGTTTGTCTGTTCAGGAGAAATTTGAAAATTGCCCATGTAAGTAAGATATATTGCTGCATATTTAATTGATTCATATGAGAATATTGGAAATTTGTATTTTTTTAAGAACATATTTTAGTATTATTATAATATTTAATTAATAAATGGACACGTTTATCTTCATGTTTTTAATTTCAGATCACTCCAAGCAACCATGGGCCCTACTTATAGTAATAACGCTAGGACTGATTATTATCGGTGGCAGTATTTCCTGTTCCCGAAGGAAGACATCTAATAAAGGTTGGCCTGCATTCAATGTTATTGTTTTTTACAAAACAATAACTAAGATAAATAATTGCGATAACAACAAGACCGTGTTTCCCCCCCTTTAGGCCCCGGTACGGCATCTCCACCGAACCCCACCCCTGAGGGACCAGAGGTTGCCAAGAGGAAGACAGTCCTCCTCATATACTCCCCAGACCACCCCTTGTACACCATGGTGGTCCTCAAGCTCTGCTCCTTCCTCATGGCCAAGTGCGGCATGGACGTGGTCCTGGACCTGCTGGACCTGGCCAGGCTGGGCCAGCTGGGCGGCATCCAGTGGCTGGACTGGCACCGGGAACGGATCGAACGCTCCCCCTCGGACAAGATCCTGATCCTGTGCTCCCCGGGGGTGCAGGCCAAGTGGAGGGCCATGTGCGGGGCCAAGCCCGTCGTTCTGAGGGAGGACTTGTGTTCCCCCGCGGGGGACATGCTCAGCCCGGCGCTGGGCCTCATCGTCCCCGGTCTGGTCCGCTCCGCCTCCCTCCGGAGGTACATCGTGGCGTACTTCACGGACGTGTGCTCGGAAGAGGACGTCCCGTCGCCGTTCAACGTCGCGGTGCGCTACAGGCTGATGGAGCAGTTCGAGGAGGTGTTGCTCCGCATCCTGGAGGTGGAGAAGCAGCAGCCGGGCAGGGTGAACCTGGTCCAGGGTGTCGGCCAGCACGAGTACTCCCTCTGCCCCTCGGGGGAAGCCCTGAGGGGGGCGGTGGAGGCCTTCCGGGCGCATCAGCAGAAGAACCCCTGCTGGTTTGAAGATGAGCTGGTGCAGGAGGAGTCAGAGGTGGATGTTGGATTGGACGCTGGACGCACACTGGATACACGCAGTGGACAGACACTAGACACATACATGCTGGACATATGCACTGGACGCACACTCGACACAAACATACTGGACACACGCACTGGACGCACACTGGATACACACACACCGGACACACACACTGGATGCACACTGGACACACACATACTGGACACACGCACTGGATGCACACTTGACCCATTCATACTGGACACACACACTAGACGCACACCTGACACATGCACTGGACACACACACAAGAAACACACACACTAGACCCAAATACACAAGACACACATGCTAGACGCACACTAGATACACACTAGACACACGCTAGAGACACACAAAACACACATACAAACACACACACATGAAAACACGCACACATACCCTGGAGTACATTTTTCAATATTTGAATATTCAGTAAATCATCATCAATTTATTTGATATTGTTGACCTGTATATTATGTATATTTTCTTCCATCTATCCATCTATCCATCATTCCATTTCCATCCAACAATCATCTATTCATCTACCTATCTACCTATCTATCTATCTATCCATCTATCTCAATCTATCTATCTATTCTGTGGAACATGGCTGAATACAGAATAACACACAAAGTACACAACTCAATTTATACATGAGTTAGTTGAGGATATAGTCTGTAGCATATACATGCTACAGAGGGGGCTGACTCCGCAGTTCATTGGAAATCAATTAAATCATGTGATTGATTGTTTGTCTTTCTTTGGAAGAAAGGAAAGAACTTCAATCAATAACATTAGTAAATACTAATATAACTTCCAAATATGTGACTCAAAGGTGTAGTTACTTCTAGCATGGCCCTAGGTCATCCCTCATACCATTGTCCTCGCTAGAGAAGATCTATGTTCCAGCAGGTGAGGACTCTGGCCATGTTTATGTTGACCTAACATCACGCCAGTAGATACACTGACCAGCAGTATATCTTCTTCCGTTATGCCCATATATGGACCAACGACACATAGTGTTCTGTACTCCTCCTTCCCCCCTGTTCCCATATAACCTGTGTATCTTCCCCTTTATGCTGTGAAGACTAATGGGTACATATATGCGTCTTGTAACTCTGCCCAAGATCATGCTTTATTAAACATAAACTCAATGCCTATCGAGAAGGTCAGACTGAATCTTTGTCAACAATGTCCAAAAGAGGGACAGAATAAGTATAACAACTGAACATAAAGGTATGCTTTGCATTAAACGTTGTGTTTGCAGTTCCTTGTTCAAACACATATTTAGTGATGAAGCATCATAATATGCAATAATAAATGTGGCATTACAATAACTTATATCAATAATTGAACCAAGCAATTTTTTTCATCTCATCATAATGTGAAACATAAAATCTTGCTTTGACACAGGAAATCACTCCCCTATAGGCGGAGTATATAGAATCCTGAGGCCTTTTGCCTAAATAAACAGGATTTGGGTCAAAGTTCAGCTTTCCGCCCAAAGTGTTTTTGTAACACTGCAGAAGGTAAGTACTGAATTTAAGTATTTAAAGGGTTTATGGGGCTTCAATTTTAACCTGAAAACTTATATTTTGGTTACAAGACATATATTTGAGTAACGTTACATACGTTAAAGATGACAATTGGACAAAGATTTCTGAATAAAATAGAAAATGAATGAATAAATTGTGACTATATATATGAATATATACATGACTGTCTTGCAGTTGGAGTTGTTTACAGATTGTTTGTGTGCATATGGATCCATTATATATATATATATATGCACATTATTATAATGTTGCTATTAAAAAATGCATTTAAATTTCCTTTTCAACGTACTGACTCACTTATAAGAACACTTGTTTTTTTCCCTTTTTACATGTATTCCTGAAGTCTGTGACACACGTTTGCATAAAGCCCTCTTGGTATGTATAATCAGTTCAGAACCAAACTGGCCTCACCAGTTACACCTCTTTAGAGACTTTCAGTGTGTTGTCCAAGCTGTGGAATTTGGAATTTCTCTTGAGTGGCCCCAAAACAGGATGGGAGGGGGGAGGGGGGGGGGGGGGGGATTGGGGGGCCGGGGGAGGTAAAATGGGGGTTGTCTCAGCCAACTTGGACGAGGCAGAATCCAACAATAGTCCAATGGTTCTATTGGATTTGTTTCCCAAAACACCAGGAACTGTACCCCGCAGGGCCATGATATAAAAGAGGAACAAAGGCGTTACATTTTTTCCCCTGCATTTAACCAAGGTAGTGTTAAGGCATAGAGCACCTTGTTTTAAACCTTCTATGCGCGCCCCACAGGGAGGTGGTGTTGATAAAAGAAGCCCCTCTGACTGAATGTCCAGATGAGGTAGGAATATGTGAATAGAATATGAATTATGGAAGGGGCAGACAAAAACAGTTGTTATCAACAGAGGATGGACCGAAAAAATATAAACTTCTGAAGATGAGGGAAAAGCACGAGATTTGCTTCACAATGTGGGCTTATGTTTTCTGGTGTGCTTATCTTAACTTAAATATACTGCTCAAAAAAATAAAGGGAACACTTGGAGTTACATTGTGTTGTTTAAGTGTTCCCTTTATTTTTTTGAGCAGTATATATGTGAGCTTTGTCCCAATGCAAAATGTTAGTAAGGTCCATATGTTATCTTGGTCAGCTATCTATGCTGAATGCATGCCGACACCCCATGCTTGTAGGCTGGCCAAATGGGATCTTTGAAAAGCACCCCTCTGAGGAGTAGCGTCAGAGAGTGCTCAGGCAAGCTACTGGTGCCTGTGGTGTTTGTTCTCCCACACAGCTGAAAAGAAGTTCCAAGTGTTTTACTCTCTCAAGATCATTTCCACGTCACTTGCATTGCACTGCTGCATCGTTGTATGCTTTTCTCTTCACAGTCGGTGTGGGTCTTTTTTTCTCAGGATCTCCCTGGGGTGAGGGAAGTCTGAATGATTAGGAATGCTCCAGAAGGTATCTGCACATCTTCTGAGATGTGGAGCGTCCACGCTGCCAATCAGCCGATCACATGCGTACTCTGGGAACACACCCGGGCTGAACGCTCTGGGCTCGGTGTTCAGAGTTCACCCGTCCGTCTCTCAGGCACTGGCAGAACACCAGCCGGTGGTTGCCTTGGAGACGACCATCATCACCCACGGCATGCCTTTTCCACACAACTTGAGGTACACACCGTTTAGCATTACTCAACACCAACAACCATACACATATGAGCAATATATGATCATAATATAATAATAATAAGAAATAACAGTATTTTTTCATGTGCAATTATGTTCTATTTGTTTGTTTATACTGATGTTTCTATGCGGAGAATAGTATGTGTATGAGTATGTCATGATTATCTATCTATCTATCTATCTATCTATCTATCTATCTATCTATCTATCCAACATGAATTTGATGGTAAATTATGGTAACAGTTGATGGTTTAATGCCAGTTCTCTTTGACTCCGCCAGTACTGCCATGGAGGTGGAGTCCCTCGTCCGGGCTCAGGGTGCCACCCCAGCGACGGTTGGGGTGGTCCGGGGTAGGGTCCACGTGGGGCTGTCCTCAGAGGAACTGGAGTACCTGGCCCGCAGTGAAGGGTCTCTCAAAATCTCCCGCCGTGATCTACCTTACGCCATCAGCCAGGTGGGCCCCAAAAACCCTACTGCTGTGCACGCAGACACACACCGTGCTGTGCTTCTCGTATTTACGAATGCTCACTTTGTGTCCCTTTCTAAAAGGGCCTGTCTGGGGGAACCACAGTGTCCGCGACCATGATCGCGGCTCATAGAGCCGGCATCCCCGTCTTTGTCACCGGAGGCATCGGAGGAGTCCACCGTGGTGGGGAGCACAGTAAGTGGGTTCAGAGCGACAGGTAGCTCAACCCGCTAGCCATGCGCTAACTACGTTGGCAATAGTATGCCTTGCAGCAACTCAGGTTGAACTCTGACCTGTGCTGTGCTGTGCTGTGTCATTGTCACATCCCTCTCTCTCTTTCAACACACTTTTCTGTCGGTCTTTCCTATCCAGTCCATATAAGCACAAAACATAAAACGACACACATGTTGGTGTCACAGGTTGTTTCCAAGAAGTCTTTTGTTTTGTTATTGGCTATCTATCAAGAGAGTGATCATATTTTGCAGGTCTGGATGTCAGTGCTGACCTCACAGAGTTGGGGAGGACTCCTATAGCTGTGGTCTCCGCCGGGGTCAAGTCCATCCTGGACATCGGGCGCACCCTGGAGTTTCTCGTGAGAATTCATGTTTTCTTTGAGCACATGGGTGTAGTTGAAAATATTGTGTTCTGATTCCCATCTCATCAAAAGTACTTGCTGTATGAGTGTTCCTAATTGAGGCTGGTCATTTATTGCAACCACGGCAGGAGACCCAGGGTGTGTGTGTAGCCACCTACGGACAGTCCAACAATTTCCCGGCCTTCTTTTCTCCACAAAGTGGATTCACTTCCCCTTATCATGTCCGCGACCCAGAAGAGGCAGCCAAACTTATCGGTAGAGTATCATATTTTTTGGAATCATCTTATCTTATATATTTAGCATATATTATCTAGGTGCTTTTATCCACTTAGTGATTTATTTTTGATACATGTAATGAAGCAGCAGGTAGAGGTTAGGCATCTTGCTCTAGGATTCCCTTGAAATTCGGGTTCGAACCCAGAACCCGCTCAGAAACACTTACCTACCTACCAAGGTTGGGCCCTGGTACAAATCCTTGAAACCTTGAACCGTCGTTGAGACATGTTTATCCAGGGAGTGCATTATTATCATGAAAGGCTCCATGCAGGCTTTGAATAACCATAGAACACATCTGTCACTGGGGTGTGGGTTGAAACCTTAAAACACTATGCTTTCTATCCTGAAGAGGGCACGCTGTCCCTGGGACTCCAGAGTGGCCTACTCATAGCGGTACCCATCTGTGAAGAGCATGCAGCGGTAGGCCAGCAGATCGATGACGCAATACGGACCGCTGTAGCAGAGGCCAGGTATGGGTGACGTTATTCTTCCATGTCTGCAGTTTTACTTAATCTTGAGTTTTTCTTTACTTTCTGGTTTAGTCAGCTTTCTACATTATCACTTCAAAATGAGGAACAAAGTTTCCTGTTTCTATGTATGATTAATTGTTTTCTTATTTCCTTAGTTGTAAAGAGATCACAGGGAAGGACGTGACACCGTTTATTCTTCAAAGGGTCAACGAGCTAACCAAAGGAAAGTCCCTCGAAGCTAGTATCCTTCTCAAATCTCCTCTTGATCTAAACGAGGCACGCATTGTAGATATCTCAGGTCCTTACAATAAAATGTCTGTATTTATAAGAATGTGTAAGTATTCTTTTTCTGCAATTATGGATTTCTCGTGTAAACATGATAGGAGAGTTGTGAAAATGACCTGTGACCTTTGAACTAAAGTCAACCAAACCAGTTATCCCCTTAACATGCTATGCTCAAAGATGTGGCCCTCATTCACAACAATGCCAAAGTAGGGAGCCAGATAGCATGTGCACTGACAAAACTAAGACATGATAGAAGGAGGAAACAGCCTACATCCCATCATGTAATGAATTCTCCAGAGTCCCAGTCTGAAATTGTAAGTAAATCTGATATAAGTGATAAGACAGCACATTTGTTAATACAATAAAGGTATTTCAAACAATGACCATGCATGGGAAATTCCTATGGTGCTGTTTTCACACAGGTTGTAATAGGAGGAATAAATGTGGATTTTATTGCTAAGGGAAAAACTGAGAAGCTTGTGGTAAGTTCACTTTTCTTAAATCATCTAACCAATACTTTTAATGGTAGTGCAGTTCTGTTTCATTCAGACTTCTGAGAAATGTCTTATCTTTATTTAGTTAGGACAGACAAACCCAGGAAGTGTGGTTCAGTCATTTGGTGGCGTAGGACGGAATATTGCTGGTAAATACTTATCAGACTCTGATTAAATTGGAGCATTCTTATCAGCAATTTGAAAAAGATGGTTGAATGCAAAAGTAACCTTGACATTTTTGTAACCCATACCTTTTTGTTGTCGTTTTAAGACATTTTGAGCCGGTTAGGCCACAGAGTCCTGTTCATCTCAGCTGTTGGTTCTGACTCTCACAGCCATGCAGTGCTGAACTACTGTCAACACATGGTAGGATGTGACCAATGTGTTGCTCATGTCATTAACATTACCACCTGAATCATTTGTTTGGTGCTTACAATGGATGGGCTATACATTGATATAAACAATGCTGAGAGAAATGTCTGTATTGTAAAAAAATGTAAAGGTCTCTTTGATTAACTTTAGAATCCAGCTTTTTTTTGTGTGGTCGGTGTGTTGCGGGGAACTCCTACCATCACAATTTATTTTGTATATTAAATACATATCAATAAAAAAATTGTGATTCACAATTCAGCGTATTGCCTACCACTAACACTAATGCTATGGCCTTTGCTGCCCCTATTTGACCCAGAACACCAGCGGCATTGCTAGGCTTGGCGACCAGAGGACTGCTACATACTGTGCTGTCATCACTGAGAGTGGTGAGCTCAGCCTAGGGCTGGGTGACATGGACATCCATCAGCAAATCACAGAGCAGTATGTAAGTAGGGTCATCAGCCTAGCCTAAACCTAGCCTATACATCACCTAAAGATAGCCTATACCTATAACTATCCTCTATCGTGCCTATATCTAACCTAACCACACCTATACCTAACCAACTCCATCAACTCAGACTCATCATATTCCCCTTGATCTCTTCCCTCATTCACAAAACACATCAACACCTGATTATTGTAACACATCTTTCAAACCTCACAGGTTTCTTCATTTGAGGAGCAGCTTTCGTCTGCCTCTCTGGTATGTCTGGACGGCAACCTCCCTGTTTCCACCATAGAGTATGTCTGTGCCCGTGCCAAGGAACTGGCACTCAGCGGTAAGGATCTATAGGAGCAGACTGCTGAATTCCTTACTTTTTAGTCATTTTAGCATACAATAAACACTTTACTACAGAGGCATCATCGTAACAAACACAGGCTCATAATACTAATGATGGGTGTGCTCCTTTCATGTACCAGGGCACAGGTAGTAGACTAGTTTAGACTTATACCCACACCTTATACATAAAAGTAGCAGACCCCTAATTAGTGTTATGAGCAACACCTGTGTTTGTCCTATGATGTTGCCTCTGTAAAAAAAGGGTCTACACATTTCATATTAATAAGGATGCTAAGATGGATGTTAGGGGTAAGGAACTAAAGTATTGCTGAATTGACTTATTTGTAGTCCTATTAGAATACAATACTGAGTATAATGTCATACATTAATGAGTAGGTATGGGGGTTAGCCATCTACCTCAGGGATGCCTACTGGTAGACTGGGGATATTTGGGGTAAAACCCAGAATATTTTTGCTCGGGACTTGACTATTGTGCCCCAAGGATCAACCCATTATCAACCCGTATCAACACCATTGTAATGTAACCGTTGTTTTGCAGTTTGGTACGAGCCGACGGATTCTGACAAGGCCTGCAAGCCTTTCCGGTCTGAATCCTGGAAGCAGCTGTCCTACTCCTCCCCCAACCTGGTGGAGCTGTGCTCCATGAACACCACCCTGGGTCTGCAGACACCTGATGGTACAGCGCGCACATTCACGCACGCACACGCTCACACACACACACACACACACACACACACGCATGCACATAACGCACACACACGCACGCACGCATACACGCATGCGCACGCACACATGTGTACACACACACACACACACACACTAATGAGCACCCCCACACATGCACAGGAAGCAAACCAAGCTTGTCAACAGACTAGATGTCCTGTGGTTGAAGATGTTGTTTTGTATGGTTGCAGTGCTTCCCAGCTCTCTTGAAGACGTGCTATCATGTGCGCTGGCTCTCTCACGCCCCCTGTTGGAGCACCTGCACTGCCTCATAGTGACCTTAGGCTCCGATGGAGTGCTGGTGTGCGGCCAGCATGATGATAACGGGTTGGTCAATCTGCGACCGAGGGTGGAAGGAAAGACGGTAAACATTCTGCTGTGTCCTAAATTCTTCACACACTTATTTGGAGAGACAACATTTCGTAGTGATGATCGAAATCCGAGTGTACAAATCTGGTCCGAATTCCTCCTATTCCCTGGCCAGCTTGCTCCCCAAATGGTGTAGCTAACAGTAGTGATCACGAGGGATTAGGGAATGAGTGAACAAGTGAGGGATTTCAGACCGCCCTAAAACACAGTGTTGATGTGCTCTGTAAAATGATGACACTGAAGAGGCGGCTTCTAATTTAAGCTGTGTCTGTGCTTTCTCTTCCTCAGCGGGGCAGGTTGTGTGCTCTGCACTATGCGTCACTTCCTGTCACAGAGATAGTGAACGTCTCTGGAGCGGGAGATAGGTGCAGTAACCCTTAAGCATCCTCTAGACTATCCATCCAACTTCTTTTATTACATCTTTTGAACATCTTTTTCTTTTAAAATTGCTGAACAGTTGTATTTTGTATTGTTCCTTGCACCAATGGGTAACCTACTTGGCAATAAATCCTTCTGATTCGTATTTTTCCTAAACATCTCCATATTGTAAATATCTCAATATCTGTGTAAAAGTTTCTCTCTCTCTCTCTCTCTCTCTCTCTCTCTCTCTCTCTCTCTCTCTCTCTCTCTCTCTCTCTCTCTCTCTCTCTCTCTCTCTCTCTCTCTCTCTCTAAGCAAAACCCATTAAAAATATAATTTTCTCCCATCTTTACTCCATCACCAGTCTTGCAGGTGGAATCATGGCGGGGGTCATCCAGGGTCAAGACACTGACAGCTGTGTCCGTATGGGCCTCCTGGCCGCGCGGCTCTCCTTGGCTTCCCAGCACCCTATTGACCCACTGCTTTGCATGGACTCTGTGGACCCTCACGAGACTCTGAGCCAAGCCTGGCCCAAGCCAAGATTCTTGTGGATAGATTAAAAAAGAGGATTACAGATAGATCAAGGGAGATAGTGGTACATACCATTTTGTTTTATTTTCGTTCATGTCAGAAGGTGTACACGCTGTTAAAAAAAGAGTATGTAAAACAATGGCCTTATTACATAATTAAATAATAAATACATTTTCTAGTGTAATATTGTAGTGGATGTCGTACCTTTGCATTAACAATTCTTCACTTTACACACTTTATGCGTTACATGACTGACCTCGTTTTCCGTCTGTGTAGTCATATTCACCACACATTCCACTGTAAACACAAACTCCCACAAAGCACCAGTTCAGTTGCGCACGCTCAGTTCTATTAAATACTTACCCCATTCCCTCCTCCCTATTTTAATGCTAGCTAAGATGGTGGTTTGAGCGTCAACTGTCTCTACAATATTAGGACTAGAAAGGGGCAAAGCAACCCTGTCGATTTTTTTTTAATCACAACCGAATGATAAACCTAAGATTACCTTAAGTATCTACTCAGAAATTTGGACATTTCACATACATTGGCTCTAAGTCCCCGCCCAATTGAGTTTGACTCCCTTGAAGTGGAACCCTTAGCTAAACACAGACAGGGTAAGTAACGCTCACGTTAGCAGTACTGCTAACTGCTGGTTAGCGTTGTTTATTCTCAAACATTCACTTCAGAAACGAGCTGTGTCTCTGAGGGTGACACCACCCACAGGTCCCCCCTCGCCTCTATCTAAACGCTGTGATGTGTTGACAGACACGGAAGGAGTTGACTTGTTCCATAGTACCTTGCATGCTAACATAGTTCCTAGCATGCTAGCAGCTCGCTATGGGGGGGGGGGGGGTTTGGACTGCACACTTTGGATTGTGCAGGCCGCGTTGTAGGGTTGCCTCTACACGTCCAATACACCTCCACGACAAGCTAGCGAGGGAGCTAGCTGTGGTCGTAGCGCGGAGTTGAAGCCAAGCTGTCACTTGGTATTCACGACGGGGCGCCTCGGCGCTGTCACACGAAGTTCAAGTGGAGATCTTCTTGCTTCATCTCAGGATGACCATGACGTGACGGTGTCGTTTATGTCGCTCGCACTAACGCTGTTTGCATATTTTACCGGCTTTTTTTGTTTGTTGTACAGTACATCTAGCTCATACGGCAAACATGTGTCAGATTGTGTGATTCAGTGCAGAGGTGAGTGGGAACTGTTCAGCTGGTTCTATGCCTTTGCACACGACTTTACCGGTCAGCTGACGTATGGCGGTAAACCATTTCTAGACGCGCAGAACCTTGAGGCTGGGGCATTACGAGCGACTGTTTACATGCGTTGATATCACGCACAGCATTGAACGCTTTACCTTTTCTACTTGACATAGGTGGAATTGCTTTTATTCAAGAACACGGACGAGGTTATGAACAAATCGGACATGTTCGTTTTAAGTGACAGCGATCAGGTTGCCATTAGATTGTAAATTTGCCCACAAATCCACAACCTCACCTTTCTAACTGATGTGTTCAGAGATATACTGTACAATATTAACAACCAGTGTCTTTATCTACTAATATTAAGACAAGCTATTATACTGTAATGGAATTGATCTTAATCTATGCTTTATCTCAGCCCTGTGCTGTGGTTCAGCATCATCGACGCCCATCCTTGCCGTGCCATAGAATGTCCCACAGCCCCAAGATGAAGGATGACCCCATGGAGTGTCCCCTGTGTATGGAGCCGCTGGAGATCGACGACGTCAACTTCTTCCCCTGCACCTGTGGCTACCAGATCTGCCGCTTCTGCTGGCATCGCATCCGCACAGACGAGAACGGCCTCTGTCCTGCCTGCAGAAAGGTAGGCTAATAATGGTCACATACGTCTTACAATACCGTGAGTTCATATTTTGTAAGGGTGGCCGCAGACGAAAACAAACCCCTAACGCTGGCGGTGTTGCTCTACCAATTGATCTAGTCGGTTTTTTATCACCGAGTCAATACAAATGGATTGAAGAGTTCTGCTGTAAAGTGCCTTAGGGCCACTTTTGGCAATTGGATAATTTCATTGGAGTATTGTTGACAGTGATAATAATCTATTAGCCTGGGTAAGACGATCCTGAATCATTAGATTGGCTCTTTGTTTCTCATTAGTCATCTTTGCGAACAAGTCGCTTTCTATTTCTATGTCCATTGGGCTGGTGGTGGGCGGGCTGCCATGTTTGTGGTGGTCGTACACTATGGGCTAGGAAGGGGGGGTAGTACGACTGTGTCGTCGATCCCATGTTAACTCGCGCTGCCCTGGCCGAACCTGGCGTGTTTTCAGCCGTACCCAGAGGACCCCGCCGTGTACAAGCCCCTCTCACAGGAGGAGATCCAGAGAATAAAGAACGAGAAGAAGCAGAAGCAAAACGAAAAGAAGCAAAAGGTGACCGAGAACCGCAAGCATCTGGCCAGCGTCCGAGTCGTCCAGAGAAACCTGGTGTTCGTGGTGGGCCTCTCCCAGCGACTCGCCGACCCTGAGGTGAGCCCCGCGCCTGCCTCTCGAGCGACCTTCAACATCAGTCATTCTAGTTCTGGTCTGGTGAGGGCATAGTATACTGTTCTTATGCCGGCGATGGGAAAAACGAACCCCGCTAGCTTGTGGAATAATTTGCAGAATGTGTTTTTTTGATGACGACAACAACTTATGATTTCCTTTGTGTACAGGTCCTTAAAAGGCCAGAGTACTTTGGGAAGTTTGGTAAAATCCATAAAGTGGTCATCAACAACAGCACATCTTATGCGGGTTCACAGGTGAGAGGTCAAATGATGGTTCTTAAGATTTCAGGGAACACACACACACACACACACACACACACACACACACACACACACACACACACACACACACACACACACACACACACACACACACACACACACACACACACACACACACACACACACACACACACACACAGTGACAAAGGCTGAGTCTGTACTGGTTTTGCAGGGGCCTAGCGCCAGTGCTTACGTCACTTACATCCGGTCTGAAGATGCCTTAAGAGCAATACAATGTGTCAACAATGTGGTTGTGGACGGTAGAACACTGAAGGTGAGCATTAGCACAACTAACTCTCTCTAGAAAAAACTGTCAGCATTCCCTGTCCATGCTCTCGCAGCCATAACTGCATTGTGTTCTTTTTTTCTTTTACAAATGAAAGCAAATGGAAACAATGAGGTCTTTGTCATGTCAACATATTAACTTATTTAAATGCATTTTCAACACAGGCTTCTTTAGGCACCACAAAATACTGCAGTTACTTCCTTAAAAGTATGCAGTGTCCCAAACCAGATTGTATGTATTTACATGAGTTGGGGGATGAGGCAGCCAGCTTTACTAAAGAAGAGATGCAGGTAATGCTCTTATGCCTTCATTTGGAATGTATTGAATTGTCAAGATGTGTTGCCAAAGTGTCTCTGTGCTGATTTAGACCTTATTTAAAGTCAGAGAAGCATGTTGGCGTCTAATAAAATGGGATCTGTTGCATTGTTTTGAGGCGGGAAAGCACCAGGAATATGAGCAGAAACTTCTCCAGGACCTCTATAAAATGAACCCTAGCTTTCTACAACCCCCCACATGTGCAACAGAGAAGTCCAAAAGTAAAGCAAATTCTACACAAAGGTGGGTGTCGTTTACCTACAAGTGTATATACAAGCGTTACGTTTGTTTTCTTTTTCATTTTAGGTTTTTCATGAACTTCTTTTTACCTTCCAGCAGAACCAACAACGGCAAGGATGGCTGGCCAACGCTATCGGGGCACAGCAAGTTAGCCAATGGGCTTTCAGAAGACCGCAAGTCCCCGCCCCTTTTAGACTATTTAGACCAAGAGGTTCTTGCGGCAGATGGGCTAGATACTACAGACGGGCCTGGCCACGGCACCGCCATCTCTCCCTTCTCCTCCAACTGCGACAGTAACAGGTACAGATCACCACAGCGGTTGGTGTGTTGGCATCTTTGTCTGATTATTATCATCTTCATTCTGTGTTCTTCTTTTCTAAAGCATAGTAATTGTGTGTGTGTGTGTGTGTCTACAGTCCCAGTGAAAAACCTCCAGAACCAATGTCTATGGTGAACGGAGAGACTTTACAACAGGTAGAAACACAAACAAACAAAAAAACCTTTTCCGATTATATTGAGTCCAACACAACATGCAACATGCGTGGGTAAAGCCCCGCAAGACATTGTGAAAACCATCTCACATATCCGTGAACCGCTCTCTTCTCCCACCCCCTCCTCCCGTCCCAGATGGCCTGCGGCGACTCCCCGTCCCCTCCCCCGGGCCTGACCAAGCCCGGCCTGGTGGTGCCCATGAGCGTGGCGGACCTGGCTGCCCGCTCTCCCTTCGAGGGCGCGGCCGCCGAGTCCCAGTCGCTCTTCTCCGACAACAGCAACTTCCGCCACCCCAACCCCCTCCCCGCCGGCCTGCCCCCCTTCCCCAGCTCCCCGCGCAGCAGCTCCGACTGGCCCATGACCCCCGAACCACAGAGCCTCTTCGCCTCAGGTGAGTCGGCCTCCTGGCCTCGGTGCTCTAGGCGTACCACTCCATTTGTCATCAAGTGCTTTCGCGGGCCACCTCGTATGCAAAAGGTCAAATATAGATTAAAAACGCATGTAATGGCTGAGCAAAAATGAAGAATCACGTTTTATACGTAATTCCCAGTGTGAAACAGTAAAAAATTAAGTTCAGCAATGCTGCTTATACTCCCAGTTTGTTTAGCATTTACCATCAATGGAAAACATTACACTCTTTTTTTCTTTTTTTTATCATAAGCCATATTTACTGAACAATATTTTTTTATATATTTATTCTCAATTGTCTTTATTTTTGCTTTTATTGTAAATTAGTCTATTTCAAGAAAACAATCCCATGTTCCACCTGCAGTACCCTCGCGTACCCAAACGTTTTATTTTGTCAAGTGTAGCGCTCTTTCGGTTTTGTGTTTTGTGTTCATCCTCAAAGTCGACCCCGTGACATTGCCAAGACAAGGTGATGTTGTCACACTGGTTTCACCGAGCGATCTGATTGGTCTATTGGTTGATTTACAAGAATGTTTACCACCGTCTGTGATCTATGAGTCACTTCATGAGTTGCGGCTGATGTCATGTTGTAAACAAAAGGTGGTGCCTTCTTGGGTACAAACTACAGGTGCCTGCCTTTTACCCGGCGGGGGTTTGCAACAACAACAACAGCAAATTAATCCAGTGACAGTCACAGCCATCAGCAGTATGTTGACTTTATAGTAGTAGTTGTAGTTGACAAAGGCCTAGATGTAGGCCTAGCTAAACACACGTACCCTACCTCAACCATTTATTTTTTCATAGGATATGATCGCGTGGGGAAAGCAGACAGTTTTAGGTATGCAGGCATCTATTTGGGTAAGGGAAGTTTGACATAGTGTTTGTAGTTAAGCTTTGTATGAGTAGATTGTGAAGATGGGATGTTTTCAGTTCAATGCCCCTGCTGAATGGAAAATATATATGCTTGTTCTTGGTCAATTTCATGAAATGACAAGTTTGACAATTACTTATGGCCATTCTTCTAGATCACATTCTATTTTTTATTGCCCTTCAGCGAGGAAATGCATTGCCACATTTGAACATGAATTACGCACCCAACCGCACATGCGACATCAGGAGATCTAAGTTTAACACTTACTGAAAGCTTATCCCTGTACCTTTTTCAGTCCTGGGATGCTTGGATCAGAGATAGCTACCCGCAGCACTGATCAGGTGTCTAAAATCAACAACATGATGACGGCTGAATTATATTTGAAATGTAACACAGGGCTATTGGTGAGCTTGGATAAAACTATGAAGACAAATGAATCTCCCTGCACTAAGCACTTGTCTTTTTGGGTAGCGATCAACGCTTCTACTCCAGTTTGGTCCATTATAAATAGCCGTGTAGAGGTGATGTAATAATACCTTCTCATGTTTATGTGGACCTGTATGGCTTTGTCTCCCCCCTCCTTCTCCTCCCCTCCCAGACACGATACCCGTGTCCTCCTCCACAGACTGGCAGGCGGCCTTCGGCTTCGGCTCCTCCTCCAAGCAGCAGGATGACGACCTGGGCTTCGACCCCTTCGATGTCACCCGCAAGGCCCTGGCTGACCTCATCGAGAAGGAGCTGTCGGTGCAGGACCAGAGCCCCCTCTCCCCGGGGCTCCTGCCCCAGGGCCACAGCCTGCTGACCCCGCACCCCAACCACCACCACCACCCCCACCCCGCCGCCTCCCTCCACCACCACCACTTCTCCGTCGGCCCGCCGCGCCTCTCCCAGCTCCACCACAGAACCATCTACAGCTTCCCCGGCAGCCAGGCCGGTCAGCCCCAGCCATCCGCCAGGCACCCCTGGATGGCTGGCCTCCCCGCCACTCGCAATAACCTCACACACTTGAACCACTCGGCCAGTACTGCCTCACACAGTAACTTCCTCGACCTCAATCTGCCCCATCAGCACAGCACAGGACTGGGAGGGATCCCCATTTCAGGTACTCTCCTCTTTCAGCCCTCCTGTTCGACATGCATTCCAGACAAATTAATTAATGCTGTATTGGATATGTGCGCGCTTGTCTCACCGGCGCAGGCAGTATTAAATTGCCGAACATGGGTGCCTCCTTGCCGGTAATGAAAGGGATACTTGCTTGGGCTTCGTTTTGACCTTGCCCCAGAGCTGCAGTTCTGCATCCAGCCACCAGTAGGTGGTCAACGTGATTGTGGTTCACTCTTTGTTGTTGTCTTGTCCCTCTCTCTGCAGAGAACAGCAGCTCTATAGACGGCTTAAATGTAAAGGAGTGGCAGGACGGCCTGAGAGCCCTCCTGCCCAACATTAACATCAACTTCGGGGGGCTGCCCAACTCCTCGTCCTCCTCGTCCTCCTCCTCCTCCAACAGTGTTAACCACATCGGCGGGCAGGCAGGGCCCGGGGGCATCTCGCACAGCCTCAGCTGGGACGGCACGTCCAGCTGGATGGACCCTGCCATCATCACAGGTGAAGACCACGACCTCCTCTGTTCTGGTTCATGGCAGAGTCATCTGGGTGCAGGGCGGCTTGTTTTCAATGAGGACGTGAATCAAGCTCACGACACAATATTGCAATGAATTTTGAGTGCCATTGCGATGTGTTTTAAATATTGTGATACGATAGTTTATTTTGTGATATTTGATCTTTTGTCTGGTTTTTACTAATATATGAACATTAGGCAATCCAATGTATTTAAATTTTATTTTTTTTTACCTCTTTTTTTTTTTACCATTCATTTAAGATTACATTAACTTACGTTAATTTTTAAGTTTTTAATTTCATTGATAAAAAAAAAAATTAACAATCAAACATATTATTTTTAATAATAATATAATAATAATAATTTAAATTTGTATGTTTCATATTTTTTCTTAATCCCTGCTTTTGAATGACAACACAACTCCACTATGCCCTCCCTCCCTCCCTCCCTCCCTCCCTCCCTCCCTCCCTCCCTCCCTCCCTCCCTCCCTCCCTCCCTCCCTCCCTCCCTCCCTCCCTCCCTCCCTCCCTCCCTCCCTCCCTGCAGGTATCCCCGCCTCAGCAGGCAACAGCTCAGACAGCCTCCAGGACGACAACCCCCCCCACTGGCTCAAGTCCCTGCAGACGCTCACAGAGATGGACGGGCCAACCAGCTCGGCCGCCGCACAGCCCCTCCGCAGCGGCCTCCTGGACAGCCACCACCACCACCAACAACACCCCCACCACCACCACAACCACCACCCCCTCCACCACAGAGCCGCTGGCGGCTGGGCTCCCTACCTGCCCCCAGCCACGGCCAGCCCCGGCAGCCAGTTCCACTCCCCGCCCCCGGGCTTCCAGACGGCCTTCAGACCCGCGGGCCAGCCCACCACAGAGCGGTTACAGAGTGCCGTTGTGGACCGCCACTGATCACAGACTACAGCAGATGCCCCCCCCCCCCTCCACCCACCCATCCACTCACCACCACATACGCCCTACCCCACCCTCAGCCCTGCCTCCCCTCCCTCGTGACGCAATACACACACAGACACAGACACACAGTCTGCATATTATGGAAGTGATTAACGAAAATAACAACATGCTCTTTTCTTTCATTTCCCCGTTTCCTCGTTTAAGTTCCTCCTTTTTTGCTTGTCCAGCTGGAAGGCCTGTTTGGGCTTCTTTGTTTGTTTTGGGGAAGCGTGAGTTATTGATATGCTTGTGTCTGAAACCTTTAGGTTAATATCGCTAACCGAAGTGAAAGAGCACTAATAGAAGTTGTAGCAGAGAGAGAGAGAGAGAGAGGGAGTGCACCAGCAGGCGGTGACACAAGAGTTGACTCTTCAAAGAGGAAGCTGAACTAGGCCGCGACAGCACCTCTGTTGAATTAACTAATGACAGCATGAACAAATGTGTGCCGTGTTTGTCTGAAAGTTTAAAAAGAGTCACGATGACGTGTGAGGAATGAAGCAAGCTGTGAAATCTTCTCTTGAAGCTTTGCCCCAAAGACCCTCACCCAACCTACTGTAACGAGCGACTGTGAAACGGCGAACCCCCCCCCCCCCCCCCACACACACACACCGCCCCTTTGCAGACCTAATCATTATGTTCAGGGCCCAAGTGAGGGAGAGAAAGAACTACATTGCACTTAGCCTTTTTCATAATTTTCAGTTTTTCATTTCTTTTGTTAAATGTTCAAATCAAAGTTAGGATGGGCTGGAGATGCTGAACACAGCTCACAAAGTGAACGGGGAGTTAAGGGCCAAAGGCTATGCACAGGCTCCCTGTTGGGCAGGGATGCAAAGGGCCCCGTATGAGGCCCCCCTGCTTTCCCCTGGGGAGAAGGGCCCACGTCGGCCCTCCCCTGTTGGAGGGAAGAGATGTGTTGTTGCTGAACCTCTGTATCAGAGGATGGAGCGCTGCCCAACGCTGGGTGGAGCCAGGGCATTGGAGGAGAGTGTAGAGATGAAAAGACTGACACCCCGAACACTAGGGCCAGACTAGAGTATCGGCAGCGCCACTGTGTGGCGCCTGCGCTACCAAATAGCCGGTCCTTACTACTAGGGACTGTCACCAGAAGATAGAGGAAGGACAGGATGGATAAGGATGTGATGGCTATACAGGAGATGATACTAAGGAGGATAGCAATAGAGTGAACATGTAATTCCCCTCCCTCCCTCCCTCCCTCCCTCCCATCATCCCCTTCTTTGTCCCACCCACAAGTGCTTACACGAGGCCTTACAAAGAACAGATGAGAGAAGTGTGCTTGAGTGACTGGAAGCTCTATATATATAGCTAGCTCCATGATTGCTGAAAAATATTGATAAAATGCACCTATTGAGGCGGAAAATGTGGAATAATGTGTGTAACTTTGGCAAATGTATGCGACCCAAAGCAAAGTGCTTTAAGACATAAAGTACTGTAGTAGTAACCCAAGGAGCTCTCAAGCTTTGAGAAACTACCCTCTACCGCGAAATTCTGTTTCTTTCAAAGTCTTAACTGTCGCCCATATGTTCTCTTGTCTCTCTCTTACCTGCTGCTGTCCCCCCGTCTTTTCCCTGTCCTGTCTCCCATCTAAACAGTATTCACAAGATCCACAACCCCATCCAGGAGAGAACCAACAAACAGTCATGCTATGGGATTTAAGATAATGTTGAAAAACTATTTAAGGTACCTGAAATTCAACTGTCCTCTGCAGGTCTGGTTAAAAAAAAAAGAAAATTAAATAAATGAGAAAATCATTTTTGGTGTTGAAATTTTGTCTTCATCTCAATCTGTCGTCCATGTGTTTGTTCATAAAACAAATTTGTCAGCAAACGAAATTATCATTGTTTTTTTTCATTACTACTGCCCCAGGTAGACAAACGCGTTTCAAACTGGCATGAACTTTGATTTTCGTCCGCTAGGTGGCGGAGGAAACGACTTAAATAACGGTGATAAAACTCTGCAGTGCACCCTTGTAGTTCACACAAGGTTACGGGAACGCTTTCCTGGCACTAGTTTTTAATTTACAATTAGGTTATCTTTGACGCCATATATCACAATTGTCACCCTCCCCTGAGAACAAGATTGCTGTTCTCTGAGCAGCTTTAAAAGATGTATCGCTATATTAAGTCTAGTACAATTTACATCCCCCCCCCCCCCCCCCCCCCCACAGGCTGTAAGTCAACGTTGTACAAGTGTATGCAGAGCATGTGGGACTGCAAACTTGCAGCACTGCACCGTCCATGCCAATGCAGCAGAGGGACAGCAGTGTGTCCTTCAGGACCTCTGATGGACACGGGGCGTCTCTAGACACATGCCCACTTTAGCAACCCCCTACTTTATCAGTGTCCTTTTTCACAGAATCGCTCTCCCCCTTTTTCAGAATAAAGAAAACGCTGTCACCAGTGAACAGTGACAGTGCAGTGAGGACTGAGGACTGAATAATAGAATCAGTATTTCTCACAGTAGCCACTTGTCTTCAAATCAAAATCCAGTATCCTAATCTGAGATTCAAGGGGATATATGTCCGAATCCTTGATAAAGGTCATGTTTTCATTATTGATGTGGACTACAAATCTCTTCATACAATGTTACTGATTAAGTTAAGTATTAACATTAATAATACTTAAGTTACTAAACATCTACTTTAATATCATTCAGTACCTTTCAAGTAGGCCTGCTCACCCACAAAAGAAGACATACAAAATGTTATCCATTATAACATCCAGCCCCATGGAATGGAACAAGCTATTTTTCATTTGCTCCTATGGAATAGCCGAACATACCTTCTGGTATGTTCTATTTGAGTGTGACCTTTCAATAAACCACAAAGGTGGGATGTGAGGGAGAGGAGGATGAAGAGGAGAAGGAGTAAAAGATCCATTGATCCATGGAGTGTTTCCAGTGGGGGGGGGGGGGGGGGGGGGGGTGGTTGGCAGTAGGAGGAGGAGGAGGAAGAGGAGGACGACAATAATGCTAGTGTTGCAGAGAGCTTGGAGCTGTTCAGATCTAGAGCAAAGAAAACGGCATTGTTTTTATTCCTCTCTGTTTCTCGGCTAATGAAGCTGCTTCGAACAATGGAAATCACTGCCTCTTTCGACTCTGGAAGATACGCCAGTATAGCCTACGTAAGCAATACCTTCCCTCCTGCAGGTTATAGCCAGTCAAGAATCAAATGATCTTTACCTTGGTAATCGGATCAGTAATCCACTAAGCACATTATTATTTAAGTTATTGTAACTTCCCGATGGCAATGAAAACCCACAGAAGTTTACTT
>JACYXH010000216.1:1897500-1930000 GCA_026745465.1 Lota lota | reverse complement strand
GAGAGAATGAGAGAGATAGAGAGAGAGAGAGAGAGAGAGAGAGAGAGAGAGAGAGAGAGAGAGAGAGAGAGAGAGAGAGAGATCACAAGTGAGAGAGAGATCACGAGACAGAGAGAAAGTGAGAGAGACAGAGAGAGAGAGAAAGAGCGGAAAGACCAAATCAATTGAGTGGCTAGGTAGGGAAGAGACCCTGGCTAGCTGTGTGGTGGGGCGGAGAACCCCGCAGCTAGGACTGCTTCGGAGACTGAGTGATGGAGGGGGGAGATGATGCTATCGGAGGTGGGTTTTGGTCCTGTGACTGGATCCATAACATTTAAAGGCTTATCGCCTTTACCACAAGTGAGTTATCCATGATCCAACATGCTACAGTCCCAAGAGCTGCACTCCATTACGGCCCATATCTCAGTCATACACGATGGCCACCCTGTGTCAGTCACCCTGGCTAGCCATTATGGGAATGACTATGTGAGATATTACGTGTTCTTCTCTGCATGGCCCTCCTCCAACCATCTTGAGTGCTGTGCGGTGATGTAACTGAAGAGGGAAGGTCACTGAGCCGGGTGCGATGATGTCAAGTTTTGGATTTTCCTCCCCCAGACACAGTGCACTGACGGTGCATGTTGCACAGGATGAGCTAGAAAGAGGATATTTACACTCGCAAGGATATCACAAGGACACGCCAGGTCTAACCTGCAGGGGTGGATGGTGGATGGATGGGTGAAGGACTTATGCTATGCAGGGTTGATGAATGGATGGGTGGATGGATGGATGAATGGATGGGTGAAAGGAGGGATGGAAAGATGGGTTGATTGGGTGGGCGGAGTCACTGGTGGAGTGGATGGATCGAGTGATGGATGGACGATGGGGGAAGATGAATGGAAAGACGTCGTGCTGTATCTACATTCGTTTTCTTTTGTGCACACTACAACACTATAAGTACACAATGCCGTAGTATTTCATTGAGCGGACAGTGAAAAAACCCTGACCAACCGATAGATGAATGGGTTGTTAATAATGAACTCCCCCTTCTTTTGAAATCACGTCTCCGCCCCTCAATCCCCCCTGTGGGCTTGCTCCATCGGGCTCTCAGCCATCACATTGTCTTTGCTGCATCACTACGATGATGTAGAGCTGTCAGGAGCCAGAGGTAAAGAGGTACATTTAACCGGCCCGGAGTTTCACAAAGACCATTTGTGGATTTCCACAAGGACAAGGAAATTATGGACGTGCCCTTAATTATTAAACAAGTGTGTCAGCAGCACGGCCGGATGGAGGTAATGCAAGGAGGAAGTGGGCCAGAGAGAGGACCCCTGGGATGGGGAGATGAGGGGAATTGGTGGGCCTATAGAACTGGGTGGTGGGGGGGATGTTCGACCCACAGGGCACGGCTCAGACATAGCATATGCAATATTGCTGTCCAAGCAATTCTGCGATGATGTTTTTGTACGCGGCTAAGATACACATCCAGTATATGTGGCTGATGGAGGCAGAGCCTATATAGTGAGCACCCTGATCTTCTCGCACTCACAATGATGGCGTGCACAAGCAGTAATACTGTTGGAATGGACCAATAGCCGACGACTGAAAACGCAGGTGATTTGATCTAGATTAATTGGATGCTGCTGTGCTGTGCTGTGCAGGCACCAATCGCTTGGGAAACACTGATAAAGGCCCTTTGGAAACCTGCTTTTGGATGACATCAACAAGAATGGAATTTTGGTCTAAACACGATATGAGGCGAGTGTCTATCTTCACATAAATCGATCAGGGAATATCAAGTGTGCCAGAGGCCTGACTAAGGCAAATCAGTTGTATTGTGTGTGTGTGTGTGTGTGTGTGTGTTGAGTGGGGGGGGGGGGGGGGGGGAGAAGGGCGCATACTGTTCCGGTACGAACCTGAGCGCACATGAATTGAAACAGTTTTTATTTAAAAGAAGAAAAAAAACGTGCTCAGATCAGAGCAGCCCGTGTTGATGGGGAAGTGGCCTAGAGATAGAATGAAGAGGGAAACACAGGAGAAGGAGTTGAAATGCAGTGTCTGCTGCACCGCTCACAGACCGTCCCTCAACTGGTTTCAACAGGCGGACTGCTGGGGATCGCTAAACGCGGTTGCCTCCACCACAGATTCAAACTGAAGGTCCCCTGACTGCGTGGGAACGGGCTGCTGACGTGTGCCGCACACAACACGTGACCACGCCGCGGTTGTCGCGGAACAGGAGGAAGTCATCCAAACGTTACACCAAGGAATCAGCACCTATTAAATCACATACATCTCACACCTTCATCGGACTGAGATGGACCTTCTTTTCATCACTGAATGGCTAGTTCAACCAACGACAACGACAACAACAACAACATCAAGCAAATATCCTTCAGTCCTTCAAAGATAGAAACTAGAGCTATGGAGCAGTAGCTTTAACAAGTGCAATACGCAGTGTGCTCCAGACGTATGTTAGGAGTGCCAAACTGTGTGTTGGTGCTTAGAGACACTGACTTGGCTCAGACCCCAGACTCTGATGGTATGTGCAGTGGATATCCCCACCCTGGCCGTGGATTGTGTGTATGTGTGTATGTGTGTATTTGTGTGTGTGTGTGTGTGTGTATGTGTGTGTGTGCGTGTGTGTGTTTGTGTTTGTGTTTGTGTGTGTGTTAGAGAAGGTAAAGAAAGAAAGAAAATAGGTAAAGAAAGAAAAGATAGTGAACAGAAGGACGAGGAGGGAAGGAAAAGTTTAGTAACAGAGACAGAAAGGGCAGATGAATCAAGAGAGAGAGAGGGAGAGAGAGAGGGAGAGAGGGAGAGAGGGAGAGAGGGAGCATTGATAAAAAGCAAGAGTCAGGGAAGAGATACAAACAGCAGAGGAAATTAGTGCCAGGTGAGAGTGACAATGCATGTGAGAAAGAAAGACAAGACACAGAGAGAGGAAAAGCATGATGGAGAGCGAGAAATAGAGGAAGAGAGAGAGAGTGTGGAGAGAGACAGAGGGAGAGAGAGAGTGTGGAGAACGAGAGAGTGGAGAGAAAAGGAGTGTGGCGAGCAAGAGAGAGTGGGCAGACAGACAGAGAGTGTAGAGAGATAGAGAGAGAGAGAGAGAGAGAGAGAGAGAGAGAGAGAGAGAGAGAGAGAGAGAGAGAGAGAGAGAGAGAGCGGTGGGACTGGAGCCAGCTCACCCCACCCCTCTGCTGCTGCCTGCAGAGAGCAGAGTGCTGCATTTCCTGGGGGCAATGCAGAGGACGAGGAAGTGGGAACTCACTCTGCCGCCTGTCTCCCGAACACACGTTGGTCCAGGGTCCCCGACAGCAGCTATGAGGAGACACCGGTGATACGGCCAGGCCGGCTACGTCCTTCTGCATGCTTGTTGTCCCCATGGCGACGGCTACGGTCCAACATGTCCTCCCCAGGTGCTAGCTAACAATAGGGGTGGTGGTGGTGGTGGTGGTGGTGGTGGTGGTGGTGGTGGTGGTGGTGGTGGTGGGGGGGGTTAGTAGTCTGCTTGCGGAACATGAACACGTTGCACATTTAAAAATAAATATGTTATTTCGAGTATGAATGTCTTTGAACTTTGGAAGTTACTTTCTCGGTCCTCGTGATGTCAAACCCCCCCAGCATCTCCAGAACTTTGACCTTTAAATACATAAACACATAAATAAGCTTAGATGTTGTTGTCAAATGAGTTGTATGAACTCTACTTTACAGACACATAGATGTTACTTACTCAGAAGAATCGTTGGTCTGCTGAATATCTCAACCTACAACCCAAAAACGTGTGTGTTCTTTTAGAACTCCGAGAGGGTGCCTCTGGGTAATGTAGTAGGAAACGAGAGCTGTGGATGATGTCGGAGGTGCGGAGGGGGCATCAAGCCCTGGGCTGTGCTCTGGGAGTCCCAGGGAATGGCCAAGATAAGGAAGGCCTCTTGTGGGAAAAGGGATTAATGTAGAACTATTACCACTGCTCTGTAAAAGGATGCCAATGACTCTTCTGAGAGCATAGGTCGGTGTTAATACCAAGAATTATAATAGACACCATGAGGCATGCTATGGGCTACCCTTTAATGAGTGTCATTGTGAGATCTTTACTTAAGATGACATGTGACTGGACAAAAAGAACCAATGGAGAGTGGTCTTTGGCAGCCTTTTAATCTATTCTGTAAAAAATATTAAAAAAATATTTAACTCAGAATGTTGATACAGCAACCTGCGACTGCACCAACAGTCTTTTTTATCCAACAAAAACAACTAACCACCAGGAGTTATCAAATCATACTGTTATTAATAACTAATGCTTTGACAGCGGGCCAGGCTGTCAAAGCATGGAACAGTGTCAAGACATTCAAAAGACATTCATACCAAGCACAAGCAATGATCAAATGAACATACACCAGCGGATCCTTAAAAATTTATTGAAGTTAATGTAAGACAAAATCATAGCTGATATAAGTAAAAAATAAAGGACCCTTGCATAGATCACAGACCATGCCTTTGTCGTCGGCTGACAAACGGAACATTGAAGCATAGACCTTGAGGAACACAGGGACATGAGGATGGCATTATAACACAGCGCATATGGATGACTGGAAGAGGTTCCACAATCATGTCGTAGTTCAGAGCCGGTCCTCAACGGACCAGCTGTGGTCACATTCCTATGGTGTGTTTTTTTTTTTTGCATGCTTGACAGAAAGACAAACTTTAGCAGGTCGTTCCGTCATTCATGACATACCCACTCTTACAAGTTCTTGTCATTAATAGTCAGTTGTATACGTGTTTGTTTCTAACAGAGGTACAGAATGTTCCCACTACAAGTTCAGGCCGGCACCTTCTACATACGGCAAAAAGTATCCCATCATTGCCTTTAAAACCGTACGGAGCATACAAGAGGGGGTGTGTGTGGCACCAGTCAGGTTTCAAAATCTCAAGCTTGTCCCACCAGGATATAGCATCAGTTTGTTTTAGAATAGGGATAATCTGTTAGATACTAGCCCTTTGTGTGTCCTTCCTGTTCCTATTCTGAGCCTAGCAGGCAGAAACCTGTACATCACGGACAGTCAAAGATGGCTGAGATTACCAACACCATCTCAGTACTAAGATAGGCGCTAAAGTGCGTTTGGGAACACAGCAGAGGGGACACATTTGTTAAGTTCCTGCATGGCCATTGTTTAAGCCTGAGTGCGGATGAAAGCAAGGGTTTTTTCTTCTTCTTCAGATGTGAGTATAGTTTGATCTACAGTTTTTGAAGGGCAAAAGGCGCATGCAGTCTTCCATTGACCATGCAGTTTTTGTGTCCATAGGTTGCTGTAGAGAAATGTGTCTTAACATTTGCCGGAAGTTCGCGAATTGATTATTAGAAAATGGGTGTTATGTTGTTGGAATGATGGTGTTGATCAAAAAGAAAGAAAGGTAGAAAGAAAGAAAACAGACAATCTAACAACCATAGGTCATAATGCTAGTACATCTGTTTTTCATGTGGGTTAGTATACAGTATTTAGTAGAGCTGTTCAGTTGGCTTGCCAAAGGAACATATCGCGTCTTTGATATTACAGTATATGGCATGTTCTTCCTAAAACATTCAATCATATTACAGTGCCACACAAAAAAATAGGACACACAAGGAACACTTAATAATTGATTCATTGTTTCGTTTTCTATACTCAGTAGTGTTTTTGACATTTTTATCCTTTTTTATCTATTTAGTTATGTAACTGCTTTAGCTAGAATGGCATGATGTTCTTACTACATTTCTAAAATAGTTATCTTCGTTTTTTTACTATTATTATCATTATAGACCTTCTTTGTCATGTTTTTCATTTAGGTAAGCACAATATGTGAAAAACATTAGCCTAAGAAAAAATAAAGAATAAAAGCAACAATATAGGCACCTTCTCTGTCTCTTCCACACTACTCCCACAGCACACAGCCATTCTGTCCGGTGGATTGATAATAGCATCCTCTAAGTGCATGATGCACTGTTCCTGTGGGACTGGGCTCCAGCACTGCCTATAGCCCCTTCATCAACCTTAGTTCCTTACTGTAAACAACTAACGTTAGACCTGGGAAGTTAATGGGGGAGGTGGGGAGGTTGGGGCAGGGCGAGGGGGAGGCTGCCATTATTACGGAGTCTATATTTGGCTTATTCATGGGTTTTTCCTTCTCACAGAAAAAGGTGAGATTGAGCCCAACAACTGCCTCCCCCTAAACTATAAGAACCCGCAGGCCAGACGGCTGGCATGACCCATCCCGTTAGTCTAGTCTAGTTTGTCCCGTCGAGTGATTGCGGTTCTTATATCGCTTCGAATGGATTTTGCTTCCTTATTTTACAAAATGCACCCAACAAACGGGGGCCTGTCCATGTATTGCTGTAAGAATGTGTTGTGTTGGGTAATTGAATGCATAGCACCGCGTATTGAATGCCCTCACGGCAAAATATCATAGCAACAACACTGATAATGTGAGGGATATGATGTATATATTCATAACTGTCTCAGACCTATCCAAAAGGGTGCACACATAATTGACACACTAGTTTACCAAACATTTGCCTCCTGGCCCATTTTCTCCATGGGGAAGGTTCAAGCTTGTATTAAATCTCCAGATACATCTCCATAAGATGCCTTATCATAGAAGTTCCCTGACACATGAGTGTGTGGCACACTCATTAATGAATCACTAAGGCTTGTCAACTACACTGCATCATTAACCTGCTTAAGAAAGTCCTTTGTTCGCATTATCGGTTTTTGCATTTTATTTTCCTTTGAAAAACAAACTGAAATCTCTGACCAGGTAGGACTAGAGAACTCTCCAGCTTCCCGAAAAACTTTGAGTAAGTTTCAGGCTAGGCAAATTAAGTTAGCATGACATATAGCAGAGCATCATTTCAGTACATGAACAATGAAAGCTTTAAGGTCAAGGCTAATACAATTTTATTTCTTCCTTCTAGCCCATATCCCCAATGAAAGTAAACAAAAGCGATAATAACATTTCTTCTTCTACCCCCAAGTGCTGGATGTCCACCAAACAACAGATACACTTTGGTGGCATAGAATTCCCATGTTGTCCAAAAGTTTCTTTAAAATAAAGTCACACCGCATCCATCTCGCTGTTAAAATGAGGTTCCATCAACCCCAAAAGTTTTACACCCCCCCCCCCCCCCCCCCCCCCCCCCCCCCCCCCCCTCCGAAAGACTGCTGTCTTAAGCAACAGCAAGACAGAAAGAGTCAACATACCACTGCACATGTGCAGTGCCCTCATCCCAAGCGAGTCTATCTCCCTGGCGCTTGTTAATCAATGTTCTCTTGGACAACAACAACAACAACAGCAACAACAACAGAACAGGCAACATGGCACCAAAGGTACATTCCTATCTGCCGTTCACTAGACACAGACAAACGTTATCAACATACAACGTGAGTAAAATCATTAAATAAAAAGCATGGTCACCGTCTCAGGAAAATTTGACAGGGATTTGGGCAGTAAGAAAAACATAGAATCACGCTAACCTTGTCCTTTATGTTGGCGGCGGGGGGGGGGGGGGGGGGGGGGGGGGGGATTGCAGCATAGCCCGTCTTTACATTACAGTCCGGAGATCTGTACGAGACAAGGACATACATCACCACGGCAACCAGCTGGCCTCAGCCAAACAAGGAGAAACCGGGCAACAAAAAGAGTCAAAAGAAAAAGAAGGTCATCCAACAAAATTGCTTCGAGTGATTGAACAAATGTTTCACCAGCAGCAGGGAATGTGTGAAGGCAATGGAACAGCGATGGTGGATGTCATCTAGCACCTCGACTTTGGAGCCAGAAACAACTAGCACATTCAGGAAGACCTGCTCTTGGAGGGAATTATCTTCCGAAGCTTTCTTGAAGCCAAGCCTAAGGCTAAATAAGGCCATTTTCTTTAATTAAAAAGAAATAAAGAGCATACAAGACAACAATGCTATCTGTTGGACAAAGAACGGACCGCATAGGTAGAGAGAGAGACAGAGAAAGAGAGAGAGATGTGGATTATTCAAGTAATGTCCTTATCCTTCAGTGTCCTATCCTTTTTTCAGTGTTGCCTATTTTCTCCTATAATCTACCAATACAGTCTAATCAAAGTGTAGCTAAGAGCACAGCCACGAGCAAGAACGTTTAACTTGAAAGTTAGATGCTGCACCCGAACAAACCAAACTCCACCTGTGCAAAATAAGGGGTGGCACCCGCTCTGAATCTTAATGCCCAAGAATCACTATCCGTTTCAAAACTATAGCACTACTTTGTTTCCCTGTCTTTTCTATCTTCTTCAAGACACGACGCTGTTTCGAAACAACACAGTCGGTTGTGTTGTTTGTCGTTTTCCTTTTACCATGACCCAGTAGAGACTCTGTGTAAGCTATGCTCCATGAATGCATGTCTAGTTATTTTTCTTTGCGATTGTGCGTTGCTAAGAGGGAAGTGTTCCAAGAGTTGGGTTGTGGCTCTAAGTGCTTATATGCGAAGGCTACATTTGGGGAAACTACACTCAGGGTCAACTTTGTATTACCGCAATTTAAAAACTAGGGTTCAGTATGAAAAAGTATGTGGACGAATGAAGTTCTGCAGTTAGTTTGAAGAGACCTTACTGAGGTAGATATTAAAAAAAGAAAAGAATGGCTGCATGGCACACAAAGCAACAGCAATAGAAGATGACAAAAACAGAAAGGTAAAAACTCAACATGGATGGTCTTCCCTTTGGATATAGATGGATGCGTAAGGGCATTAGGTTAAGTGGGTGACAGCATATAGAGATGGCTATGCATTGCAGCTATGGATTATGTACACTGTCTCTGGCTGTTTTAACCTCCATCACAATGCCCGTCGCCATTGAAACCATACCGTCAACGGCAAAACAGTAGGAAGAAAGCAACTAACCTAAATCTGCTCCACCTCAGCACTTTTTAATTGTACACAGAGGCACTTTCACTAGTCCTGTTGGTGAGAAGGCTAAAGGCACTAGCAACTAATGCTAAAGCAAATCTTTATCACAATATGAAGAGGATTTTGGTTTAAAATTCATCCATGGTTTTTTTCACAACCAGCATGTTATAATTTCTTGGTGAAATGGAAGCATGACTCATACTTTTTTTTAACTTTTTCTTGTTCAAAGAAGGTCCATGCACTGCATTATTGAAGTAATACTGTAATTGGTGCTTAATATGGTTATATGCAATTTTTGTTAATATTTCTTCAGCTTCTTTGACTACTTTTTAAATTAGAAACTCTGCATCCCCAAGGTGGGCTTGGATATATTTTGTCACATTTCAGATATTTCCAGGAGTTAAGTTCCATGGTTTCCTTGACAACAGGGCTGTGCCTGGATTGCAACAAGCTCAATACGGATGTCATGCATTAAATATACCAGGATACAAAAGTTTCTTAGTCAATAGATCATAATGCAGGTAACTTTTTTTCATGCTATGAGCTCATTTATGTACTTCTCCCTTAAGATTCCACATTCAATTCCTATTACTCCTAAATGATTAGCATTTCAAATAAAAAACGTTACCCAGAGCACTTCCGTGTGAAAACCAAATGAGAACGGGATGAAGGGTGTCTCTCCATAAAATAACATAGTTACCATTGTGTGAGATATGTCACGTGCATGCCGATATCAAAATGGGGTAGTCTCTAAACATGCTCGTGTGAAGCTCCTTTAATAATTGTGCTGTGTTGCATCTTGAGGGCATGGCATTGAATCACTTGGTGATATCATAGTTACAACATCTGCTGGAAAAATAGCAGCATTGCAGAAGTCCGTGAAGCCAATCCCTGTGTCTTTACATCCAGTAAGGGGGTGAAGTCAGTCTTTTTTTTTTCTATAAGGTGCTTTTCTGAATTATAGATCCTTTCCAGAGGCGGAATCGGGGGGATGGGTGGGGGGGGGGGGGGGGGGGGGGGGGGCAGGGAAAAGCGGGGAGGGGTGAGGTTCGCCCAACTTCTATGAGGCAATCACTGGTCTACAGACTCTTGCATGTCTCTGCATACTTTTCCCAATGCTTTGTGCAACTTGCTGAAATGTTATCTCCATGCATAACACTTTTTTTCATGGTCACGCTGCGATCCGATTCATCGTCAATGCTCCTTGCATCTTCTGGGATATTGCGTGTGCATAATAATAATAATGGATACTTTTTTTCCTTTTTCAATATATTGTGTGTGTGCGGGTGTGTGCGGGTGTGTGTGTGCGTGTGTGTGCGTGTGTGTGCGTGTGTGTGCGGGTGTGTGCGTGTGTGTGCGTGTGTGTGTGTGTGTGCGGGTGTGTAAGCGTGTGTGTTTGTGATTTTAGGATCATAAGAATGAGTTACTCTATCTACCTGCCGGGACAGGTGTGTTTTTTCTAGTTCCTCTCTATATAGCTGAGCATGAAGGCCTACTGCCGCAGTGCCTAGTGTTCGGGAGGTAAATGAATACATTCCTAAATGGTGTTTCCGACTCCTCGTGTGTGTGTTTGTGTGCGCGTGACGCGCGCGCGTCAGGGCTCCCCTGACCTTTGACCTCCCGCTCACACGTCGGTGAGCAGCTTGCTTTTGTTCACGCAATTCTGATTGGCTATAGTGCAATTGCCAGTTCTGAGGTTCGCCTCTCTGAAATTGTCGATGCTGTTGTTTATGTCCCCGTCGATCTCCATGTACTCTGACTTGCTGGCGGTGGAGGAGCTGCGGCGGCTGGAGTTGGTCTCGGAGGGGATGTTGGGGTTGCTGACGTTCAGCAGCTGGGCCTGCTCCTCGCCCTCCGTCTCCCTGTGGTAGAAGTAGTTGAAGTTGGACACGATGACGGGCACGGGCAGCGCGATGGTCAGCACTCCGGCGATGGCGCACAGGGACCCCACGATCTTGCCGCCGATCGTGACCGGGACCATGTCCCCGTATCCCACGGTTGTCATGGACACCACGGCCCACCAGAAAGCGTCGGGAATGCTGCCAAAGTAAGAGCCCTGCTCCTCGGCCTCGGCGAAGTACACCGCGCTGGAGAACAGGATGACCCCGATGAACAGGAAGAAGATGAGCAGTCCCAGCTCCCGCATGCTGGCCTTGAGGGTCTGGCCCAGGATCTGCAGGCCCTTGGAGTGCCGGGACAGCTTGAAGATTCTGAACACTCTGACCAGGCGGATCACCCTGAGGATGGCCAGAGACGTCGCCTGCTCCCCCACACCCTCCGTGTTCTCGGGGTCTTCGGCCAGCTCGGTCCCCAGCGTGATGAAGTACGGGATGATGGCCACGATGTCGATGGTGTTCATCATGTTCTTGAAGAAGGCCGGCTTGCTGGGGCACGCCAGAAAGCGCACGATCAGCTCAAAGGAGAACCAGATGATGCAGAGGGTCTCGATGATGAAGAAGGGGTCTGTGAGGATATTTGGCTTGTAGAAAAAGGTGATGTTGCCTCTGGTCTCCATACGGCCCCTTGGGTCGTCTTTGAGCTCTGGTAAAGTCTCTAAACAGAATATGACGATGGATATTAGAATGACCATCACAGATACTATGGCGATGCCTCTGGCCGGGCCCGAACTCTCCGGATGCTCAAAGAGAAGCCAAACTTGACGTTGGAATTCCTTCTCGGGTAAAGGGCGCTCTTCCTCTCTGATAAAGCCCTCATCCTCACGGAATTTTTCCATTGCATCCACCCCTAGCTCATAAAACTTTATCTCTTCCGAAAACATATCCAGAGGGACGTTCACTGGCCTTCGTAGCCTTCCCCCAGACTGGTAGTAATAGAGAATGGCGTCAAAACTTGGACGGTTTCTGTCAAAAAAGTACTCGTTTCTCAGGGGATCAAAATAGCGCATCCTCTTTTTGGGGTTCCCCAGCAGAGTCTCTGGAAACTGTGACAGAGTTTTTAGTTGCGTTTCAAACCGGAGCCCGGCTATGTTAATCACCACCCTTTCGCAGCATTCGTGGTCGTCGTGGTCCGGGGGGTAGGTGTCCTGTGGGTGCCCCGGTACCGCCGAGGTCTCGTCCATGTTATCTCCTGCGACGACAGTCATTTTTGCGGAGTTGAGGAAATTCCGGTTACTCAGATTGGGGAGGCATTCACTTATTGATCAGATCTCCACCCCAGCTCTCGAACCCCCAAATGTTGAAGTCCCCAGGTAAGGGGTAGCTTGCTTGCCTCAGTGCGGCTCCACTGCGGTTCTCGCTGACTCGACCATTGCCGCCTGCCGCTGCATCTGCTGCTGCTGCCTCTGTCACCCAGTCAGAGAGAAAAAAAAAGAATAGATCGAACAGCCGAGATATTTGCTAGGTCAGCGATTTCTGCTATTTATTTATTTATAAATGGTACTTCTCATATAGTATACCATGGCGGCATGAATTCATCCATTTGTCCTACACAGAAAAGAATAACTGCACCCCTGAAACGCCTTTGCCTACACAGCATGTGCGGGATTCGCCTCAAATAGATTCCGATATATTAAAGGTATTTTGACGCATACGTAAGTCTGATGGGCTTCTGTAACAGACACTGATGCCACTAACCGCATTTAACCCAGGCCCGTTGTATGATAAAAGTAGAACATATAACACGGCATGGCATACAGAAGCTCATATAATCGCATAGGCGCAGTACTTGTAAGTTGGCCGTTTCGTTGCTTACCTTTGGGTTGATCTTGATGAGTATAATGCGTCTTATCCCGGAGTTAAATCGTTTCACGATAGGACGCCCGTGGATGTCATGTTGCGATACCACTTTCCACTGCGCCCATGAAACTAAATCAGTTATGTCCACACCGACATCCCAAGACCTCGGTTTCCGCCTCTATCAAGTAACCCAGAAGCACACTCCTCCGCGCCGTAGTACACTGGAATGCAGCTTGCGTTAGAATAGCACAAGTGGGCTGAAGATGCGATAGAAAACAAAACGGATCGCAAAGCCGCAGCGTCTTGGGCTGCTGGTACGGCAGCACTTTGGCGTGAATGGCTTATACCGCAGGAGAGGATCTTGCGCTGCAATTCAGAAGGGAGATAGATTAAGGGCAATAAAGGAGCCCGTTGACATTTCCAGACATTACTGCATCAGCAGAAATGTGCTCTTACGGGTAGACAGGATGACGGGCATTTATCTCTCTCACTTGGTAAAAAAAAAAAAAGAAGAAAAGAAAAGGACACAGACATGTTACAGAAGCATGCCGTGATGAATTGCCATTGAGACAGCAGGGCTTGAAACAAGTGGTGGGGTAATCGTGTTTTGTTATGCATTTCTCACACAAGTTGGAGGTGAAGTAGAAGACGATGTGAGGGGGAGAGAAGGGAGGGAGGGAGGGAGAGAAAGGGAGGGAGGGGGGCTGATGGGATGGAGGGGGTTCGACGCAATGCAGACCGGTTGTACTAAAGCACAGCTGCCAGAAGTTCTCTTAAAACCACAAAACATAAGGATTATTGTGCCAACACTGGCGCAATTCCTCACACACTTGGGGAACGGAAACTTGGTTTGGAATCGCCGCCGGAATAGAGCTGCTGCTCTATTATAGAATCGCTACATTTTGTCTTCATTCAAATGATATATGTCCTGACTGACAACCTGATTGCCAAGGATTTAAATAGTGCCTCTAACTAGACCCTAGGAGTGGATTCTCGGGACCTCCCGAACAAAGGTAAACCCGTGGAGTGGTTTCAGCACCACGGACAGCGTGCGTGATTACGCTTCCTCCCCAAAGCAAGTACTGGATGTTTTGAAAGAAAACGTCAAGGATGCACATGTATTTGACAACAACATTGCGTTTGGTGGAGTTGAGCACACGAGTGTTTCGCCACGTTATTGTTACTTTCGCAATGTTGTACAATATGAAATCCTTCTACACAGTATTATTCATTGTGATAACAGAATGTATTTCACACAACGAAATCTGCAATCTGGCATAAAACGGGTGACACTTTGTCTTGTTAAGATAAAGGATGATGTGGTAAACCGGGCTTACAGCTTTAAAAAGAAGAGTCCCACTTCGTATGGCTTCAACTGAGGAACAAATCATGAGGTGTTATGTCATCAGCCAACTCAGGTATACAATGTGGCAAACAATTGTCAGCCCTCAGCAAGCCATGATTAAAGACCTTTATAAAGGAAGCTAACAATAGCCGACACTCTGAAGTGTCTCAGGTCATTTACGGTGCATCAGATTGTGTTTTAAATGACGAACCTATCCGATATCACGTGACACTAGGCCTACGCCTATTGCATAGGCCTATAACCTAAATTTAGATAGGGCTATAGTGTATACATTTCAGCATTGCAGTTCTGCTTGCTTCTCCCAGAACATTGCTTAGATGATTCCTAAAATAGGCAGTTTATGATGTGGAAACGGAAGCTGTAAAAGTGTTTAGTATTGCCTATAATGATGAGATAATATTTGCAAAATTATAGGCTGTATCTCAATCCCCATAGTCTGTTTTGGTGATCCATAGGCTTTGCTGCATTAAAGCTGCATTACATCTTCTGATAAGGTCATTCCAATACTTACACTACCCGTGTGTGATAATCTCATTCAAAGTCTCATACAAACAGTTTTGGTTGGCCTAGTGTGTTCGAGAGACAGCACTGTCAAGTGTATAATGCGATTTAATTTGTGTATAGATTTAATGTACATTACCATGTAGGCCTACACTACCAACTGTATATGTATTGTGTTGGTCAGAATTGCATCACAATGAAAACTACCCATCTCATTTTTCTCTTCTTATTTAACATTTATTTATAAAAACAAGAATAAAAGACCACAAGTTTGCATAGAAAAATAAATCTTGTTATTCACAATAGCTCAATTTCATACAGATATTCTGACCAAACTCGCAGTTTATGTTTTTAACGAAGTCAAAACCACATGTTCATTCTGAAAGATGTAAACTATAGCCTATTGACACCAAATAAATGCCAATTGTACACACTACTTAAATAAAGAACCATGTCGCGTCTATTGGCAATATGGAGTTGACACAGCAGTGCTCCTCTTTAGCTTAATGCATAGGCTGTGAACTTTTTCAAAGTTTACGTTTTTGCACATTTTAATTTATGGTACAACAACGTCACCACGTATCTCAGCCCTTGGAGAATGGTACATGTCCTATTTGTATTGTTATACTACTCTGAAGGATAAACATGCTTCCTCTATCTGCATGCTGAGCAACGAATCTCACGATAAAATAGCCGTTTTCGATCAAGAACAACAAAAAAAGAAACATCTTTCAAAGACCTGAGTCAAACAAAATCAACATTGTTCACCTTCCACACTGCACAATCAGAGCCAGGAAGTGGCCCACTTCTGCAGATCTTTTAAATGCCACATAGTGGCGCTCAAAACTCACTTATTCCATTGTGACCAATTCCTTGGTCCACTTACACAAAGAGGTTGAATGGCGTTGGCTACCCATAGTTCATATTGACGCGAATCAAACCAACGTCACACCACACCTTTTTCAAAGAGCAGGCCTATGGTGTTTCTAGACGTCGGTCAGTTGGCCGCTGTACGATTCCAACCGACCGGCTTTTGAACGCGTCAGAGTTTCCAAATCGTCATCACCCATGTTATACTCTGATTTGGAAATGGACTGTTTGCTTTCAACTGAGTTTAATTCCCCGAAAGAGGGCTGCTGCTGCCCACACGTCACGTGTATGTACTGGCCGTCTTCCTCTTCTTCATTCTCTCGGTGGTAGAAATAATTGAAATTTGACACTATAACGGGGACTGGCAAGGCGATGGTCAGCACCCCGGCTATGGCGCACAAGGACCCCACAAATTTGCCGCCAATAGTGGACGGGCACATGTCGCCATATCCGACTGTTGTCATTGTAACCACGGCCCACCAGAACGCGTCTGGTATGCTGGTGAACTCCGTTTCGGGGCCCTCTGCCTCGGCAAAATAAACGGAGCTGGAGAACAAAATAACTCCTATGAGCAGGAAGAATATCAACAGACCCAGCTCCCTCATGCTGGCCTGGAGGGTTTGGCCCAGAATCTGGAGGCCCTTAGAGTGGCGAGACAGTTTGAAGATGCGGAAGACGCGCACCAGACGGATGACCCTGAGGATGGCCAGGGACGCGGCTTGCTGACTGCTGCCCTGGTGCTCCGCGAGGTCGAGGCCCAGTGTGATGAAGTACGGTAGAATGGCGACCACGTCTATCAGGTTCATCATGTTCTTAAAGAACACCGGTTTACTGGGACACGATAGGAACCTCATTAGAAACTCAAAGGAGAACCACACGATGCACAGCGTTTCCACCATAAAAAAGGGATCTGTGAAGGGGTTTGGCTTTTTCCCCTGCGAAGTTCCGTTGGCGTTCTCCTGCGGCGGCGCCGCTTGAACTTCTCTGAACTCCGGTAGTGTTTCCAAACAAAATATGATGATGGAAATCAAGATGACCACGACTGAAACGATGGCACTGATCCGGGCCGGTCCCGAACTCTCCGGGTATTCAAACAACAGCCATATCTGGCGCTGGAACTCATTGTCGGGCAGCGGGCGCTCCTCTTCTCGCATCAAACCCTCGTCGTCTTTGAAGTTCTCTATGGCTCCGTCTTCGATTTCATAAAACTTCATTTCTTCCATGAATATGTCAACGGGCACACTCACGGGCCTCCGGAGCCTCCCCCCGGATTGGTAATAGTAAAGGATTCCGTCAAAGCTGGGCCTATTCCTGTCGAAGAAATATTCATTTCTTAACGGGTCGAAAAAACGCATCCTTTTGCGCGGGTCTCCCAGGAGCGTGTTGGGGAAGCGCGACAGAGTCTTAAGCTGAGTTTCGAACCGCAGACCCGAGATGTTGATGAGGACCCGCTCGCTGCACTCTTGGTCTGCGCGCTCCAGATCCACAGCATCTTGGAACAACGGGGCCGCCACCACAGTGTCTTCGCGGTTCTCCTGGGACACTACGGTCATCTTTTTTTTACCCACGAGGGGGGTAACCCTTCAACTTCACTCACCTCCTCGGCCCCTTCCCTCGCGCACTTTTATCCGCCGTTGTGGTCACTCGTCACAACTCGTACAGGCCCTCTCCAGCCAAAAGGGCGAAATCATTTCACTTAAGGCCCTCGACAGCTGTCCACAATGTGCCCGTTGGCTATCCCGGAGCGTCGTATTGTTTAATTGTCCCTCGGTAAGGTTAGTCCTTTAGAACGGGGCACTTTGTAGTAGTGCCTACGGATCTCCACTTGCATAAGCTATCCCGATGGCCAGCGATGGCTATCATATTCACACCGTTTTAAACTCCAAAGCCCTCCCCGAGCGAGCTGACGAGATGACAGTTGTTGCTGCTGCTGTCCCTCTCTTACGCACTCGACTACTGGTGGAGTAAAAGTGTCATTAAGCCCATATTAACCTTTTATATGTAGGCAGATTATTAACTGTTTGCAAACATTTGTCTTCAGAAACAACAAGAATACAACTATCAATATTTTGACAGTTGCTTTTCGAGACTCAGTATTAGGTCATCCTATGTCCAGATCATTTTACTGTTCTCCACAGTTTTACTGTCACGAATATAAAAACGATAAAGTAAAGGCTGTGTTTTGTAGGCCTATTATACCAAGAGGCAACTGACGTGGCCCCTGGGCACTGATGTTTATAAGTATCAAATAAGGTGAATGCTTTAAAGTGAAGAGCTGGACATGAGCCTCTCCTGGGCCACGCCAGACGAAAGTGCTTGGCTACCTGACACTTGAGCATCCAGAAGGAACCATGATGTCTGGAGGAAGCCTAACAGTCCAAAAAAATGTATTTACCATACACACGACTTAAAGGTGGCTTTACAACAGGGAACACGGAGACCCCTTAAAGACACACGGCTTAGCTTGGGGGTTGTGGGGTTGTGGGGGAGGTGAGCTTGCAAAGTTACCTGTGTATCCCAACAGTTATTCTTTAGTGTTTGTTTTTGGTTTTGTGTGAGGTGACCTGGGGTGGTAGTTGTTTGTACAATAGCTTATAGATATAGATATGACTCCCGTCCTTCCTGCCTCCCAAACAGGGGAGTTTGGGAGAGGAACACACTGTAATATAGAGTGGTTTCATGTGTGCGCCATGACATATACCATCTATTTATAGAGCAGTCATTTCTTTATAAAGCCACTGCAGTTACGCTCAACTGTAAAAGAAACAGGAGGCAGTGCTAGCACGTGGAGACCAATGAGTCCCCCAATAACTTACACAGTATTTATAAATGTGCCATTATTTCACTTGGGGGGGGGGGGGGGGGGGGGGGGCGCATCAAATGTACACGTGACGACCAGTATAATTCTCTCTATGATATATCTAATGATATATACTTAACACAGTAGTAATTGCATTGGCCTATACATACATGTATAAAAGATTGCTGCTTTCAAAATACACTATTTCAAATAATAATATAAGAAGAAGAAGAATACTTAAAAAAATTGAAATACACAACATAAATCCGGTGCCAAAGGCGACCCGTATTTCAGCTAGACAGCGTAGCCATGTATTGTACAATGCCTATGCAGATCCTTTAACATGTATTTTTGTGAGAAGACCTAACCCTGTATTCTCCGATGTGATAGGCCCTTAACACTGTGGGAGAAAACACTGTGGCCCTTACTTTATGGAGCCCCCATTTGGGTATCAGAGTCAAATGTCAGTGTCAAGACACGGTGTCTCCCGCTGCTAACGTGTTAGCATAGCAGCCACAGTCAGTCTGGGTCAACAAGCCAGATGTCATGCCGGGACCGTATCCAAGGTAACCAACACCGACAAACAGAGAAAGGAATGATTGGAATCAATCAGATTGATATATGGTTTGGATTCCAAAAAAGACTCAGAATGCATTCAACGTGAGTTACCAAGACAGCATCCTCTCGATCCCATCTCGATCCCATTATGTAACCTATATGCTGCACTTTGAGTTAAAATACAAATAAACAAAAATGTAAAGAATTGTTCAACTTTCATCTAGCAAACAGTAGATCTAGATACGGAGTAACAAATAAAAAAAGAACAAATGAAATATGAACATTATCATTGTATTATTTCTTATGGACAGTGCAGTACAGTTCATTGCAGGTTGGCCTGCAACAGTCTTCAGGCCTGCAACAGATTTAGCCCAACCCACTCGTTTGCTTTATGAGCTAAATTGTGAGTCTGTCTTTGTCTAAATATAGACAGGACGAGATTCCCCCAATACCCAGTATAGACATGAGGTAATCAGCAAGAACATGTCAGTGACTCCCCAGGCTTTCCCGTCCCCCCCACCTCCCTACCCCCTCCCTGGCCAAGTATTTACAAAGCATGTGTGTATTTCTGTAAGTGTGTATCCCGCTGTGTTATTAGTGCAATTGCTGAATGAACCCCCCCCCCCCCCCCCCCCCCCCCATATGTGTGTCCATTGAGAATCAAAACAGGACTCTTTGTTATTTTGCAGAAATAGTGGTCAACCCATCTCTGAGGAGACTTGGTTCTAGTGCCAGCTTTGTTGATTTGTTGAGCATTTGTTGAATGGTATAGAGAAGCATTCGATCTGGTCTGGTCTGAGATCTGCTCCAGGATCTCAATGACACTGTGTCAAGGTACAGCCGTGTCCCCAAAAGCCGGCAGTGTTTGAGGTCAACCCAGACCTCAAATCAGTATGTACAGTATTTACTTGCAGGTCTTGTTGGCGTTACGTATGTGGCAGAAATACGACCCAATGTAATTAGCGACTTTGTGGGCGTTTGCTTGTGTGTTTATGCTATTCAGATGAGCTCCCTTGCATGTGAGCAGAGGACACCCACTCTTTCCCCCGTAAGTGGCCAGCACTTCCTCTGAAGAAAGGGGATACCCCAGCCAAGGTCTCTGCCAGCTCCTGGAGTTTGATAGCCACCAATTTTAGACGGCAGTTATCTCAAGTTGATGTCCATGGGGCGGCTTGCTTTTATTTTGTTTTCTCTGAAAGGCAACCAGGCAGGGGATGGAAGGCGATAGCCGAGATCAGGAGGGATGGGCTGCTTGGTATTCCCGCTCGATGCCTGAGCGGTCCTCCAGGTTATCGTTTCCACTGCGGGACCTTGCGGTCACACAATTGACATTGACTGCTGCAGTGAGACATCTCCAAACAGCAGAAGTGCGGCCATGAAATGTGTAAAACTCTGGATCTTAATGTTGACAACATTTTTTTTAACCGCACCTTTTTTGCGTTCTCACGCTCGGTGAATCTTATTAATGAGCCTTAACCGGAATGGATTTGTCTTATCTCTATATACCTTACATTTGCATTCTAATTCAGTTCCTTTCTCAGCACCCACAGCTTCATCATTGTTTCCTACTAAGTCTGAGAAACGTACTATACCTTCACTGCAGTCTCACCGTACGTACTTTTGCATATTCCATGCAGTGTGTTCATCGATCACTTTCTAGTTATTTCTCAAAATGAAAATATGTCACCTGACTTGTCACAATGATTGATGCTAACGTGATCCTAGAGTAGATCACCTTTCTGTTTGCTGCTCCTCCGATTCTATCTGACTGCCAAAACACTTTGCTTTAACGAGCAAATCGCTGTGGTCGATGCGGTGTGAATGTGTGTTGGTGGTATTGCACTTGCCTGCACCCTAAATATCTTTATGCTCATAGGCTACCAAACACTGGCCGGTCGATCCATGAAAGGACAACCAGTTGATTCAAAAGAATAAATATTTATACTTATATTGCTGGCAGTGCGGTTTGGTGTGTGTGCGTGTGTGTGTGTGTGTGTTGTGTATTAATGTGCATATTATTTTGGGGTTTGTTTTTTTACCGTATGTGCTTCTGTACTTGTTTGTGCATGTGTGTGTGTGTGTGTGCATGTTTCAATGCGTGTGCCTGCGGCATGTGCAAAAGTGTGTGTGTGTGTATTAATGTGCATATTAATGTTTGTACGTACAGTATGTGCCTCTGTGTGTGTGTGTGTGTGTGTGTGAATATCTGTCTGTGTATGTTTATGTGAGTTTGCATGTGTGCATGTGTGTGTGCGTGTGTTTGTGTGTGTTTGTGTGCGCATGTGTGTGTGTGTGTGTGTTTGTGTGTGTTTGTGTGCGCATGTGTGTGTGTGTGTGTGTGTGCGTCATCGCGTGCGTGTGTGTGAATGTGTGTGTATGTGTGAGAGAGCTTGTGCATGCTCGCCTGCAGTAGTATTTTCAGCTTTCACCAGAGCTGTAACTCTATCCGGCTCAGAGACCAGCCCTTTGCTGTGGAACCTTCGAGACTCCTATAAATAAACAGGCACCACTCCTTCAACACCTGCCTATATGGCACACGGTACGATTAGCTCATGGCAACAACCCTCAGATCTTACAGTGTGTCCACAACTATACTGTGCTCCTGGTTCAAACCAGTGGAGTGTGTCAAGAATCCAATCTCCTGGGAACGTCTCGCATGCAGCGCAGTGAAGAAGGTGTGGATGTACAGTATAGGCTGGGAGGGCCCAGACCCAGGGGCCGTCCCACCGTATACTCTACATCCACACCTTCTTTCCTGAGGAAAGAGTAGTTGGTGGTAGTACAAATTAAATGTATGTGCTATTACGCAGGCACACAATTTGTATTTACAAGACATACCATTAAATCAATTGTGTGTGTGTGTGTTTGTGAGTGTGTGTGTGTGTGTTTGTGTGTTTATGCATGTGTGTGTGTGAGTGCATACACGTGTGTGGTCGTGTAGGATTAAAATAAAGACAAATTGTGGGGATAGCTCTGCCTTAATGAACTATGATAAGTGTGGAACGGAAGACGCCGTGGTGAGCGGGCCGAAGTGTTTCTTTTTTTGAGTGACAGCGTAATTCAGTTACAACTTGGCAGCGGCACCACAGTTAATGTCTTGGAAGTGGGCCCTTGTGTCATGGTAATTTTGTCTTTTTCTTACACATCTTACTTAGCTGACCTGAAGCCCTTATGGAAACATAAGTGATTGTTCTCCTGAATGTGTATATATATATATGTGTGTGTGTGTGTCTGTGTGTGTGTGTCTAAGTTTGTGTGTGTGTGTCTATGTGTGTGTGTGTGTGTGTGTGTGTCTATGTATGTGTGTGGGTCTATGTTTGTGTGTGTGTGTGTGTGTGTGTCTAAGTTTGTGTGTGTGTCTATGTGTGTGTGTGTGTGTCTATGTTTGTGTGTGTATGTGTGTGTGTGTGTGTGTGTCTATGTGTGTGTGTGTGTGTGTCTATGTGTGTGTGTGTGTGTGTGTCTATGTTTGTGTGTGTGTATGTGTGTGTGTGTGTGTCTATGTGTGTGTGTGTGTGTGTGTGTGTGTCTATGTGTGTGTGTGTGTCTATTTGTGTGTGTGTGTGTGTGTGTGTGTGAGTGCGTGCATCTTAGTAGAGTTAGAGTTCAGAGGCGTTTCTTTGTGTTTGTGGTTAAATCTGAATGCCGTTTGGCGACAGGTGGACACAGTGAACATTAGACTTGAGCGACAGATGTGGGGAAAGGCACAGCTGTATGCATACCAGGACAATGTACACGGCAGAGATCAGATATCAGTCTTCATGTGTCCTATTATCTCAAGGCGTACTTGCAGAAAACACACTGATGAAGCAGGGCTCAACCTCTCTGGGAGTGTTGTTAGAGGCAGCAGATAGCAGTAGAGCAACATATTCTTGTATGTTTGGAGAAACAGGAATAGGATCTAACCTCCTGCTTCTTCTTTGGCACATTGACATAGCATTTCATTTAATTTGAAAGAATTAGACTTTAGAAATTTGTCAAAAGAGAGGACCAAAGTGCATTTCCCACCTCCATTTGCAACTAGCTTTGCACTCTCAGCAACGTGTTAGGCTAGCATAGCTTCCTACAGCCTGCGTATAGTCTTGTTTTTAAGTTAATTTTATTCAGAAATTATTTTTACTTCTAAGAAGACTCCTCCACCAAATTGTATTGACTTCCAGGTCAGGAACTCTTGGCGTTTGTGCAATCTTACATTGGACCTCACCCACATTCAGCAAAAACCAGTCAACCATTTTTTGATTGAGTAGTCCAGACTGAAGACTTATGAAGCCGCTGACTATGTTTCACTTCACTTTTCTCTTCAATTTAACCCTCACATTACCAATATACGGTATGTTTGTTGCTGGAGACTGCCAAGAACAAAATGTGAACTAGTAAAACGCAACTCATTCATATATTAGTATTTTTTTTAACATTTGGAAGTAATATAGATATGATTATGTGTCAGTCATATCATGTAATCAGTCACACTATCTCTCCTTAGCCGCGAAGGTCAGGCTCTGCCTTGGCAGACAGTGGGTTGGTGTGTCTCTGATTACCGTCAGCAGATCTACAACATCTTCCGTCTCCCTCGTTGCCCCTTACTCTCCCCACGGAGCAGCCATCAGTACCTGGGCCAGAAAGGCTTCCCCTACGCCCCTCCTTTACTACTGCAGTGGTTCTCGAGTGATGGGTCGGAACCCCTGTTCTACCGTATGGGAGGAGATACCATGCATTGGAATGATCATTAATGATTTGAGATTTTTCAGATGCTTACTTCTGTCGATTATATCGTCTTGCAATCTTTTCACAGAAATGTAATGTGACTCTGATAATGCAGCTCAGTTAAAGGTTTTCGTGGTGTTTTAAAAGGGGAAATACCAGGTCATTAACCATGAAAAGTATCTCATCAGACCCAGTGTTGTGTCCATTTTAAGAATGGTCAACAGATACTGTTTTATTAACAATATACGTAAATACTTTCAGATAAAATATCTAGACTAAAACTTAAATTTAACAGTTTAGTAACCACTGTTCTCAAGCAGGAGAGCTGCATTTGGTTAGACAAAACCGTGTTTTGTATAACCTTTTCTTTTGGATGTCAGATAAATGCAATCCTATTTGAAAGAAAATTTTCATGTTTATATTTAGTTGTATTCAAAGTCAATGTGTTTTGTTATCAAATGTGCCATTCTGTACAGCGAAATGAATGCAACAAAGCAAGGGCCATACAAAGTATGTATTAAGAATCAGAATATAAGTAAAAAAAAGCACACAAAGCTATAATTCAATAAACATAACGATACATAATTCACTGTCATTCAAAGCCTGAATTTACTCACTTGAGTACAAGATAGACCTGCTACCTTGTAGATTTTCTGCTTCGATTGAAGATATAAGTTATGTTTCAGCATACAGCCCTCAAACCTCAAAAGAGGTTCTCCAGGAATACATTTTAGTCACATGGACAACCACATGACAATGACATGCACAGTAAGACTACAAAAAGTAAAACGTGAAATCGGATTAATATAAACACAACACACTCAAACTCAATAGTTAAGGTAACTTATGTTACGATCTCGACCCCAACCCATTCACTACTTGCTTTCCCTTATGTTTGTCACCCCTGCTGATTAGTCATTCTGTTCAGTGATTCTACTAGAGTGACTCTACTAGAGAGTGACTCTACAAGAGAGTGACTCTACTAAAGAGTGACTCTACTAGAGTGTGACTGAGAGTGGCTCTACTAAAGAGTGACTCTACTAGAGAGTGTCTCTACTAGAGTGACTCTACTAAAGAGTGACTCTACTAGAGGGTGACTCTACTAAAGAGTGACTCTACTAGAGAGTGTCTTTACTAGAGTGACTCTACTTGAGAGTGACTCTACTAGAAAGTGACAACTAGAGAGTGACTCTACTAGAGAGTGTCTCTACTAGAGTGACTCTACTAAAGAGTGACTCTACTAAAGAGTGACTACTAGAGTGACTCTACTAGAGAGTGACTCTACTAGAGAGTGACTCTACTAGAGAGTGACTCTACTAGCGAGTGACCCTACCAGAGAGTGCTCTACCAGAGTGACTCCCCTAGAAGCTGTCCGTGGTGACGCTGACCACCTGAGGATGCACCCGGTTCCGTGCGGTGGCGGCGCATCTGAAGAGCCACTCTGCCCTCCTGTGGCGGTAGCGCTTGGACAGCAGCACGTACAGCACCGGGTTCAGGCAGGGGTGGAGGTACTGCAGGACGGTGCACACAAAGTAGAACACCTCCCAGGCCGAGCCATGGCGATACAGGCCCAGGTACACGCAGAGCTCCAGCACGTAGCTGGGCAGCCAGCACACCGAGAAAGACCCGGCCGCCAGAAAGACCATGAGCGAGGCGCGGCGGGTGTTCCTGGCGCTCGCCTGCGACATCACGGGACTCCGGTGCAGGAAGAGAGCCAGGCGCACGTAGTTGAACGCGATCACCAGCATGGGGACGAAGTAGAAGAGCACAAACTGGCTGAGGATCACCTGGTAGTGGTGCTCGTGGATGGTGGGCAGGCAGTGGGTGAAGTTGGCCAGGCTGGGGCCCACGCTCTCCTTGGTGGCGAACATGCGGAGGGGGAGGCTGATGAAGAAGCTGAGCGCCCACACCAGCACGAACAGGAGCAGCACCAGGTCCATGTCGGGCGGCCGGTAGGGGTTGGTGATGATCATGGCGCGCGTCATGGACACGGCGCACAGCGAGTAGGTGCTGGTGGCCAGGCTGAAGGCCAGCAGGAACTGGTAGACCTTGCAGAAGACGTCGCCTAGCGGCCAGCTCTGGCTGACGGTGGAGTGCAGGGTGAAGGGGATGAGCAGGAGGGTGAGGAAGTCGGCCAGCGTCATGCTCAGCAGGAGGATGTCCAGGCGGTTCTTGCGCATGCTGTTGTGCTTGGCGAACAGCGAGAAGACCAGGAGGTTGGCGCAGAGGCCGACGCCCAGGATCAGGCTGCAGGTGCAGGCGAAAATCAGCCCGTAGATGTTGGTCACCGCCTGGATGATGACACCCCACCCACCACCACCACCACCATCCACAGAAAGGAAGAAGATTAACCAAACGCGTCCATATTATGTTTTCATTTAAAGATGCTTTTTTGAGCACAGCGATCCTCTCGTGGGAATAATTCTCTTTTTATTGGGGTTTATTAAGGAAGCAGGAGTCTGGTAAAGTCCACCTGCTGACAAGTCACAAGCACACATTTTATTGCTGGATTTAACATCAATCACACCTCACTGCTTTACTTTCACTGCTGTTCTCGCTTTAGATTTGAGTGTTTTCTGGCACAACATAGTAAACACATCGCACTGACCGTACTTCTTTAAACGTGGACGTACTCACCATGTTCTTTCTTTAATACTTTCTGGCTCGGATCTGTGACATCCTGAAGTGCAGATATCCACGATAATGTTTTTGGAGTAAATAACCCACTGAATTCATCATGTTAAAAGGTGACAGGGGTAGTTCTTTTCCATGAGCTGTTAACCAGCCGGTGACTGATGAATGGAGAGGGAAAGGCAAACACTACTTGGATCAAATTGATTCCGGGTGAGCGGGTTTAAAGAGAGAGCGCACGTCCACCTCCAGTGGACGAAAAACCTGCATCTCTTTTGAAATTTGTGAACGTTTCTCATTCTAATGAAACGGTGTCCATTGATTAGGGGGCATTTTATTTGAATCCCAAATGTGTATCATTAGGTCTTTTAAATTGTTTTGTGACACCCTAAAAAACGTTTAAACCGAGGAAGCTTTTCTCAGAATCTCTCAGAAAAACAAAATCCTTTTTAAAGTGTTCACAAACCATCCTCTGATCTGTAATTCAAACTTTCACAGTTTCTACCTGCTCCTGCACTTGATTACATCCATTCCTCCAGCAGCTATTAATGATGTTGATGAGATGCATTCAAACCGGAGGAAAGAAGACCATACATAAGTATTTGAGACAAGCGGCTCTTCTAACTCATCTCAAGATGGATAATGAACCAAAGTAAAAATGACCTCTCTCCATTGATTGTGTTTCCCATGTTTCCCCTTTGGCCGTGAGTTATTAATGCCGTTCCCATTGTTGGATTGATTTCTTTGGTGTGAGCTGCACGCTTTGGGTAGCAGCTTTATCAGCCCGTTTAGCATTTATGGCTCTGTGTGCGCTAATAGCCTACACCGCAGCTCTTAGCACAGGAAATAGCTGACACTGATGCATTTGCTCTGCCCTCCATTACCTTGCCTGTGTCCTGGGCAGCCGACGGTGGCTATTAAAAAAGGCCACATGTTCTCAAGTGACATTAACAAAACTCTATTGTGTCCTGTCCAGCGCCTTAAAAGTCAACAGATGTGGTTTGACCATGTTTGAAATAGAAGGTTTTTGACGGCCCGTTCCGCTTGTATTAACCCAAATGCAACAGACAACAGATACACCACCAGCCAAGCATTTGTAACGGCTACAGTTTTAATGTTTGTTATGTGGTAAACGTGTATATGATGTCCTCAGTGCAAGTGAAGAAAGTTAGGAGTCAGAAAATACCTTGACTTTGGCGTGTGTATAAAAATAGACTATAAAGGTAAATGATTAGAGATTTGATAAAGCATTCAATACGCCATAAATATGCATGGGGCCATAGAAAACAACAACAACAAAATAACACACAACATAAACAACAAAGGAAGAGAAAATTAAAAACCAATTACATGAAGTCATGTACAGGATATACCTAAAGTGCATTATGGAATTCAGTCAGCAGCACCACGATACATTCACAAAAAAAACAATAAATACACAAATAAATTATGGAAGAACGGTTCCAACAGATGTAGTCAGCAAACAGTCCAGCTTGAGAGTGTGTTCAAAATAGCAACCATTCATAGGTCCAGAAGAATCCACACTCCTTAGCGTCTCACTCATCAATAATTACACTATGTACAGCACAGACAATAAATATCTTTGATATTACAAATGATGACACCAAATTGTTTTCGTAGTTTTGTTTTGAAGTGAATGTCTGCGTTGATGGGTCGATTCCACTTGAATAAATATTCATCTTAAAAAAACTAAAACACACTTTGTTTTATGATAGTTGTTATAGTAACAAAATGATTTGCAGGAGTGACAGATTATAATCATACAAGCGAAGGCCGGGACCAAATGTAACAGGGATAATGAAATAAGTCACTCATGGGTCTCTGAAACGGTTCTCATTGCTCTGAGCTTTAGAACCAGAGGTTCGCAGACGCTTGGGCTGGGGTCTTAAGGCTTAAGGACCAGAGGGACGGGGGGAGGGAGGAGCTATAAGGCCTGGTTGACCTGCAGCCTATCATCCAGCATGTCGCGTCCACATAGCCTCTGTCGTCGCGATGGCCCGCCGCGCCCGCTTCCTCTTCTTCTCGCTCTCTTTCCGCCGGCCCAGTCGGACCTTTTTCTTCCTCTTGGTGGCCGCCTTGAGCGGCTGGTCCTTGTAGGCCAGAACCTTGTTGGTCTCCTGGGGCAGGTTGGCGTCTCCTTCTGGGTCCAGAGTCCTGAACCTCACCGGCAGTTTCTTGGTTCCTCCAGGGAGCTTCTGGTGCACGGCTCCACCACCACCACCACCACCACCACCACCACCACCACCGGGGCCACTGTTTGGGGCTCCCTGGAAGGGGGGGATGGAGACGTCAGCAGTGTGCACCTCGTCCAGCAGCTTTTGGAGCCACGTGCGGCGCTTGAACTCCTGCAGGGACCGGCCCTTGTCGTGCATGAGCTGGGCGTGGCTGACGGAACGCCTCCTGTTCAACAGCAGAAGAATCACGTTCACAGTGTGGTGAACGGGACAAACGTCACAAAAATCACGTGGCGACTTTTAAAAAATAAGTGCGTCTCCAACAAAGAACTGCGAGGACCACTGTTTTGATATTTTTCTCCAGATATGATTGTACCTTGAACGCATTTGGGTTCATTATGTCTGTGCAAATATGTGCATTGCAGTGTGACTGGCTGCTAAATATCCAAGGTCACAGGCCAGGAAATCACGGGACAGTAGAGGGCAGTATTAACAAGATTAACAAGATTAACAAGAAGAGTGCGGGTTGCACCCATGAACCCACAAAATCAACAGACTTTTATTTTTTTATCCCACTTAAACAAAAAATCGATTTCATCAACTAAGTGTCGTATGATATTACAAAAATAACTATTTTAATATTCTTCCTGATCATATGTTACGGAATGGATCGATAGCGAAGCAGAGGATGGATCTTTAAACAAACCCTAAAGTCAGAAGGTAACTCACGTCCTGTTGCTTGATACATCCATCGGTCTGCCGTACAGGGTCAACGGGGAAACCAGCAGGAACACAGCCAGGCTCCACTGATGGGCAACGCCCATAGAGCACATCCTGAAAGATCTGCAGAAAACACAAACCCAGGGGTCAGCATCCCATCAACTCTTTCTCAAGAACATGTACATGCAGATAAGCACTTTGTTAGGCCTGCACTTGCCCCCCCCCCCCCCCCCTCCCCCACACCCACACACACACACACACAGACACACAGACACACACACACACCTTTCACTGGAGTTTGGGCTTGTTAACCTTAACACAAAAGTGTACATTTTAGTGATCATCTTTTCACCATAAGGATCTTATTTCTCCTTCTGTTCATGTAAACAGGAATGCAGGTCAGTCAGAGAAAGGAGACTTACGTGGGATCTCTGTAGAGAACACGGATCCACAAGCACTTCTGTTCACCAACGCTTTGAAAAGGAGCTTTGTGTAATGAAATGAAGAAAAAAAGAAAACAATCAAAACAAGCAAGACGCCGTAGAGGAAGCAAAAAAAGAAAAAGAAAAAAAAAGAACGGTCAAACACACAACGGCTTGGTCAGAAACTCAGTCCAAATCCATCGGCATGAGGGCGGGCTGGGGAAAGCCCCCTGTGCCTTGCCTCCCAACGGTGTGCGGTTTAGCTATTTATCTCCCCCCCAAAGCGTCCCAATGAAGCGAGCGATAAAGATAGCCGGGCTGGCTGCGGCCCATCGGCGGGCGGAGCCGTCACAGCAACGCGTGTCCCGGGTGCGGCGGTGCGCGCGCTGTCCCTCAGGAGGAGTAACGCTGGGGCCGGGCCGCGGCAGGTCCTGCAGGACGGGGCGGTGGAGAGGAGACGTGGGTCTTCTGCATGCTGCCTGCCTGTGCTCGGAGAGCTGGGGAGTGTTTGGACCCAGTGAGGCAGAGAGAAGGAAAAGTGGAACTCCTCTTTGGGTGAAGATGCAGGAGGCTGTTTTAGCGCCTGCCCATTGAGTGTTGGTCCTGCCGCGCACGCCCCCGCCCCCCCCCCCCCCCCCCCCCCACACACACACACACACACACATACATACACACACGCACATAACTACACACACACACATACACACACATACACACACCTACACACACATACACACACACACCTACACACACACACATACACACACACATACACACACACACACACACACCTACACACATGCACATAACTACACACACACGCACCTACACACACACACACACACACACAACTACACACACCTACACACAACCAAACACCTGCACACACACACACACACACACCTACACACACACACACACACCCACCCTTCTCGCAGACACCCACGCTGAAAACATTTACATGTGCATGCATGGTTGCCTACACACACACACACACACACACACACACACACATACACACAGACACACTGTGTGTGCATGCATGCCCATACACCTGGAAACACACGTACACAAACCTGGTCACACATTCATAAAAGCACACACACACAACACACAAATATAAACACACAAAAACACATGCATACATACTTGCAGGGGACAGACACACACACACACACACACCTGCAGTGTGAAGAATGCGGCGCCCACATCAACGCCCCCGACTGACCAATTACTGCAGAGAACACTAAAGATCCAGGCACTAAAGATGCAGAACAATCTGGTGTGTGACGCCGATGGAAAAATTGACGACCATTGCGGTCAAAGTCACATCTCTGACGGCTTAGAAGTGACAGGTGTGCGCCCATGGTGGTAATCACAAGGGTAACGAGCAGGGGCCATCTGAGGAGGGGCAGAGGGGGGGGGAGGGGGGTGCTCTAAAGTAAACAGCCAGGCCTCACCACTTCCCTCAGGGGAGAATGACCATAACCTCAGAGAAACCCAACCCACAGCCTCTCTCCACTGAGCACCATTCAATACAGCACTCCTCCTGGGCAGAACAGCTCACCACTCACTGGTTACGGTGGGCTCTGAGGTGGCTCCTCGTGTCCAGCCAATGGAGACGTTTGGAGAGTGACCCGTGGATAGGAATATCAAGTGAAAAGGAGTAGGGCCAAGGCCCCACTAGCGAGGGGAAATATTAGTTGTTGTTTTTTAAATCATGAGAGCTCTCATTTTTTCTTTCATTCATAGTCATTGTGTGTGAAACAGGAACTGTTTTGCAGGCCACAGACCATCCATATGCATGGGCATGTCCTCATTAAGTATTTCACTTTTTCTGTTGGAGATATTCTGTCCATATTGGGCAGTAGATACCCCAAGTCTATTTTGAACTGGGGTTTTAACAATGTTCACGATGAAGGTACAATCAAAGTAAATAAAACGCAAACAGCAAAAGCATATATATATATATTCACTCACCCTTTTGTTGATTTATTGATGGCTTCTCTACACTCTGCTAATAATAGTGTATACAAAATGTAAATATTGCTGTTCAGCCATACTGTAAATTAATCAGGAGGTAGCATAGATGTGATCATACCAGGAGGTTTAATGGTCTCCTATCAAAATCTACTGGAATGTATATTATATTATAACTCATTATAACCACCAGTAACCAGAAGAATGTCCCCTACGTCGTAGTTGTAAAAGTGCAATCCAATATTCTTGATATTAATGTACCTCTTCATTAATGTGGTTACTTCATCCTCGGTCATGTTCAAGCAAGAAAATAAAAGTCCCTGAAATCGCATCCATTGACTTTACGATCTAGCAATGTATGGTCCTGTTTGAGCAATAAAAAAGAAGGTTCATAAAAGCATCAGAAAGTTTTTTTCTTTTCTAGAACATAGTACAGGGAAACGATGTGGTGTAAATGCCAGTACACAGAGTGTAAAGTTCACTGAAGTTCTTATTATTTAATTCATATAAGATTTGATCTTTTAACTCCAAGTATAAGTATACCAATATATGGCCCCTTAAGAAGTGCTGTAGTCCATAAATCCGGCCTGTAGTTTTAAGGAAAACTACTTATCTTGGTACTTGAAAAGTAGTATACATTTGATTCACCTCTATACTGTGTATTAAACAATAATAGCTCAATAGTATGTGGATTAGTTCCTCCATGATGAAAACTATTCTTTGATTATGTTCTGTTCTGAGTACTTTAGGCTATTGACAAGCCTGCCTCTGCCACAGCCTATACACCCAAACCCCGTGGGTGGTAAATTATTTCATGGAGTGCTCAGTATTTTACAAGCAGCCGGGACTCGAAATTCAGCATGGGGTCTCCAATATTCAGGTCTCAGCGTTCCTGACCTCTAACATTCAGTATGGGGAAAAAAACGAATACCTCATTCGATTCCATTCTGCAAAGACTTTACCTGGCAAAAAAAAAAAAAAAAAGTATTTCCTGGCAGAGAGCAGCGAGCAGAATCTGAGCCAGGAAAGCTGCTTTTGATTCACGCTAAATTGCACACTTAACATAGAACAGTATTCCTGCCCGGTTTTCATCCTTTTCACACTGCACGTACACACAGAGCGCAAACAGCCACCACAACCCTGGGCTCAAATATTATTATTTTTTTCACTTTTTC